>OY987244.1:20529624-20983339 GCA_963920765.1 Ulota crispa | reverse complement strand
TACTTTTCTGTTGATTTTTTGTTGATTATTTACAGTTTTCTGTTAATTTGTTGTTGATTTCTATTACTTATTTTATGTTGTTCATTTCTATTTCTTCTCATTTTTAAATTTTTTTTTCATAGGATTTGTTATTTTAAGAAAATGTGAACTTTTTAGGGGGATGGGCAGCTGCCCGAAAAGTTCGGGCAGCTGCCCGAACTTTTCGGGCAGCTGCCCATCCCCCTAAAAAGTTCACATTTTCTTAAAATAACAAATCCTATGAAAAAAAAATTTAAAAATGAGAAGAAATAGAAATGAACAACATAAAATAAGTAATAGAAATCAACAACAAATTAACAGAAAACTGTAAATAATCAACAAAAAATCAACAGAAAAGTACCCAAATCAACTTGACCAAATTCACAGAAAAAATCAACAGTTTTTGGTTGAAAATCTGTTGATTTTGAGGTGAATTTTCTACTAGTGCATCCTTAACTGGTCTATTGTAAAGTTCTAAAACATGGGTTCACTCTTGAAGGCCATTTTTGAGACATTTTCCAACCTTATGTTATAATGGTGAAGTTTTAACTATTTTTTTGTTCTTATTTAATTGTATTCAAATTGATAAATATTCTTTAGCACTACTGCAAAGTTTCTTCATATTAACATATGAAATTTATTTTGTAATTGTATTAAAAATCTTTGAAGAATATTGTCTATAAATTTGAAAGACTATGCAGCTTGTTACCACAATTTTTGATTGCAATTCCTTCAATGCAAGTGGGTTGACCGACTGACCCCTAGTATTAGATCATCCTACAAAAGACAACAGTACAAAACATAAATTCGAACTGGAATACTGGTTCTAACAACACTATGCACAAATGAAGTGTGTATTATCAGATATATGTGAGATAAAGACGGATGGTATTGTTTATGTACTGGATAAATTGTAGAGTAATAGGTCGTCTTCTTTTTAGATTTTGGAGATCTGCAATTTTTTCAGAGCTTGAGGTAGATGATACCATGATTCTAGAGCCTCCTTTCAACTAGGATGGGCTATTTGGGAATGGAAGCAGCAAAAGAAAGCTATAAGGGAGGACTCGTTTACAAGTTATTGGTGAGCAAATGGGGAGCATTTTATTTACCGACATGTTGTTGTTTGATTGGAATCTTTGAGACTATAGAATATGTTTCATGTATTGGGACATGTAACTAACCTAAGTCTCCTATAATGCATGGCATGCAAGCACCAATGAAAACATTGTGTAAGAATGTTAAAACGATCATAGAATTTAAAATATGATGGCATAAGTAATCTTTAATGTAGTAATAAAGTTCCATGATTGCAATATTCTTGATAAGTATTTTTATAGTGCCAATTGATGTGAAAATACATTTTTTCCCTCAAAAGGCATTCATCACTCAAAAATTGTTAGCAATGAAGTTTTTTTTCAAATTTTTACAAGGTGGAAGTAAAATTTTGTTTCATGAAAAGCCTGATGATATAATGTTAGAGTTTTGTTTATTTTGGATGTATATTTAGACAAACCATTGCATATCTTTCTTTCAATGATAGAATGTCTTTGAATATATCTTTTGTAGTTACAAATTCCTAAAAACCCAAAATAAAGGCTTATTTAAATGTACCAAAATCATCTTAATATTTTATTAAGAGAATTTGTGTTTTCTATAAGTATCATTTTATTAGAAATGAATGGAATAAGATATCCCAATTACATACTTCTAGAGATGAATAAATTTCTTTGTAAAGTACTAACCTCATAGTACAACATTGTACATTTTGCTTGATTGTTGTAAACAATATGCAAATTTATAATCTCCAAGTGAAATTATGTTCACAAAGCATTACAATTATAAATATACAAAGACAACACCTCAATTGTATTGCTTGTTTACTTTAATAACAACAATTTTAGCACCAATATTTTTAGACATTATTATTAAAAAGAAAATACATTGGTATAATTGTAGTTTGCCAACTACATTTTTGTTATGTGAACTAAACTCAAGTAATCACATGTACTCATGAACTACAATTTAATTTACAATATTATTGGTTTTTTTCTTGAAAT
Organism: Ulota crispa; assembly: GCA_963920765.1. Taxonomy (NCBI): domain Eukaryota; kingdom Viridiplantae; phylum Streptophyta; class Bryopsida; order Orthotrichales; family Orthotrichaceae; genus Ulota; species Ulota crispa. The sequence goes on along the minus strand of OY987244.1, from coordinate 20,981,264 downwards.
TCATGACAAGCTGCATAGAAATGTTGTAGATAAAACAACATCTTGAATTGCTTTATAAAATTCAAAAAAACTCTTCAGTAGTTGACATTACTATTTGTCAATAAAAATATAATTTGTATGTCATCGATTTTGAAAATTTAGATACTTAATAGAGTATGCAAATACCAACCAAAATATGATTATAAAACTTAAAAGAACCCCAACAACATTACCTAACCAACTATGTTTATAACCCAAATAATCATGAATAAATTTTGTAACAGATATTGATTCACCCATACCAGCAGCAAAGATTTCAGTATCAACATTTCCTAATTGTGATGTAATAAGGCCATATAAAGTCCATGACACAGGACAGCTGCCCGAACTTTTCGGGCAGCTGCCCGAACTTTTCGGGCAGCTGCCCGAACTCCCGGGCAGCTGCCGGTAGCGGGGTTTGAACCCTCCACCTCCCCTCTCACACTCCACAACCTTAACACATTCTCTAAACCACTAGAGAATGTGCAAATGCACATGCATGCATTGGAGTCTTAATTCTATTTGTACATTAAATGTTCATGTCTTTAGTAATGCTGTAGACTTTGGAGGCTATTTCCGTCCATTAAAGGACTCTTTTTCAAAAAACTTAGAACTGAGAAAAGTTGGTAAATGTATTTTACTTTCACCTCCAACAATTTTTTTTGGATTTCAATCTTTTTATCAAAAGTTATGAGCTAAAATCAGAGAAGGTGTTTAGAAATTTTAAATAAATTGTTTGTTTCCATCCTTATGATTTTGTATATAAATTTTTTTCGGAATTCACAAATCTCATAAGCATTGTTGCAGGCAAAGGTTGGATTCATTAATAAATTTTATTTAGTGTTAGTTTTTTTGTAAAAAGAACCTTATTTTGTTAAAATAGCCTCCATAGTTTGATAGATTCAAATAACATGAAGTCGTGAAAAGTTACAAAATTAAATCCTTGCAATTATAAAATCAAAATTCTATTGACTTTTAAATAGTTTTGGATATTCTGTAAGGGCATTAATATGTGAACCACACCCTTTGAACTATTGTACCACACCCTTGGGGTAAATTTTAGATTTCTACCATCAAAAATTTGAGTTTGAGAATTTTGAATTCAAATTTGGACTTAGAAACCATGGTATTGTCTAAGACCATAAAAAAAGTTGCAATTCAACAACACCCAATGGGGGGGAGTTTATCTTTTTTTACAAACAAAAGTAAAATTAACAATTTTCTCCTTAACTACACATTTTCATTGGGTGTTGTTGAATTGCAACTTTTTTTATGGTTCTAGACAATACCATGGTCTCTAAGTCCAAATCTGAATTCAAAATTCTCAGATTCAGCTTTTTGATGCTAGAAATCAAAAATTTACCTTGTGGTGTGGTATAGTAATTGGAAGAGTGTGATACACATATCAATTCCCATCTTTTAAAGCTTATAAAAATATTTTATAAGATTGTTTTTTTTTAATTCATTTGGTTAGTAATAGAAGGAAAATTACTAAAAATACCCTTTAAGTCTTTCAAAATATCAAGTTTACGCCGAAAATATGTGAAACATAAAAAATAGTCCTTATTTTTTGTAGGAATATCAATTATACTCATATTATTTTGGAAAATTAATAAAAAAACTCTTCTATTTTGAAATGTTAAATATATCCTTGTGTTATTTGAAATGTAAATATCACCTTTGGTTTCTTGTAAGAATTTGCATTAAACTATACACTTGGTTATCATGTAACACAAAGATATTTTTGGTACTTTTAATCCTTAAGGGACATTTATGATTTCTTCAAAGAAGTGAGGAGCATCATTTATATTTGTTTGTAAAGAAATTTTGGTATTTAAAACAACAAAATGTTGTACTTTTTATATAAAATTTTGTTGAATTAGTGAAGTTGTGTCCAAAAGTATCTAGATCAACAAAAAACTGTTGAGTTTTTTGTTATTATGGTCATGTTTTTACTTGACTTTGAAGGCTGCTAAGTTTAAATCGTACCAAATTGTGAAAAGTAAAGAAAATAAAACCAGTCAATGTACACTCAAACTTCTAAAAGATTTTTTTTTTTTGAAAACTTCTTTTATTTTTGAAAACTTCAAAAAATTTTAATGAGGTTCAAAAAGGTTTTAGAAAGATTTCAAAAACAAACCTAAACTATTGTGAAAGTATTTTTGAAAGTATTTTGATGATTTACAAAAAGATTCCTAAAGGACTCTAATTCAATCTAAGAGATTCTATTTCTATAAGTATTTTGAAGTACTTAAACAAATTTCATAAAGATTTTAAAAAGATTCTCAAAGATTCCAAAAAGGTTCTTGAAAATTCTTAGAGATTTTCAAAGATTTTTGGAATTTCAAAAAAGATTCTCAAAAGATTCCCAAAGATTCTCAAAGATTCTCAATTGTTCTCAAACATTCTCAAAGATTCCAAAAAAACTTGAAAAGATTCCCAAAGATTTCAAATGATTCTCAAAGATTCCTAAAAGATTCTCAAAGATTCTCAAAGATTTCCAAAGATTCTTGAAGATTCCAAAGAGATTCTCAAAGATTCTCAATGATTCTCAATGATTCTCAATTGTTCTCAAACATTCTCAAAGAGTCCAGAAAAACTTGAAAAGATTTCCAAAGATTCCAAAAGATTCTCAAAGATTCCAAAAAGATTCTCAAAGATTCTCAAAGATTCTCAATTGTTCTCAAACATTCTCAAAGATTCCAAAAAACTTGAAAATATTCCCAAAGATTCCAAAAGATTCTCAAAGATTCCAAAAAGATTCTTAAAGATTCTCAAAGATTTTCAAAGATTCTCAATTGTTCTCAAACATTCTCAAAGAGTCCAAAAAAACTTGAAAAGATTCCCAAAGATTTCAAAAGATTCTCAAAGATTCCTGAAAGATTCTCAAAGATTCCCAAAGGATTCTCAAAGATTCTTGAAAGATTCCTGCAAGATTCTCAAACATTTTCAAAGATTCCAAAAAAACTTGAAAAGATTCCAAAAGATTTCCAAAGATTCATGAAGATTCCTAAAAGATTCTCAAAGATTCTAAAATCTCAAAAAAATTCTTAAATATTCTTAAAACTCCTGAAAAGATTCTCAATGATTCCCAAAAGATTCTTGAAGATTCTTAAAGATTCACAAAAATTTCCAAAAGATCTTCAAAAGATTCCAAAATTTCTGTTGATTTAGATAATGGTGTCCAAATCAACAGAACGTATTTAGGTTTTTACAGAATTCTGTTAAATTAGTCAATTAGCGTGGGCCAGTGCCCAAATCAACAAGAAACTGTTGGTTTTCTGTTGTTTTGGAAGGAGTTTTCTACTAGTGATGTGTTTTTGTTTGTTATTTATTTTTTACCAACACAAGCAATTTTCTTCACTGATTCTAGGGATACAAAATTTAGCTCTAATTGAATATGATCAATTGGTAATTTTACAACTGTTTCAATCCTGTAGCGGTCATATAGATATGAGAACTGCCCAAATTTCAACTACTCAACATCATTTTGAATGAACATGTAAATCTGACAAAGAATGGCGCAATGATGAATAGACTTGAAGCAACCCACGCAGCTTATTGTGCAGTGCATGTGCAACCTTGTGATGCTTGTGTGCATGCAAATACACAAAACAAAAATTAAACAAATCTAAATCTTGGCAACATATTAAAATTGTTGGTTTTTAATACAACCTCTCAAGGACTAGAGACACTGTAACATCTTGTAACTCCACTATGAAAAAGTTACAAGTTGACTAATATTAAATGGTGTAAAGCTAGCTATCATTTCAAAATCCAAAGTAAACTATGGTGCTATATTTGTTCAACATTTGCTTCTCACAACTAGTAATCAATCAAAAACTTATCAAAAATCCATATACTAGTAGAACAATAGTTAATATTTATAAAACATAAAACACCTTTTTCTGTGAACAAGATGTATGAATAGATTTAAAGACTCGCTATTGTGGACAATAATTGGAACATACCTCACAAATCAAACACCTCAGCAATAAATTGTCACAAACCATCTTGACAATCAATAACCTAACAAAATCAATATTTAACAATTTTTTTTCTTCTATAGTTTGGATCTAGGATAGACATGCCATTGACTGCACACTTTCCATTTTTTGTACATTGATCACACACCACCTGCATACTACCAGTACACTAAATACACACCAACCATGCAAAATTATAACCCAAAGTTAAGGTTCACATTGAAAGAAAGTTTGTTAGACTCTATCTGATGAAGGGCTGCGCTTGTAATTACTAAAATTTTGAATATTTTATCACTAAATGCATCATGAACCAGGAGACATAAATGATTCTTGAGCCTTTTTCTTGTGCTTTAAATTCTCAATAGTCCTAAGAACTTAACACAATTTTGAATTTGCTAAGCTATTTGAAACTTGAGGTGTTCAATCAATGGCATGTCACCAATATTTTTAAATTAACTAACAAATTATCAAGTAATGCAAAGCCTATCAAATAAATAATTTCAATTTCTTACTTAGGTTTCACAATGTTTGTGGACAACATGTGTACAAGATAATACAAAACACTTATACTTAGATTATTATGAGCAAATGATACTGAAGGAAAAGTAACAGAAAATCACAAACCTCAAGATTGATTTTCACATGGTAAATTATCATATCTTAAACACCAATCAACCATGTGGAGTTGCTAGTTCTTGCTTCCCGGAGTTCAGTCAAACATCATGCTTGTGCACGTCCCGCTTCTACGGGGAACTCAAGGACGTAAGAAATCAGCAATAGTTGCTCTCACGCCGACTAGGGTTGCTGCAATGATCAGAATTGAAGGGCAAGAAGCAATAAACAATGGTTTGAGTTCACACAACTCTAAATTTTGTAAAAAGCCATCACTGACGATCCGCCAGATCTTCAAACATACACCGCTTGATAGTAACTTAACACGATTTCCATAGCGTACAAGTCCTGGCACGCATTGCAAATGAGTCAAGCCCTAGATTTGCAAACATAAACGATTGAACTGCAGCTAAATTCGCAAATCCGTGAAATCCTTATAAGACTTGGATGAACCATTAAGATGCCTTATAAATTACACTACACTATATTGTTTAGAGGATGTGCCTTTTGTTGATACGTTTCATTTTCAAGACTAAACCTCAATTTTTCTTCACTAACGGGAGGTTACACATACCTTTGAACTAAGTAAGCGGCGAGAGGAGCCAGGTTACACCCGGTTGCAGAGCATGTACAACTGGAAAATTGGCTCCAGACTTACTCAGATGTTGCACTCTGATGTGAAAGGTCATGTCAGTGTGATGTGTCAATCATTTTATTTTATCTTGTTTTTGAAGTTGGTATAATACTTGCAGCGATCCAAGTTGTATGCTACGTGTCATCATCACATTGACTACAACTTGTAAAACAAAGATACAGTATAGGATTACCTTTATTTATTCACCATGTGGTAATTTGATTGTCTTTAATAGTAGTCCAAATAAATACAAGCCTACTTCTTCAAACTTTCACAACTCAGAACTTATGCATATTATATTTAGATAAAGCATTTAAAAAAATTTAAATGGTTCTTTTTTAAATTTGGGATCCCCAAAAGAAAAAATGCACCAATTCATCTTGTTTGTTAACCCCTAAAGGACCAAGCCCCCCCTTTTTTTTTAGCAACATAGCAATTTAGGGTAAGTACCTGAGATTGGAGATTTTCATATTTTAGGTTGAAGTTTTAATAGAGTGTGGGAACAAGGTTTATCTTTCATATGCACTAAATTTCATAATATTTGGAAGTATGAAGATATGGCCTAATATGTTGTTTTTTTCACTTGGCGGGTAGCTTTGGCCAATTTTAAAAATATACTTTTTCAAAAATAAAAATTTGAAATTGGTTAAGGAGATTTATGTGAAAGTAGAAAGCTTTTAATCATTCTATTTTTATCAATGAGATGAGAGTTATAAGGAGTTTTTGTTTGTGGGTAGTCATGGATTTTCTACTCTAAAATAAACTTTGAAGCTCTTTATTTTACTTAGTTTTCATTATTTTGGAAAAAAAACAAAACCAAAAGATGTAGATAGTTTATTACAACATTATCACCAGTGGGATTGGCATTATTCATTTCCATAATTAAGTTCTTAACAATTTAGTGTTTTGAGTCATTTTGTAGTTCTTTTTATTTACTAATTTTTTTCCATATGTTGTATAGTTCCAAATGATTTGAAACTTTTTTAATATGTACCCTACTTAGGTGGAATAAGGAATCTAGAGAGGCACAACCTACACGGCCTTTTTTTCTTAGGAATTTCACCTTCTAAAGGGTAGCTACTTGGATTTTCACAAGACGTTTCTAAATATTCAAACCCTTCTCCATCAGTGAAAAATTCTGAATTTTTTTCTGAATCTCCTAAAACTATCCTACTACAAGATCCTATAGTTACATATGCATAAAAATGTTTTTGATTTCAAATTTAATTGATGCTCTAAAAAAGGCAATTTTGGAGAGTTTTTGGTGAAAACAATGCTTGATCCTTTAGGGGTTAATGGATTTTTACTAATAATAGCCAAAAGCCATGAAAATGAATTTCCTGTTTTGATTAATTAATATGGTTCAATACAATATAAAACCTATCTTTTTCATATCTAGAGGGCTTTGAATGAATCATCACACATGATTCATTTAGTACCATTCATTCACTATTGAGAACCTTTTTTGAAATTTCTTATTTGAAATGAAAGCTTGAATACACTAACGAACTTTATTTAAGTGTTACATAAATGTTTTATGATTCAAATTCAAATTGATTCAGTTTCACAAAAAAAATCAGTTGAAAAATTGGACACAAAGAAATGAAACACATCTCATTCAAACCTTGCCAATGCTTAACCTCTAAAGCCCGACGCCGGTGTTGCAGAGAAACTAAGACCAAAATTGCCATTTTTTGATGGTTTATTTAAAGTTTAAAAAAAAAACTTTTTTTTTGAGTTTCAACCGTACAAAAGTATAATATATAAGTAAGGTCTTGTGTGAAAAAAAATTCAGCCCATTTGAACGCGTAGATTGTAAGGTTATAATTTTTGAAGGGAGAAAAACAACTTTTTTTCATTCTTGCAAAATAAGGTCAGTACACTTCAAGTCCTCATAACATTCAGTAGCCTGAAGAGAGGCTGCCTTTCCCTCTCTTTAGGTATCATTCACAAACTTCATCATGACAAAAAATAATAATAATAATAATAATAATAAAATTATAAATTTTTTGACACATCTGGCCCCCTCGATGTGTGTGCACTGAACTAAGCCTCATTTTCATAAACTCTGACAAATTCAGTCAAGTGTCCCCTTAGCTAAAGAAGGGTGTGGAATATTCCACACCATTCTCTTGGAGGGAGGGCACCCTTTACTAGTGCTACTGAATGTTATGCTCCTAAAGTTAAATTTTGCTCTACACAAAAACAAAAATTTTGACCATTCTCAAGTATATGATTTTAGGTGCACTTATAAAATTTAGAAGCAAATATAGAATCTAGCTTATTCAAAATCACCCTGTAATGCAAAGAGGTTTAGTGAATTGGCAATACACTAGTTGTTGTTCCATGATTTCTTGTGCAACAAGGAAGTTTCTTATTTGAAATCCAAATGGTGAAAGTTAGAGACAAACATCAAGAATATGCAGGAAAAAATTCAAGAGCTTGGGATTCATAGACTAAAAGCTAATAGGGCCTGAAGTTAGAAGAAAATGTACGTTCTTTGAAACTGCCAAAACATAGTTAACAAAGTTTGACTCCTCTTAGAATGTGATGTGATCGGAACTCAACTTTTTTTGACAATTGTGTACCATATTCTATTAGTTACATACATACCAAGTTTCAAAAGTTAATGAGAGTTTTAGCATAAGATTCTCCAAAGATGCCCAAACCTCCAAGTGGCCAACTGAGGAGTCATGAGGAAACTTACCAAGGTAAGACAACCTAATTGTCAAGGCAACCTAAATGCAATATTTAGTGTAGTGACACATGCATTCTAGAATCAATACACCACCTCCCAAATGTATGCAAAAGCTCCAATTTCTATGTTGCCATTTAGGCACCCGAGTCCCATGCAGAAAGTACCATATTTGTGCATAGTTTGTGAATGCTGCTAGCTCCTCATTGTTTTAGTTTTTGTGCTTGTGACATATGCATTATAGAATCAATATACCATCTACCAGATGTATGCAAAATCTCTAGCTTTGAAGTAGCCGTTTGGGCACCCGAATTCCATGCAAAAAGTACCATATTTGTGCATGTTGTCAGCTCTTCACTACTAATGATTTAAAGATTGGTAGCAACAACGGTACCTCACATGGGCTAAATCCAAGCTTGCTAGGAGAGGAATGCTCCCTAATCTCTTAACTTGCCCCCACAAGATCATTGAATATGACAAACACATTTCTAGCATTTGAAATCAGCAATAGGGAGCTTTTTAGTGGTACAAAAATGTGTTTGACATTTTTAAAGGGACATAGGGAATAATAATTCTTCAAATGAATGGCTTAGTATCAAGTTTTTTCTTAATGTATTCTAAATTGAAAGTGAAAAAAATTCATTAAGAGATATGAAAGTTTTTTATTTTTTATTTAAATAGATACATCTTGGAAATTCACAAATCTTTGTAACCCTTAAACGATCATAGGGTATAGTATATACATATTTGCTACTAGCAAGAAGTTTTAACTTGAAATTTCAAATGGCTCACTAGAATTGCATTGATCTATTCTCCAACTCCTTTGTTGATTTGAAAGGTAGCAAAAGTGTGAATTCATTCCAAAAATACAAGAAAAATACCTCATATTGTACTAGTCACAATGGCATGCTTAGACATTTAAGGGTTGGTTATGATTCTTGACCTTTTCACGTTTTGACACCAATACAAATTAACCTTAGAATTAATATAACATTCTTTTAAATATTTAAGTTAATTATTTTGGTACATCTCCATGAAGTTACAATATCTAGCATAAAGAATTTTGATATTTGTAAAGAGTGATGTTTCTTAACCCCTAAAGGAGTGATCCGTTTTTTCTGCTAAAGTCACTGAAAACTGTCTAATTCTAATGTAAAAAAATTGAGTTCTTTTGAGAATCCAATTGTAGGGTCTTGTCTTAGATTATGGGAGGTACTTGTGGGAAAAAAACCAGCTCACTCTAGATGTAGAGGAGTGAGATATTGACATCTAAAAGTGAAAAAAAAAGTTTTTTCCCTGCTACCCAAAATTCTCAAAAGCCTAAAATTGCTCCTATATCAAAAAAATTGCTCCATGCAAAGTTAAGGTTTATTTTTTCCACGTAGAAGACCAAGTTTGGTAAGTGTGAGAGAATTTTCAAATAAATGGGAGGTGTGGATCATACTTTGTAAAATCTTGCAATGCCGTAAGGCCATGAAATTTGCATATATACTAGGCAAAATGGGAGGATTTATGCAAAATTCAGAAATGTGAATTACTTTGATCCAAATGGTAAACCACAAAATCTTAGTTTACTATAACTAAGAAAAAAATAAAGCTAAAAAAAAATGAAAGCATCAAATTTTACAAGGGGCAAAAGGAATGGAGGTTTGGGAGTCCCATATCTACCCGTAAACTAAAACTTCTCTCTCATCAATCAAAATTGAACAATTCAAAGCTTTATATATATACATTTATTTATTTGTTTGTTTATATTTCTATATATATGTATAGGGAATTGCTAAAGCCGTACCCAAAATTGCTAACGCCACATCCTTGTAAGTATGCTTTTTGCAAATTTAATGCTATTTTTTTTTATTTGAGTGGTCCATCATTTGTCCAATCAAGGCATTACCACCTTCTTGAAAGAAAGAAAAACAATTACAATTTTTTGTTGAACTTTTATTGCACCACTGCTGTTATTATTATGAATTTATGTTTTAAATATTTTAAAAGCTTTGTACATTTAGTTTTGAATTCAAGCACCTCCAAATTTTTCAATATAACATTAGAATGATAAAGGCAAAACAAATCTTTAGATCCAAATTTATATAATCATCATTAAACTCTCATAGTTCATGCTCAAAGCACACCTTGGGGTGTGGCGTTAGCAATTTTGGGTGTGGTTTTAGCAATTCCCTATATATATATATATATATATATATATATAAAATAAAGAACCAATTCCAAATTTTCCTTTAAAAAATTTACAATTTTAAGGAAATTTTTGCGCTGCACGCCTTTCCTAGTTTTTAGAAATTCATGCATAACTTCTTCAATAAATGTTGAAATGTAGAAAAATTAGGTGAGCACGTACATCTTTGAATTCCCCACCATCCTCCAAAGTTTTAAAAAATTTATAAAAATTGGTTTAGCCATATGTACATGCCCAAAATCCCGCTTATCCCTCACGGGGGCCACAGTCCTTTAGGGGTTAACCTCTAAATGCCCAAGGCACCAGGTTAAGATTTTAGGAAACTTTGAAACCCTGTTGTAGGCCTAGATTTTGTTGTTTTATTTTTGTTTTTTTGGAAAAGTTGTGCGCTGAAGTTAGCTTTACCATTCAAATTCAAATTCCTTCATACCTTATTCCATTTGTTTTTGGTGAAAGGTTAACTACAAGCATGCATTTTTTGCTATGAATAGTATTGTGAATAGTGTCACTAAGCCTTTGAGAAGTTGCCACATTGAAATGACGGGCATCAAGTTGAGCAAAAGGTGAAGATTTCCCTTGGGCAATAAGGGCCTTTTTTCTGAAATTTTGACATCTAACAAAATGTAAAAGTGCTTTTGGACTAGTTTCACTTAGAATGTCTTTGTTATCAAAATTAGAATCTATTCACTATTAAAAATTCTTTCATTCATTATGATTTTTGGTCAATAATTGAAGCTAAAAATTTCTTTGTATTGAACGGTTGCATTTGGATCTTGATTTGGATAGTTGCATTGCAAGCTCATTTGTGAAATTGTGGTCATGGATTTGAAAGAGGGGCCATTGGTTTTGAAGTAACAACAATAAACACTAAAGCATCCTAAGTGGCCGTTTCCCAATTTTGTATCCAAAAGTTGCCAATTTGCATTAGAAGTTTCGGGCAGCTCCAGAAAAAGCAAAAAATTCCATACTCATCATCATTCAATCACAAGTATCTTAAAATCCGCATGGCCATTTTGGATTCTTTATGGGTAGTGCCATCTAGAAACCTTGAAGTTCAAGATTCAACGGTTACAATTTTGTTTTGATATTTAATAATGATCTTAGAAGGACAATTCAAAAACTTCAAAACTAACTTCCAAAAACGAGAAAAACAACCTTGGGCATTTAGGGGTTAATATTTTTGTTTTTGGAAAAAGCTTCAAAACTTGCATGAAGTGGTGCTTGCAAGTTTTAGATCTAGTTTGAAGGGTAAAAAATAAATACTCAACAAACACAAACAATTGTCAATAAATTGAAAAACACTACAATATATAGCATTCGATAATTTAATCATTTTTAGTAAATTTGAAATCTTTGTTTTTCATTCGTTTACACTATTAAAGTTCAAAAATGACATTTCAACAATTAAATTTAGTTGAGCTTCAGCAAATAACAAAAACACTATATTCGTTAGTTTGGAAAACCCATCAATTTTGGGATTTCAATTTTTTTTCATTTTTGAGAGCTTTTAGGTGATTTAGAGTGAATATTATGATGATTTCTTCAAGATCTTACATATATTTTAAAGGAATCACAAAAAAACTCATTTCAAATCACTAATATACTAGATGACAAATACAAAATTCAATATCTCCAAAATCCATTTAGGGAAAGTGTTTTCCCCAAATTAATAAATGTTGTGTTCAAATTATTTACTTCATTATTGATGCACCTTTGTTTTAGAGAGGCGCACTTTATGGATTTTAACAAATTCAACTTCACTCTATAGAGGTGGTAGCACCTTCTTTCCTTGCATTTATGAACTACGCTTTGGATTGCACACTAGCTTGGATGTGATGAGTATTTCATTTCAAGAATGTCAAAATTCAAAAGAATAATGCAAAAGATTTAATATGAGCCAAGTTAACAAGCACATTTTTATTAAACTATGACATTGAGGTATTTCTAACAAAATGATATAGTCAAAACAATTAAAGCTAATTAGTGTACATCAGCTTCAAATTAAAAGTCTAAATTTTGCAAAATGTTTTTGTCTCCAGCCATCTACTATGAAAACATCGTAATTTGCTCAACCGAATGATGATTCAACTCGTTACAAATCCACACATGTTTTTTTGACAGTTCAACTATCAAATTTTGTTGCACACTTCTTCAAAAATTCACAAATGAAATCACATGATCTTTTGAATTTTAATTTTTTTTAAATTTTTGTGGTATCAGTGGTGCTTTAGTTGAAAACACCTAAGAGAATCCACTACAATCACAATAAACGTACAGTTTTTTTATTTTAAAAGAGGTCTAACTTGCATCGAAAAGGCCGTCCATCCAAATCTCATGTCAAAAGTTGAAAATGCAGGAGGTGAACATGTTGGAATGTTATTTGGGCTTTTATGAACAAAACTTGCAAGTGAACCAATGACAAGGTTTACTATTTTGAGTATCGAAAGTGAAACTACTACACTTCGTCTACTCTATGTTTCCTAGTGGGATTTAAAAGGAAAGACACTTGTTTTTGAAGTCAAGTTTGAATTTGACCAACATACAATACATACATGTTTGTCTTCAAAAGATTAACCCTAAATGCCCAATGAACCCAAACTTAATTGCTTACACCTTTTCAAATATCACTAACTTAGTTAATTTAGATAAATATGGAGTTGCATGTTATATATGGAGTGTTTATGGACATTGCATCGATCATATAACATGCAACTCCATATTGATCCAAATTGAGACTTAAAGTCATTTCAGAACATTTCATTTCCTCAATCCCATTTCTCAAAGCCTCTTAAGTTGGTTATGAAACATTTTTTACAAACATATTTTTGAAAATTCAATAGTCCCAAGTGTGCAAATATATTTCACCTTAAAGTTGGACTCCTCCATGTTTGCAAATTGTACAACTCCACATAAAGGTAACATCAAAGTCCCAAAAACTCATAGTGATTAGACTCCACACATTTAATCCATAATGCCACGTTTAACCCCTAAAGGCCCAAGGTCCCGCAATCCAATTTTTTTGGGAAAGTCAATAAATACTGCCACTTTTGAGGGAATGAGTAGAAACGTAGGAAAACAAGTTTTTTTTGGAGATCCAATTGTAAAATCTTGCCTTAGATTATGGGAGGTACTTGTGGGAAAAAAAATCAGCTCATTCTAGATGTAGGGGAGTGAGGTATTGACTTTTGAAAGTGAAAAAAGAAAGATTTTTTCCCTGCTATCCAAAAAATTAAGGAGCCTTAAACCGTTCTTATATCAAAAAAACTACTCTATGCAAAGTTGATGTTTATTTTTTCCTCGTAAAAGACCAAGTTAGGTAAGTGTGGGAGAATTTTCAAATGAATGGGAGGTGTGGATCATACTTTGTAAAATCTTGCAATGCCGTAAGGCCATGAAATTTGCATATACACAAGGCAAAATGGGAGGATTTATGCAAAATTTAGAAATCTGAATTACTTTGATCCAAATGGTAAACCATGGAATCTTAGTTTATCACAACTTGGAAAAAAAAGTCAAAAAACAAATACACAAAGAGCTCAAAAAAGTAGAGCACCATGTTTTACAAGGGCAAAAAGAATGGAGGTTTGGGAGTCCCATACCTACCTGTAAACTAAAAATTCTCACTCGTCTATCATATTGAATGATTTAAAGCACACCACGTATATAAAAATCTAAAACACAATTTCAGATTTTTATTTTAAAAAATACAAAATTTAAAGAAGACTTTGGGCTATCTACCATCCCTTGTTTTCCAAAAATTCATGCATAACCTCTTCAATTAATGTCGAAATGAAGAGAAAACTAGATGTCCATGCAGATCTTTGAATTCCCCATCTTACATAAAAATTTTAGAAAATCATACAAATTAATTGAGTTATGATTACATGCCCAAAACCCCAACTGTCACATGAGGGAACAGTTGGTCCTTTAGGGGTTAACTAAATATGAACTATACTTATGGTTATAAACTATGCATAGAATTACAAATTATGCAAAACAACCAGAAATCTCCCATAAACTGCACTTACAAATTTTTCTGTTTTTTGGGTTATTATTTATGAACTTTGCAAAGTTTGTATTTATTTAAAGATGGCGTTGCTTCCAAAAAAAAAAGGGGGAAAAAACCCTGTACGTAATAACCACTAATTCACGATCGGTTATAGAAAAAAATTACAAATTTGTTTTGTTTTCATGGAACATTAATATCTATGAATGCAACGGTAAATTTAACCACATGGATTTCAGCAATGGTTCATGTCTCTCAACTTGTTTTGCTTACAAAGTAATCGCTGAATTGTTCCCTTAATATTTTTAGAGATTTGGAGTGTGGACCAGCTCAAAAGGCCTTTTAGGGGGTGACTGCCGCTCATGAAATAACATTCCCAGTTGCAATTGCAAGTGTATCTTTAGATCATGCACACGTCTAGATAGTACCAGGTACACAAACAAGAGAGAGCCAAATTACTCCTAGTTAGAGTGTGCTCACGTAACTAGCAGTAGCAAAGATGCAAATATTTAAAAATAATAATTAAAGCTTGCTCTAGCAGCAAACCCAAATATTCACATTCGAAGCTATCATTTGTCCACAATAGACTATCAAAAAACCACGCAAAATATTCAGAGCTTGTTCTTGTGATAGACAACGTATATCAGAGCAGACCCGACAGTTCACATTTATAGTTAGCATTCGCTGAAAGCAGGTTCCCATGACAAATCAAGAATATACAGAACTTGCTTTCGTGCTAAACAATAATTAACAAAGCAGACCCGATTGCTCACTTTCGGAGCTAGCATACGTTCATAGCATGGTTTTAAGCTTAACCCTTAAAGGATGTTACTGGTATTGTACATACTCTCCTCTGTTGTATACAGATGGGGTATTTGAGTAGCACGTGAATCTTATTGAAGGTGTAAATTTTAAGCCAAGTCATAAACATACTATTTCTCAACTAAGATTTTTGAGAGAATTTTTGACATTTGTCATAGAGCCATTTCTTTGAGTACTAAATGATCCTTGTATGAGTATATAAAACACTTTTGGTAGGCAACATTCTTCAAGGGTTAAAACAAAGCAAAAAACTCACAATCAATGCTTGCGGTAGTGCTTAGCTTCTGCCAATGAAGGATGCTCAAATACACACATAGAGTACTCTCTTGTATGCAGGAACTCTGATACACTTGAACCTAATTAGTCACGCTCAGTAGGTAATCTTGTGCTTAACCCTTAAAGGACCAAGCCCCCTTTTTGGGGACAAATGGGATTTCGGGCATGTACCTATGGCTAAATTATTTTGCAGGATTTTTTGAAATTTTTACGGGAGATGGGGAATTCAAAGATCTGTGTGGGCATCTAATTTTTACCCCATTCTGACATTTATTGAAGAAGTTAAAAATGAATTTATGAGAATTTTAGTCCGGCAGGCAGCCCAAAAGCTTCTTTAAAATTTGCATTTTTTTAAAATAAAAATTTGAGGTTAGTTCTTTAGACTTATGTATATGTGGGAAGCTTTGAATCATTCAATTCTAATTGATGAGATGAAAGTTATGAGAAGTTTTAGTTTGCGGGTAGGTGTGGAGAATCTCAAAACAATACCTACACGCAAACTAAAACTTCTCATAACTTTCATCTCATCAATTAGAATTGAATGATTCAAAGCTTCCCACATATACATAAATCTAAAGAACTAACCTCAAATTTTTATTTTAAAAAATACAAATTTTAAAGAAGCTTTTGGGTTGCCCGCCAAACTAAAATTCTCATAAATTCATTTTTAACTTCTTCAATAAATGTTGGAATGAGGTAAAAATTAGATGCCCACATAGATCTTTGAATTCCTCATCTTCCATAAAAGTTTCAAAAAATTACACAAAGTAGTTTAGCCATAAGTACATGCCCAAAGTCCCAAAAGTCCCCCGAGGGGACTTTGGTCTTTTAGGGGTTAACCCCTAAAGGACCAAGCCTTTTTTTCTTTAGAAATCACTAAAAATTGCCACTTTCGGGGAATGAGTAGAAAGGTAGGAAAAAAAGTGTTTTTGAAAATTCAAGAGTAAAATCTTGCCCTAGACTATGGGAGGTACTTGTGGGAAAAACTTCAGCTCATTCTAGAAGTAGAGGAGTGAGATATTGACATTTGAAGTGAAAAAAAAGTTTTTTTCCCTGCTGCCCAAAAATCTCAAAAGCCTTTGACGGCTCCTATATCAAAAAAATTGCTCTACGCAAAGTTGAGGTTTATTTTTCCCATGTAGAAGACCAAGTTAGATAAGTGTGGGAGAATTTTCAAATGATTTGGAATTGTGGATCATACTTTGTAAAATCTTGCAATGCCGTAAGGCCATGAAATTTGCATGTACACTAGGCAAATTTGGAGGATTTATGTAAAAATAAGAAATCTGAATTACTTTGATCCAAATGGTGAAATCCAAGGAATCTTAGTCTACTACAACTTGGAAAAAAACGGTCAAAAAAAAAAAACACAAAGAGCTTTAAAAAGTAAAGTAACAAATTTTACAAGGGGCAAAAGGAATGGAGGTTTGGGAGTCCCATACCTACCCACAAACTAAAACTTCTCATAACTTTCATCTCATCAATCAAAATTGAATGATTCAAAGATTTCCACATATGTAAAAATCTAAAGAACCAATTTCAAATTTTTATTCCTAAAAATTACAATTTTGGTTTATTTTTTTGGGCTGCCCGCCCACCCTCCCTTGTTTTAGAAATTTATGCATAACTTCTTTAATAAATGTTAGAATGAAGAAAAAATTAAATGCCCAAGTAGATCTTTGAATTCCCCACCTTCAAGAAAAGTTTCAAAAAATCTCAAAAAATACATTAGCTACAGGTACATGCCCAAAATCTATTTGTCCCCCGAGGGGACAGTTGATCCTTTAGGGGTTAAGCATTTGATCTCACGCACGCTTGATCAGCCTTGAAGCAAAGATCCGTCTGTCTTTTCGTAAGTGGAGAGCCAAGGCCCGTAAGTAAGCACAGATAATATTAGGTCATAGTAATTAACCTAAACAGTGGTACTATTGCGGAGCCGGCTTAGTCAATTAACCCCTAAACGACCAAGTTTTTTTTTTTTTTTTTTTGTTTTTTTTTTTTTTTTGTTTTGTTTTTTTTGTTTTGTTTTGTTTTGTTGTCAAAGTCACTAAAAATTGTCATTTCTAGGAGGTTTAGTAAAAAGATTTAATGTTTTGTTTTTGGGAATCCAACCCTAGGATCTTGCCCCATATTAGATGAGGTACTTGTGGGAAAAAAATCAGCTCATTCCAAAAAGAGAGGAGTGAGATATTTTCATCTAAAGTGAAAAAAGAAGTTTTTTTCATGCCACCCAAAATTTTCAAAAGCCTTTAACCACTCTTATAACAAAAGAATGCTCTACTCAAAGTTGCACTTTGTTTTTTCCATGTAGGAGATCAAGTTAGGTATGTATGGGAGAATTTTCAAATCAATTGGAACTATCCAACACATGGGAATAAATAGTAAGTAAAAAGAAGTAGAGAATGAGTCAAAACATGAAATTGTTAAGAATTTAATTATTGAAATGAAAAACACAAATCCCAATGGTTATAATGTTGTGATGAACAATCTACTTCCTTTGGTTTAATTTCTTTTCCAAAATATTGAAATTGGAGTAAATTAAAGGACTTCAAATTTATTTTAGAGTAGAGAATCCATAATTGCTTGCAAACAAAAACTCATAACTTTCATGTCATTGATTGAAATTGAATGATTCAAAGCATTTAGGTATAAAAAGAATCTAAAGAACCAATTTTGTATTTTTATTTAAGAAAAATGTAGTATTTAATGAAGTTTTTGGGCTGCCCGGAAGGGCAGTCCTACCCAAATTCTCATAAATTCATGCATGACTTCTTCATCAAATGTCAAAATGAAGAAAAAATTAAATGCCCACTTAGATATTTGAATTCCCCACCTTCAATAAAATTTTCAAAAAATCACACATAGTAGTTTAGTCATAGGTACATGCCTGAAGTCCAACTTGTCCCTCAAAGGGCCAATGTTCCTTTAGGGGTTAATTAAGCTCAAAGGCTTTCAATGGGCCAACTTGTTTGTGACGTTCATGGGATACTCTAGTCTAGGATTGAAATTTGGATCCTGTTGGTTGGGCAACCTTGCCAGGCATTTTTAAATAAAGCCATTTGAACAAAGGTGGCCTATGTATGCATAGATTTATGTAAACAAATTGTAGGAAAGATGAACTTTCTTTGCTCCTTGGTCCTTAGCAAAGCATGAGCTTATAAATAGCTAGGCCAGAATTGTAGCAAAATAGATAGCTTGTAAAGCATATCGAAACATATTCTAATTATCGTGCATCTGTTATACAATATGTGAGTCTCTAGAGTCAGTTTAGGTTAGATTTCATCCTTTATCAAGTATAGAAGCATTACAAGATTTTCCACTATAGATCTTTCAAAACGACTTTGAAATAGAGATTTGGAAAAAAGAAAAAAGAAAAAGAAGTCAAAAAAGAAGAAGTTGGTACACAATGTGTTTTGAATTCTAAGTCTTTTTAAATTTTCAAAGATCTAGGTGGTTAAGAGAGTGAAAATTGAAAATTATAATGTCCCTTCCTATCCCAGAAATGCCTACATGGCAACACTTTTTGGAAGTTTTGGTTAAAAAAAGTGAGATTTCTCTTTGGATTTGGGCTTAGCAAAGGCCCAACTATACAATCAAATTTTGACAAATATTTTGCACAAAGTATGCCAAGATTCGAGAATAAACTAAAACCTGTTCCTCCATGAATAAATAGACTTGGGATACGGAATTGAACTTGGGACTTGTAGAGTTTGAACGTTGAACATGGTGTAGATCGCCCCCTCACCTGTGATCCTAAATGTGATTTTCACTTTTAGCTGAAATGGCTAAAAACACTGCTAAAATGCTAAAATTTTCAAACGTAACACTGTAAAGTTCATAAGTTTTATTAGCTGCATAAATTTTATGGTAGCAATCATGTGAAATTTAGCCAGTTTAACCCTTTAGTGCCCGGTTGACCACTTTTGGGTTGATTTTGGTACTCCGTGGTTCTTGTCATCTTTGTTTTATTTAATTTGCAAAAACATAGAATGTAACGGAGTTGGGGGTCTAGTTTGTGCTCCTACTAAAACAAATTTCAAAACAAGGCATAAAGAAACATAGTAGCTATGCGTGTTTTACATATGAAGTTGGGAATCTCATACGGGTGTAATAAATGAAATACTAATTCAGTGCAACTGCAACATGGCCCCAAAGCCCACATATTGCACCCAAAGTATCCAGTGCTAACTCTTTAGCAATTGTGCAAAAGATGCATGGTTTATTTAGAAGTTCTATGTATAGCGTATTTTAGCTACAACATTACATATTCTATGATTCCTTAGGCTCTGAAGGTTTGCAATGCTAAATGTGGGACCTTGTACCTCAAATGACACCCAATGTAAATGATATTGACCAATTGGATTTTGTGAAAACATGTTCCATGCATGCTGTATTCAACCATATATGTGTGGCCACGTTTGTATTCTTCCAATGCTCAATTTCACAAATCATGTTGTGAAATGCACAGATTGACTTGGATTTTGGAGTTTTTTTTGGAATGCAATAACCTAGAATGGGGCAATAGCCTCTACGAATCCCACCACTGTCAAAAGTTTCAATTGCACGATTGACACTAACTAGTTAGAGTGTCTCACGTTTTTGCACAACAAGTTTTTTTGGATCATCAAGCTTCTCACAATCCTCACGTGAAATTGTTCCGATAGATCAAACTTTTTTTTTATACTCATGTTTCCAAAGTTTATAGCCTAAATATGTCTAGTCCGATCTGATTTTAAAACCACAGATTTTGTCCTTGAATGTGTTTTGTAACATAGTGAAAATTTGAGGTGCCCCCCAATGGTTAACGGGCACTAAAGAGTTAAAGATCGCTGCCCCTCACTAGGGAACATGTGGCGTGGCATTCTAGCTTGCATGCTAAAAGGTGGAAGGTGTCATAACAAGACAACTGATTGGTATTCAGGCCTTTCGATTTGGGGTTTTGTATATTATTTTCTAAATAGTTATTAAAAATTTGATGAAAATTTTGACTCCGAATTACTACAAAGGATGATTTTAGATACGTAGTGTCTAAGAATAATGATTATTTGCAGAGGTATTTGTATAAGGAATTGAAAAAGAAGTAAGGAGGTTTATACCATTCAACATGTCATTCACCCTTGTTAACCCCTAAAGGAACCAATTACATTTTTTTTTTTGGCAACAAAGTAATTTTGGGCAGCTCACTATGAATAGAAATTTCATTTTTTTCTTTGATATTTTCACACATGATGTGTTCAAGGAGTAGCTCTTAGGTCCAACAATTTTTATAACTATTGATTACTTAGTTCAAAAACTATTGTATGATATGTAGTTTTTTTTTGAACTCTAGGTACCTTGGGCAACTTATAAAAAATCACTTTTTTAAGAAACAAAAATTTGAAATTGGTTTTCTAAATTGATATATATGTTAAATGCTTTGAATCATTCCATTTTGATCAATTATATGAAAGTTATGAGGAGTTTTGGTTTGCAAGTAGTTATGGATTCTCTAATGTAAAATAAATTTTGAAGTTCTTTAATTTACTCAATATTCTGTATTTTGGAAAATAACAAAACCAAATGATGTAAATTGTTTACTACAACATTGCAACCTTTGGAATTGGCATTTTTTGTTTTCATAATTAAGTTCTTAACAATTTAGTGTTTCAAAATATTCTCTTTTTCTTTTTACTTATTGTTTTTTCCCATATGTTGTGCAGTTCCACATGATTTGAAAATTCTAAAGTATGTGTTCAACTTGTATTGAAGAATGAGTCCAAAGAGGTGCAACCATTTTGAAAAAGAATTACAAATGTGGCCTTTTGAAGTGTAGCTGCTCGGATTTTTGCAAGGACAAAAAATAGCTTTTCATCAATTCAAAATATTTGTAATAGAAATGGCAGTTTTGTAGCAATTTCAGTGAAAACCTAGTCAAAAACCTCTAAGGGTTGATTTTGTAATTCAAACAAAAACATATAATACTAATGCCACTTGTTATCCAATTCTCATTGTACCAAGTAACTGAGGAGAGCTAATATTTTATTCCAATGTTTACAAATCTTTTTTTTTTCACCATATAGGATTTGGTTACCAATTTTAGTAGGAACTAGTAGATGGCGCTTGTTATGTCATGCATTCATCTGTAAAATTTTATGAGGATTTTCATATGTTAGAAAAATGCAAAGTAAATATTTTAGTAAGACTTACTTGGAGATGTGATATTATAGAGGTTAGATGTGATATTAAAGAGGTGTTGTGATTTTAATAGTAAGATGGTAAGTACTACCAATACTTGACAATCAAGTGACTCTCATCCTACCTCTAGAAAATTGAACCCAAATCAATAGTACTTTGCTAATTTGGATGTCTTGATTGGAACATTTTGAATGCAATTATGTTGATTATGACAAGTTTGTGTTGATTAGGACTGCTTGGTTTGGGCCATATTTTCTACTAATGTACCAATTGATGTGATTTTGTAATACACAAGTCTTCTATACTAGTAGTACTGACGGAATGATACAAGATCAAGGATTCCAAAATCTATCACAAGGAGGTTTGGCTTTATTCAATACTACTTTGCACCTTCTAATACATCACTCCCCCCATGCTATCCTCCACCCATGGCCATCCCCATGCTATCCCCCACCCACATGGCCAATCCCCCTCCATGACCATCCCCAATTCCAATCCTTTATCAGCCTCTGATCACAATCCTTGATCTCAATTTCCAAAACAAAATTCAATTATAGAAACAACTTTTCACCCAATCAATCTTCATCTACATGAGTGACCACTAGGGACATAACCGCCATCACATTTAATTATAGATATAGATAACACAAATACAATTCATAAAAGAACATGAATAGCAATGTAACAAAGGAAGATAAGAACCTTCTCACTTGGATATGACTCTTTTGAAAATAGAATTGGAGTTTGATGAGCTATCTAGCCCCTAAAGGACCATTGTCCCTTTAGGGGAGAAATGGGATTTCAGGCATATACCTATGGCTAAACTACTTTACGTGATTTTTTGAAACTTTTATCGAAGGTGAGGAATTCAAAGATCTATGTGGGAATGTAATTTGTTCTTCATTCTAACATTTATTGAAGAAGCTAAAAATGAATTTATGGAAAAAGAGGGACTCTGGGCAGCCCAAAAACTTCTTTAAAAATTGTGTTTATTTTCAAATAAAGATCTAAAGTAGGTTCTTTAGACTTGTATAGACGTGGGAAGTTTTGAATCTTTCAATTTTGATAGATGAGATGAAAGTTATGAGAAGTTTTAGTTTGCGGGTAGGTGTGGTTTCTCTCAAAATCACACCTACCCGCAAACTAAAACTTCTCATAACTTTCATCTCATCTATCAAAATTGAAAGATTCAAAACTTCCCACGTCTATACAAGTCTAAAGAACCTACTTCGGATCTTTATTTGAAAATAAACACAATTTTTAAAGAATTTTTTGGGCTGCCTAGAGTCCCTCTTTTTCCATAAATTCATTTTTAACTTCTTCAATAAATGTCAGAATGAAGAACAAATTACATTCCCATATAGATCTTTGAATTCCTCACCTTTAATAAAAGTTTCAAAAAATCACGTAAAATAGTTTAACCATAGATATATGCCCGTAATCCCATTTGTCCCCAAAAAGGCCCTTGGTCCTTTAGGGATTAAACCTAATCTTAATCAATAGCCAAACAATAATTACTCTAAAATTTTGACCTCTAATAACTATCAAGTGGATTAGCCTAAGTGGGCAATTAACAAGGCATGCATGGCAAACCGGTCTATTTTAAAAGGAAAGAAATAGGAGTGAAATTTAGGTCTATTGTAGCTAAGACAGTAAGAAATTAGTTTTTACTTGACTTTATTTTCATTTTTGAAGCCCAATGATGAAATCTCTCTACACTAGAATTTTGAAACGTTGCAAACAAAGATAAGCAATTGCTCACTACTTTGCAAGTTTTGATGAACCCAAATGAGGGGCTTAGTGGTAGTCTTTATCTTTATTTGTTGTAATGGTTGCAATTTGATCTCCCATTACACATCTATTTTTAACCCCTAAAGGACCATTGTCCCTTCCAAAGACAAATGGGATTTTGGACATGTACCTATGGCTAAGATACTTTGTTTGATTTTTTGAAATTTTTATGGACAATGGGAAATCCAAGAATTTACGTGGGCATCTTCTTTTCTCTTCATTCCAACATTTATTGAAGAAGTTAAAAATGAAAATTTGGAAAACAAGGGAGTAGGCAGTCCAAAAACTTCTTTAAAAATTATTTAATTTTAAAATAAAAATATGCAATAGGTTCTTTAGATTTATATAGACGTGGGGAACTTTGAATCATGGAGTTTTAATTGATGAGATGGAAGTTATGAGAAGTTCTAGTTTGTAAGTAGAAGTGATTTTTGAGAAAAACCACATTTTTCTGCAAATTAAAACTTTTCATACCTTTCATTTCATCAATCAAAATTGAATGATTCAAGGCTTTGCATGTATATAAAAGTCTAAAGAACATCTTTCATATTTTTATTTTAAAACAGTGCAATTTCCAAAAAAGTTTTTGGGCTGCCTGCCCTCATATATTTCTAGAAGTTCATTTTTTAACTTCTTCAATAATTGTCATAATGAAGAATAAAGAAGATGCCCAAGTAGATATTTGGATTCCATATCTTCTATAAAAATTTCAAAAAATCACACAAAGTAGTTTAGCCATAAGTACATGCTCGAAATCCCATTTGTCCCCAAAAGGGCTAATGGTCCTTTAGGGGTTAACCCAAAAAAATGCTTTTTATTTGAATATGCACATATTTGTGCAGGCAGGCATGTACATGTATATATATATATATATACAAGTTTACGTACCCGTTGTACCAACGGCGGCAACAAAAATATCCTTGCAATAAACAAATTGTTCAACATAAATCATGGAGTTATTTGCTTTTATTGGCTAAAAAAATGTAAAAGGTGCAACTTGTTAAATAGAATATGTAAAAGGTGCAACAATATAAAATGTAAAAGGTGCAATTTGTCAAAAAAAGAAAATGTAAAAAGCGCAACTTACATGCGGGTGATTGCAAGAAACACTTGTACTATTCCTTGTCCCCTTCACCTCCTGCAGGTGCTTTTTGGCTTGTAACTTTTGCACAACAAGTTCTTTTGAGTTGGAATTTCAAAACAAGGTACATGTCATAGTTACAGACCTTTCGTCATTTTTGCAATTTTTTTAAAATTGTTTTACTATTTTTAAATAGCCCCCAAATAGGTATCTACCTTGGCCATTTTGGATTTTTAGTACTATTTTGGGTCCAAAAAAGCTTTTCTAGGGCTATAGATCAAGGATGTTGTTTATGGAGCATGCTTACATGCATTTGTAGAAGGGTTTTGCAAAATTATAAATTCCATGGCATCTACATTGTCTTAAAGTGGGCATCCTATCTCCCTTCATTGGCAAAATACAAAGAAATTTCTCAGCAAAGCAATTGTACCATGTGAATGTGTTTAATGGATTCTCAACTGTCCAATTTTTATTTTATTTTATTGAATTATTTTACTATTTTCTAAAAAGCAAGAAAGAAATTGGCTTTTTGTTGGTGATTTTGTTTTGCACATAACTTATAGAATAAAATTTTTCTAGGTTTGAATTTTCAGGAGTATGCTATTTTAAGTGCTTTACAAATTTTCCATATTTTATTTTATTTTTTTAAAAATTATTCCAAAAACTTGGTAGTACTAATAGTACTACAAGTACTAAGGGTGTTTGAGACAAAATAGTGAAGTGTTTCTTGCAACTACCCATGCATGGAATGCGACTCATAGTTGCACTCAAACTCTTTTCTTTTCATCCAAAATGGGGTCTTGGGATTCTTTTATAGATATAGATATATACATATATATGTATATATATATATATATATATATATATATATATATACATCTATACTACTAAGTGGGAGGATTACCCTTAGTGCACCCTTTCCCAGAACCTTTGTGAACTTTTGGTATAAGTTGAAGCAACAAAGGACGCCTTATATCTAGAACACCAAGTGCCCTCTAACCATGTTACTTTCCAAAATTTTGTAGAACTTTTTGGTAGAAGTTGAAACACTAAAGGATGCCCCAAATATAGAACATCAAACGCCCTCCAACCATGTGCTAGAAATCAATAAAACACCAAGCGCCTCCTAGCAAATATAAAAGAGCAACATTGTGATGAAAGCGATTGGTATTGTTGGTCTCAAAAGAGGACCAAAATGATGGTGCATGTTGATTTGATTCTAGACCAATAGTGTGATATTAATTTTTTGTATAGTACATCATGATTAGATTCTAGACCAATTGATTTATGAGACATTAATTTTTTGTAAAATTGAATGTTGCATTAGTCATACATGTCTTACTCATGCAAAGTGTGTGCCTCTATACTAGTATATATATATATATATATATATATATATATATATATATATATATATATAGGGAATTGCTAAAGCCACACCCAAAATTGCTAATGCCACATCCCAAGGTGTGTTGTGAGCATGGATTGTGAGAATTTCATGATGATTTTTTTGATTTGAATCAAAGAATTTGTTTTACCTTGGACATTCTAAGGCTATATTCAAAAAAATTGGAGCAACTTGAATTCAAAACTAAAATTACAGGAGTCCTGAATTATTTAAAGCAATAATACATCAAAAAATAGCAATAGTGCAATACAAGTTCAAAAAAATTTGTATTCATTTTTCCTCATTTCAAGGAGGTTGTCATGCCATGATTGAATGAATGATGAGGCACTTGAATAAATAAAAATAACATTAAAATCTGAAATTACATGCTCACAAGGGTGTGGTGTTAGCAATTATGGGTGTGGCTTTAGCAATTTCCTATATATATATATATATATATATATATATATATATATATATATATATATTACCCTCTTATGTAATTTGTATACACTAGTGGACCATTGTACCTGCCGTTCTGGCAGTGGGCCATCATGGGAGGGGTCCTTGCAAAAATATTAACATGACCTTCCTCATAATCACCTTCCTTAGGCTTCTTCTCCTTTCCATTCAATGAGCTTACGTGTACTAAGCCTACCTACGTGCTTTGCCTCCTTCTCTAAGCGTCCACCCCCTATTCCTGTGTATACCCCATCCCTGAGGACGACCGTAACCGCCACATAACCATACAAATAAGAATAACCGCCACATAATTGCCATTTAATCTTCTTGGAGCAACACCCAACTATCCAACTAATAGAGATTTTATTCTATTACAGACACCCAACTACCCAACTAATGAAACCAAGCCTATAGATAGATATGAGGTGTAGAAATGTTTCCAGTGATGATATTTTCAAAAAAAAATTGTCCTCACTCTCAAAATAAAATAAATCGACCATTAACCATTTATCATAATTTTTTTTGGTTCAGCCTTGAAATCGATCTACTCTTTACATTCCATGTGATTAATTAGCCAAATTTAGTTATTAATACGTTTATGCCTCAATAAATGCCACTCATATTTTTTTCAATTTGTAATCATGTTAATAGCACAACAAGGACAAGTTATCTACTAAAGACCCATGCAAGTGGTCCCTTGAGGACCGATTGGGGTTTTGGGAATGTACTTATAGCTAAACTATTTTGTGTGATTTCTAAAACTTTTATTGAAGATGGGGAATTTAAAGATCTTTGAGGGCATCTAATTTTTTCTTCTTTTTGATATTCATTGAAGAAGTTATGTATGAATTTTTGAAAACAAGGGAGGGCGGGCAATCTAGGCAGCCCACATTTTTTTTTTATAAATTCCATTATTTATCTAAAAATATGAAGCACATTCTTTAGACTTATATATACGAGCAAAGTTTTGAATCATTCAATTTCAAACAATGAGATGAAAGTTATGAGAAGTTTTAGTTTGCGAGTAGGTATGGTTTTGTGAGACTCCATACTTACTCGCAAACTAAAATTTCTCATAACTTTCATCTCATCATTTGAAATTGAATGATTCAAAGCTGTGCACGTACATATAAGTCTAAAGAATGTGCTTCATATTTTTATTAAAAAAAAATGCAAATTTAAAAAATGTTTTTTGGGCTGCCTAGATGGGCAATCCTACCTAATTTTTTGTAAATTTGTGCATAACTTCTTCATCAAATGTCGGAATGAAGAAAAAATTAGATGCCCACATAGATTTTTGAATTCCCATCTTTCATAAAAGTTTCAAAAAATTACACAAAATAGTTTGTTTATAAGTACATGCCTAAAATCCCTCTTGGCCCTCGAGGGGCCACTTGGGCCTTTAGGGGTTAAAGATTATATGAGTATTTTTTTTTATAGTGTGAGTTTGTAGTATCTTGTATAGTTTTATCTTTCTTTGAATATTGAACCATTTCTAGAGATTTGGGCCCAAGAAGAGGCCCCTTCCCTCAAAACGATGGTAACTTTGGGAACACCTTCCACATGGGCAGTTTATAATAGTTTGACATGGCATTGAGGCAACCATGTCAAACAATATGATTTTATTGAAAAAAATAAAAAAACCAAAAGTATTTCTTAGTTTTTTTAAGACTTGTTATTATTATTATTATTATTATTAGTTTAAAATTTTTTAATTAAAATTTTTGACGACCAACAAAGGTTGGTTCCCAACATTGGGAATAGCCAAACTCAAAGCCCCTTCTTGGGTCCAAATCCCTTGTAATGTTTTTAAGTTTCCTTAAATCCAATCAATTTCTATTAACTCACAAAAAAAACTTATAATTTTCTCACTAATTAATTTCAAGTATACTACCAACATATAGAAACCTCAAATGATACTGTTGATTTCAAACCTTGAAAGCTAAAATTGCAGCATTAATTGACCAAGGACACAAGCCTTTTGGTTTTCTATTAACTTTATTGAATGAAATGCAAATATGAAGTTTGCATATTACTATTGATTTCTACAGAGTTTCAAAGCATAAATGTCAAAAAAATGTTAAACCTGTCAAAAATGTATGACTTAGAAATCAAGAACCACTTAGTATTATACAGTTATGTAATTTTTGTAAATATTAAGAAAAAAATGAGTTTGAATAAATTTCAACTTGAGAAAAGCACATATTAAGGATTCTTTTAATAAAAGGACAATTGATTTGGTTTACCATTTGTTACTTATGATGCAACTAATTTGGAGTACGTGTATTTATCAAAATTTGAGGAAAACTTAGATTATTTTTCAAGCATGAGGTACAATAACTTTAAATTTATGATCTATTTTTGAAACAACATGATTATTATTTCTAGAAAGTATTGTGAAAATTCTTTAGTGTAACTGTTTGCTCTTAACGTTTGTTTAGCACTAAAATAAACTTGTATACTCACGTTTTGCATTTTTCCTTCGAAGATTACTGATTTTCTAATGGTGTCTTTTTATGTATTACTTATCTTACACTCGAAATAAAGTCACAACACACAACCAAAAACTCCACACAATACCAAAATATGAATATAACCATCATATTATTAAAATCACAAGGCCCTGTGTAATATCACATATTGACCTCTATAATATCACATATTCACTCTTTATGATATTATCACATAGATATAGTTTGAAAACTTATTGAAATTATTATTTTGCATTGTATTTAACATACAAAGTCTAATAGAATTCTAATGGTGAATGCATAGTGTAGCAAGCACCATTTGCTATTGTGATAATGAGACTAAATACACAAAAACTTGATGTAATCTGAAGAAATTACAAACTTCAAAATACATTGTTATTCAAATGTCAAAATAGATATAATCCTCAAACCTTGAAGTTTTGAAATTAATATAGATCATTGCTATAAATTTGTGCAATGAAAGTATAAAATGATTACAAGAATTCAAAGTTGTGCACATAGGAACATAAAGAATAAGTCACATGTGGATTATGAGTTTTAAAATATCTTAGATCTCAATAATTTTTATTTATTTTTAATTTTCTTAGGGTTAGTGAAAAAGAAAAGGTTTCCAACTATTGGAAAGGTATCTTTTGAACACAAGGTAAACATAGACACAAAATGTACCTAATGAGGTATACATTTATTTTGCTTTGTGGTCAGCATATAGATCTTAACAATTAGAGTTTTGATGATTTGTTACCAAGTTTGGATTTTCAAAGTAGAAGATGATAACATTTGAAGGACGTTCATCTACAAAAATAGAAAAAGTAACACTCCGTAAATAAATGGAAGTTGATGAAGCTTAACCCTTAAAGGACGGATGGATCACTGTGGCTTGCCCTGCGTGTAGCATTCTACAATGTTTTGCACATGGGCACCAGTAGTGTTGCTTCAAAAAGTTGGAAAAGTCAACAGTGCATGGTGCCCTCATGAAAATTGCAAGAACCTGGGCAGTTTGGGAGCTAACATCATGTTTCTAAATCTTATCACAATTTGGGTTACAAAAAAAAATGAATGCATCTCAAGAGGTAATTTTTTGTCTTCCATGATGGACCATGTGTTTATGGTCACTTCTGAAAAAAATCAGATGAAAAATGACTTTTTTTTGAATCACAAAATCTTTTTTCAGAGCCGGAGGAGATTTTTCATCCTCCTCGACATTTAGGGGTTAAGATTAAAAAACATTGCAATAAAGAGAAAGGTCGTACATGCAAATATCATACGGATTGGTATTTACTAAATCATAGATTATTATTTTGAATTAGGTACTCTTGTTTATAAAATGTAAGTGCTAATGCTACTTCATAATCTATTTGATATCCAATTTTGCAAAATCCACAATTCAAGCTTATCAGGTTGTAATTTTTTTTGTAATCAATATGTTATAAGTGATATAATATTTTGATTTTGATTTTTTCAAAAAACACCTTGTAAATTCAAAATGAAGATAGAGGTGTAAGTGCTCAAAGAGTGTGTCTATCAAGCATTGAAATGAATGATTCATGTACAACACCAATAAAATAAGTCTTGCCAACAAATCATAAGGACGTTGAGACCTTGTAAGCATATTGATCATTTAGTGTCTTACTTAAGTTGAATATAACCCCCTTATTTTGAAATTACAACTATAAAGAAATCTCTCTACATACAACAAAGAAGATTCCTTTTATGATAGTGTTGGTGAGTCAATAAAACATTTGAGTATAATTTTTTTAACATTTGATATCATAGAGGAATTTGATAATTCAAGTTTTAAAATTCCTCTTTTAGTTAGAAACAACTGTTTCCAAACTTGATTGAGAGAAATTTCAATAATTGTTTTTACATAGATATCACAAACAATATAAGTTATTTTTATCTTCATAGTCTTTGACAAAATATAGCTCCGTAAGCCAATTTAGATCACATGATATATAAAGACTATTCTAAAATAAAATGTACCAATACAGATCACACATAAAAATCTAGAAAGTACGAAGAGCAACAAGAAAACCAACAAATGACAAGCAACTTTTTATAAGGTTGTTTGTTGTTTATGACTTTTCTAATTCCAAGGCCAGCATGGAACTTCACTCTAAATATTGAGGAAAACGAAAGGAATCAGAAAACAAAGAGAGGACTCTCACTCCATCTAACTTCATTACCCCCTAATTTTGGAGTGTCCATTCCAGTCTAAAACGAATCCCATCCGAGCACCGTCAACTGCGCCGTTCCGACTGCGCTGTCAACTGGCGCGTGAACTCCGCGCGAGAACACCGACGAGCCCAATCCAGCGAGTGTGGGCTTCGTTCGTCCAGAATCGGACGCTGCGTCGCCCGTCGGGACGACGGAGGGCAGAGCAGCGACGGAGTCGTCGAAGGCCAGCGGAGCCGCCTCGCACTCATCATCATTCAGTCTCTCTAATGTGGGTCTGAGCGGGCTCTGCCCATCCTCTCTCTGCTCGTCCCTTTCCTGCCTGCGCGGAGACTACACGGACCACGACGACGCCACTGACGCCACTGCCTCTGTCTCAGTCCATCTCCCCGCAGCTAGAAAGAGGTCCCAGCTGCGAGCTCAGATCGTGCGTCGCCGTTGGATCCAGCGCGCGCTCTGCGCTTTTGGGATTTCGCCACCGCCACCACCGCCAGGATTGCAGTCCGCAAGCGCAGCTAGAGCATGTAGTGAGTGAGGGCCAACACGAACCGGTGGACAGATTCTTTGTTGCGTGCTGATTTTGGGAGGGCTGCATGGAGGCCAGGGCGTCGCGGTCTAGGAGTGACGATCTGCAGGCGCTGCTAGACGAGGTGACGAGTGATGTTATGTTCTTGAATGGGATTAGGGGGTATATGATGGTGGATGGTGCGCGGAGATATGGAGGGATGGTGGGTGAACAGAGAACATGTTGCTGTGTGGTTAACGGTTTGAGGTTAGAGCGAGTGAGGTTTGCTGGATATGGTATCAGGAATTTTGGGTCTCGGGGAGACGGGAAACCTGAGGTATGGGTGCGGAGATGGTAGTGGCGACGGCAACCGGCTGATGGTTCCGTGCTGCCTCGTCGTCGCTCCCGGGCATCCCCGCGGTGGGAGTGCTGGGGGTCCTTTAGACTTGCAACTATTTGTATAACTTAGGTGTGGTTCGAGGGCGGGCGAGCTTGGGGCGTTTTGGACACGCGGGCTCAGAGCGGGTTGAACAACTACAGAGACCCGAAGTGCTTGCTTCGGGTGTCGTAGACCCTTCGTGTCTATCCTCTTGCTCCCCCCTGTTTCGCTTTGAATCTCCATAGCCACCCCCTGGAGTCGGTGTTTCCTTTTAATGCGTCTGTGTATCGCCACATACCCTACTCATTTTCTTAAACGCTCCTTCTGCTCGTCCCCTGGCGAATTTGTACCGCTTCGGTTGCGGTTAAGTCCGTCTCTATGTCTCTTGGTGGTTCGTCATGGCGCTTCCCAATTTGGCCCTTGACTTGCTTTTGACTTCTCCTTTCACTCGTGCTGTCATGGAAGATTCCACCTGTTTTAATTCCAGAATTAGTGGAAGGAATCACTGGTAGTCGCGGCGGCTCGCTAATTCAGCTCTACTCTGTCACCTTCGGAACACAACCAATTGCATCGGTTGTTGAGAGGACACTGTATTGTAGCTGCGTGCACGAGGCCAATTGCTCGAAAGCTCTCCAGCGTCATGAGGCAATTGCACGAGCGGCGAGGTTAGGTCGTCGAGTACGACGGACGTATTATCCCTTGCCTATTATTTTATGTATGTGGACATGGAATCGTTTCGGGAGAATCCATGTGAGACAGCCGGCGGCTTTGGACCTGTAACTGGGAATTGCACAATTTGAGTGCGCCGCTCTCTGCATGTGACGAATTGCATTCTCTGGCAGTATAGTACGCATCTTGATCCTAGAATGGGGCCCACACAGCTGGATCCGGCACTTGGACACTCTCGGCAGCTCTTTTTGACATGCAGTTCGCGTTAGTGCCGATTTTTTGTGGGAGAGGCACAAAGCTTGAAGCGTTTTCGGAGTAGATCGAGTGTAATGACCAGTGTGCCTGGTGCTGGAGCATTTGGAGAGTTGAAATTGGTCTAAAAATGGCTGTATGTTGATTTCTTTTGGTTCCATTAGCTTAGCTAATGAAGGAGACATGTAATCTTGTAACCATTGGCTCACCTCTTCTATATCGGAAACGCAGCTGAGAAGCGTGGTAGAGTACAGCAAGCTTGGTTTCCTTGCTCTATGGTAATTTGTAATGTGCAGTATTGTGCTGGGTTCTGACGTTGGCAATTTGTTGTATGGGCAGCTTTCACCGTAGTTGGACCTACACGGAGATCCAGCTTATCAGGACATAAGGAGCAAAAGGGTGTTTGGGTTTACGCATTGTCTTCTATTATGAGCTTATGGACCCGGAGAGAGACTGTGGATTGAATCCATAGAAGGTATTTCACAGTTGCTGGAGTCGTCAAGAGAAAGCAGCATGCTACTTTAGGATGGGTTATGATGCGGTATTGTAGCACAGGAAACAAAATCAGCTCTGTGCACCTTTTGATCGCAGGATCCGAGTTTGTGGATCAACTATCCTTCTATTATGGCAGAATGCTTCTCTAGACACGGGTTGCAATGAATTCCACCTGGTGGAGGAACCGAATTCTTATGGAATGTGCATTTAGCCGAACGCGAAAGTTTTGGACAGGACTTGGGTGCTGCCACTGGTCGTGACTTTTCAGTAAACCTAAGACCTCGAGCTCACGGCAGCTGCAACAGTGAATAGTCTTGTTTCAAGGCTTTGCTACATTGAGAGGATAGTATCAGCAGATCTCGGGTTATTTTTGCATCGAGGTGAATACTGGTCCTTTGGGTGGTTTGGAGATTATTGTATGGGCAACGCGGCAAAAATATGCAGAATCGCGAATGTGATGCGAGAATGATACGGTTTTCCGTCGGCTCTTAGTCTGCCGATCGCTTTCATCTTGGGACTCTCTTGTCAGAATGTAACTTGTCAAAGTCTGGGAGGAAGGAGGCGTGCATCCAGATTGGTCAGAACCGGATTACATGCCGAGGAAGGAGCCAGAAAAGCATGGCAGAAGAAGGATAACTGTTCTTCCTGATTTACTCGTGTTTTGACGGAAGAGAGCTGGATTGATGATTGGAACCCGGGCAAAGCATCAGACTTTAGGCGTTGTAGTATCAACAATTTGCAATTCGACTTATGGATTTACTTGCAGGATATAAGAGTTGAAATGCGCATTAGTGGCAATCTTGAGATGTCAGTGGTTGTCACCCTTTAGGGTTTGGAGATTGAAGGAGTAACGGGTTCATGTCATTGTTGGGCGGCTTTGAGCTGGTCCGACAACTTCGTTTTCACTCACTCTTCATTTCCTAGCTACCTTGGAAGAGTGGCTGCTCTTGAAACTATGAAGGAATATCTGCGGTTGTGAGAAAGATTGAGGAGGCAAGACTAGTTTGGGAAAGGAACATCAGAGGTATGATTAAGTATTGCACGAGGTACTCGCTGTCAAAACTTGGCAGGAACGGAGTGGGAGACCTGAGGATGGCGAATTGGGCAATGACAGGGGTTGGGGTGCTGTCTCTGGAGAGTCAACTCTGAGTGGGATTAAACATACCAGAGGTACAGATCTGTAACCTATATCCTTTGGATGTACCTAGCTGATGAAGTTGTAGTCTTATTCACTTCACGTCGGCGACAGAAACCTTAAACCTAATTAAATCGTGGTGCACAACTTCCAGGCTCTTGTGAATTACATTGAGCACTTATCGGTTCGTTGGAATGCTTCAGTAGTTTGCGTAGTGAATTTCACGCCGAGCACCGAATGTATGTGCATGGTTCGTCGTAGCAGCGAGGGCTTTAAGTCTTCAAGCAGAACTGATACAGAGCTGCCTATTTTTTTCTGGTCAAATCTTAAAGAAACTGGCTGCAGCACTTGCGTGCACAGGGTAGTGTGTCCAGGGAGCCATATGATTTGATTTGCTCTTCTCAAACGATAGGTCTATTCAGGTCAACTACGGGGTCAATGGTCACATCGTGGTGGCAGTTCATATCCCAGCTGACGATTGCGATATGTTTAGAGCGTCACGGGGAGCATTTCATGGCAGTAATTCTGATCCCAATAAGGTCCTGGCCAGGTTTGAGATTTGAGTAATTAATACTGATGATTGGTCGGCTGGTAATTTAGACCCACCAGGAACTACAAATGCGTACCTGAATTCTGCATCTTGGCACGAGTAGAGCACAGTTCTCAGTGATGTGACCTTCCGCTGGACTGTGAAAGACATACGTGGAACCCTATCTGTGCACCGTTTGTGATCTCCCTGCTTCTCGTATGAAGATTTTCCATTCACAATAGGATCAACTTGGGTCGAATTCGGTCACCTGGCTATTTGCAAAAAGCTGTCGGTGGTTGAGGGCTGTAGGGTTGAACCCAGGCCTAAGATCCATTCTTGAGGAAGCTCTGTATGCTAAGTTGATCATCTACTCTTTTCTAGTATGCATGCTATACAGTTGTTTCGAATATGTCGGACACAGGGACTTTGGAGTAGTCCTTAGACTTAATTGAATCTTATTGTGAATGACACACAAACTCAAATTTTTCAGCGGAAAGGCAATGACGGAATAATTTGTCTGCACAGGTGGGAGCTCCACATTGGCTCAAGATGGACACCAGCGTTGAGAAGCGAGCTGCGCACGAGGCCAGTGATACCGAAGCACCAGTCTCCGACCATCGCGCTGACTTGGCATCCAAGTTGGTCAATACCAAATTAGAATTGGCGGAGCTAAACTCGAAGGTGGGACACGAAACGGAAGCGTTGGCTTTGAGCCCACCTGTGAGCCCAGTTTCCAGCAGTTTGTTGGCGTCACGTGGGAGAACGGCCGTTTGGAGGCAAAAGGTTCACTCGGGGGCTGGAGCACCAGTGCTAGCTGGGCAGAGGATCTTAGAGTTTCCGCGTCCGACGTTGCCCTCTCAGATTCCCACGGTGCTTGCTCCCGGGCAGAGACTGCCATACGATACCACGAGGCCTGAATCCAGTTCTCTCCTTATCAGCCCGCTTCCCGTGGCGTACCGATCGTTACCGCCTGCATCAGGCCTTATGGCCTTGACTCCGAAGCTGTTGGCCCCGGGGCCAGGCATCCGGCTAGCATCCCCTGGTTTGTCCCCCTTGCCGGGCAACCTTTCTCTTTACCCACCAAGTTTGCCGTTGACTACAGCTGGACAACGGCGAATGCCTGCAGCGCCGCCCGGATTGAGCCCCAGAGCTGGATGTCCGGTCCCACTGGCTCCTGCGAATTTACCTCGAATTCCATTAAGGCCCATTCAAAGCAACGGGAGCAGTACGAAGGTGCGATCTGGGCACGTGTGCCACTCTTCGAGGCAGGACTGCTCTCAGTATTGCCTGCAGGGATTCAAGTTCTGTCTGTGGCACATACTGGAGGATCATTGTGCGCCGTACAAGCAGTGTGAGTTTGTGGAGTTGCCGAGCCGAGAGGGGTGTCGTTTCCCGGTGTCTTTGAAGTCGGAAAACACGAGGTGCGTAGGATGTCGTTCCATCTTGCCTAATTGGCGCAGCTTATAGCATGCGTGTGGGCTTTCTGGCTTGGTAGTCGGGAGTCCTGTGGATGGTCAGTAAGTAGGAACTCGTCAGTGGATGACAAGTTTTGTATTGCAGCGTTACTTAGGCTCGGAGACCGGTTGTAGTGGAGGTGAATGATTGCTGTTTTCCCCCGAAGTACCCTCACATCCAAAGTGTCGAAGGGGTGTTTGTTGTGGAGCCCATCTGATCTCGCTTGCAAGAGTCAACGTCTGAAGTGTGTTGACGAGGTCGGTTCTGAAACGGTGTTTGGGTGGATGTCGCAGGTACTGTCAGATGCACAAGCAAGTGAAAGGGTTTACGATAAGTCCCGGCATGCTGAAGAGCCAGCAGGCGATGGAGCACCCTGTGCTCGGGGAATTTTCAGTGCTAGTGCTGGCGGCTGCAGCTGCACATCAGGTGGAGGTCGTGGCGCCTCCTAGGCTTTGGGGTTCGATTGTTGTGAACCAGACACCGGTGGGTGCAGCAGCTCCTGAGAGTTGCTCGATGAAGGAGGAGTACGGGACAGCTGAGTTCCGGAGGTGCTCGAGTGGACAGAAGGGAGGTGCACAGGGGCAGATTGATCTAAAGCTAGTGGAGGGCGGGCCTCACGTCAGTGTAAAACCAGCTGCAAGAAGATCGCAAGGTGATTTACCGTCCTGCCCATCGAGTCCTTGTTGCTTCCTCTGTTGAAGCCACAGTCGGGTTTAACATTGAAAACATCCTCTGGTGCCAGGCAGAGTAGCCGTAAAATTGGTGTCAACAAGCCGATCGAAACTTGACGGGTTATGAATATGTGACTTCGATAAAGGCAATCAATTTCTCAACTTGTGGCATCATGATTTATGTGGAGGACTGAGTTTTGTTCTTGCGTGTGTGAACAGGAAGCTTGCAAATGAGGGAGGACGGAAGATCTTTCGGGAGCACGTCAGGAGCAAGTGTGAAGGTGTGCTCGGATTGCAGCTTGGACGTCGCCAGTTGCAGAGCCATCGGATGTGGGTGTCAAGACTTGACGTTCATGGCGAACGCGCCTGTGAAAATCGGGTCCACGTCCACGAAGGTGGCAAGTGAATTGGAGCACTTTCGTGCCCAGTTGGGGAACCGGCTGAGCAGCCATGGCATCTCTCTGCCGTATGCGGGGCCGGGTGTCGGAGGGAAAGCGGGTGCAGATCACGGATTGAGCGGAGGCGGCAGAGGTTCGCATCGCAGCGGAAGTGCGCACGTGGACAGCCTGGTTCGGCCGAGCGGTGTCGGGCAAGCGTTTGCGAACGGAGGGCCTGCGAGGCGACGTGCATTCGGAGCAGCGAGCGTTCCGTGCGTGGTGGATATCGGAGGCATAGACCTGACGAGGGCGGGTTTGGCGTGCGGACCGCAGCAGCTGATAGGAGTGCTGCATGGGAAGAGGTCGATCGAGCAGCTGAACATCCCCCCGACCATCGACTTCGGAGGATTGGACATGGCCACGATGGGGGTGCGGTGCGGACCTCGAGAACCGCGTGCCATTCCGGGGCTGGCCATCAAGCGGAAGTCGAAGCTGCAGACACCGAGGGACAGTTCGTCCATGGGGCGAGGCCAGGTGGGTGTTACTGAGCTGCGTGATGGTTCGGGGAGGATGGGAATGAGTCCCGGTAGTGCAGAATTCGCCCGGACCTTGGGACGGGACTGCGTGTGCAGTCGGGGTACCGACCCCGGGGCGTCAGGAGTGAGAGATTGCGTCAGTGGAGAGGAGTGGCTTGCCGCTGAGCCCAGCGAGCGTCGACGTGCCGATGGAGTGCGTGCGTGCTTGCGTGCGATGTGGGCTGACGGAGGAGGTTGGACTGTTTTGGTGCAGGGGCGAAGGGTGTTCTTTTCGCGGTTCGTGGGTGTGAGAAAGCGGCCTTGGGGAGCGTACGGGGCGGAGATTCGTACGCCCGAGGGCAAGCGGCTGTGGCTGGGCACGTTCACGACGGAAGAGGCGGCCGCTCGGGCGTACGACGACGCGGCGAGAATCTTCCGGGGGAAGAGTGCGGTGACGAACTTCGTGCAGGGGTCGGAGTTCGAGTTCGGGATGAGCTCTCCGTTCGCCGTGGGCTCGTCCTCGAACGGCGTGGAAGAGGACGCGGCGAGCGCGGGTCCCGGAGCGAAGAAGCGGTCTGCGGCGAGCGCGAAGAGGGCGGATGGCGACGCAGAAGTGGTGACGCTGGGGATCATCCAGTCGGATGCTGTCCCGGCGGAGGAGCTGGGATCGAGCGGCAAGGCGGATGTGTGCGGCAGCCAGGTGAAGACGTTGAATCTGCTGGGAAGTCTGGAATCACAGGGCAGGGAGAGTTCGAAAGCCGGAAAAGGTGACGAGCCCGGTGCATTGGAAGGCTGTCATCGGACGGCACGCGGTGTGGCGAAAGGCGCGGGCGGCCCGACGAAGGAGCGTCCGAGGCGCAAACAGTCGCAGAAGGTGGCGGAGGAGGAAGCGAGCCCAGAGAAGGAAGGGGACTCGAGTCGGTTGAGCTGGTCGGGACAGAATGCGAGTGCGGGTGCGGCAGCGGCAGGACCTGATCGGCTGCTGCTGCTGAGCAATTTTGCGATCAGTCAGGAGGGAATGGAGGCGGAGGAAGGGCTGGAGTCCGGGCGGGATGGGTGTGGGGAGCACGGAGCAGGTGCGACGTCGCCCGCGGCCGGCTCGGAGAGCGACGGTGCGTCGGAGGAGGAGTCCGATGGACCGTCGGACACGGAGCTGGGACTGGACTTCGCGTCGGGGTTTCGGGTGAAGATGGAGGAGGATCTGGTGGAGAGGGGGAAGTCGAGCGAGTGGAAGAGGTCGCGGCAGAGAACGTCGTCGGCGGAGCCGTTTGTGGCCGGGGAGCTGAACGAGGAGGAGCAGCAGCAGCTGTTGGAGCTGGGGAACGGCGACCCGGAGTTCCGGCTGGCAGGCGTGCGGAAGTCGCAGTCGGGGAGGTTCGAGGCGACGATCTACGACCGCAGCATGAGGAAGAAGGTGTACGTGGGGATGTACGGCTCGATGCTGGAGGCGGCGCGTGCGCGCGAGCAGAGAGCCGTGGATCTGGGGTCCACGTCGTCGCTGAACTTCCCCGACTCGAAAGCCGTGCAGGTATGCGGCAGTACCGCCGGATCATGGTGACAGGACGTGGTGTGTGTCGAGGTCAGCGGCGGCGCGGAACCGGTCCGGAAGCCGTCGCCGTGAGAACGGAGAGATGCGATTCCGGGTGCATGGCGTCCCACCACTCCGGTGGCGTGTTCCCGCGTGTCGTGGATGCGAACTTGCGAAGGGCTGTGCGACTAGGGGATGGAATGTGTCGGCAGGGGTTGTGTGAGGGACTCGTGTCGATCGGATGGCTAGTCTTGGAATGTGATGATTGGTAGAATCTGGGTCGTCGCGGTCATGGGTATTCGGACTTGTTCTCAGATGCTTTTGGCTGTAAAAGGGGCTGTTTCGTTGGGTTGACGGTGGTGCGATCTCCCATGGACCGTTCTGGTGTGAGTGGCGGAGTTTCGAACGACGCCGCAGACGCCGTGGTGCGTTTGGAGAGTAGATTAGGTGCGTACGTGAAGTGGAGGTGGGAGTGGATGGCGCTCGTTTTGGTGCGTTGGTAGATGGAGTAAGCTGGGTTGGTGTGTGGGTGCAGGCAAGTAGGAAGTCGGAAGGTAGTGGAGAGGGCAGCAAGAAGCCGAAAGCCGAAGATCTGGCAGAGTGGTTCAACAGGAAGCGGCTGGCGTCGCAGAGCAACTGTGAGGTTGTGACGGCGAGCAAAGCGCTGAAGCGCAAGGTGCCAGATGGCGAGGAGAAAGCGGAGCACAGCAGAGTGAAGGCTTTGAAGCGCAAGCCACGGAAGACGGGATCGGGGGGTTCGGAGTCGAAGGGCTCGGAGGAGAAGAAAGCGAGCGAGAGCGATGGAAAAGAGGTGGCGAAGACGGAGGCGGGGGCGGCGTCGAAAGCTGGGACGACTTCTTCAGGTGGGCTCAGCTCCGCGGGCACTGGTTCGTTTGTGGATCGGTGACAGTTGTGATGAGCGGGGGCCATTCGGAGGGGGCTTGGGATGTTGTTGCGATGGGTGAAGTGAGGGCAGTGCAGTTTTGTTGCGAGGGAACGTGAGGGTGGAGTCGACGGAGAGAAGCGTCAGCGAGCGCAGAACTGGCATTGCTGATGTGTTGGTTGGAAGGATGTGTGCGAGAATCGGGGCGTGGTCTGGTTGCTCATGGTTGGGTTGCTTTGGTGGAATGGCGTTGATGTACACGGGGAATCATGCTGAGGGAACATGTGTGTGTGTGTGTGTGTGTGTGGTTTTGGGGCTCCAGACAGGAAGGCCGTATCAGCGAAGGGCGCGAGGAGCAGCGCAGGGAGTGGGCAGGAGAGGGTCGGGAGGGAGACAGCGGCGACGGAGTGTCAGAAGGTGAAGCGGAAATCCGAGGTGGTGACGGAGGCGGAGAAGGAGGCCGTGAATCCGAAGAAGCAGAAGGTGGGGGAACCGGAAGTAGCAACCTCGAAGAGGCGGCGCGTCCCGAGCGCGAAGTACAAGCTGGCACACACGGGAACGTCGAGCAAAGAGGCAGAGGCTGTGACGAGAAATGCTGCGAAGGAGCGCGAAGCTGCGAAGGAGAGCGAAGCGGAGAAACCGGAGTCCAGCGTCGGTCAAGGAAGGCAAGCGTCTCAAAGAGCTCCACGGAAGAGCAGCATATACAGGTCGGGCAATGGAGGTTTGAGAGTCGTGGGTGTCGTGGGTTGGGTTTTGTTGGAGCGATCGTTGGGGAGGGATGGCATGAACTGAGCGGAGGTGGTTGTTGGGGCAGGGCTTTCGCGGACAGTTTCGTGGAATCGGACTACGCGCGAGTGTACAAGACGACGTCGAAGCGAAGGGCGATGCTGGACAAGGAGGGCAGGAGATCCGAGAGCTCTTCGGCGATGGCGAGCGCAGAGAAGAGCCCCGTGAACTCTCCGAAGGCGGCCACCCCGAACGCGTCGAAGAGCCGGAGGGAGAGGAGGTCTCCGGCGGAAGACGAGGCACAGGCCGGAGGCGGCGAGGAGGGAGGCGGGCAAGGCAGCAGGAAGCCGCCGCTGTCGAAGTCGAGGCGGACGGCAGCGGGCGGCGAGGAGGGCGGGCGGTCGCGAGCAGGAGGCAAGGGGTCGGGGAAAGGTGGTGGGAATCGACGGGGGCAGCGAAGCTACATGGGAGTGCAAGCGACCCCGAGCGGGCGGTTCAAAGCGAAGATCTACGTGCCGAGGACGAAGAAGCACATCTACATCGGCATATACGACACGCCGGAGGAGGCGGCTCACGCGTACGACGAGGTAGCGTACCGGAAGCGCGGCGCGACGGCCCCGCTGAACTTCCCGGAGAGCTTCCACGAGAACATGAAAGCGAAGCAGGCGATCAAGAAAGTGGTGATCCAGCTGACGGACGCCGGGGACTTCGAGGCGATGTGCTACGATCCGAAGGCGAAGGAGTACCAGTCGGTGGGCGTGTTCAGCTCGGTGGACGCGGCCCGTCGAGCAGGCGCTCGCGAAGCGGCGACGATGGAGTCGAGCAACTCGGAGGGGTGTGGGAAGGAGGAGGGCGAGGCGTGGAGCGCGAAGCTGGAGAGCACGTCGGAGAGCAAGCCGATGAAAGGGAAGCGCAGCAAGGGCGCGGCGGCGGGAAAGACGTCTGGGACCGCGGGGGTGGAGGTGGGAGAAGGCGGGTCGGAGGAGGAAGGGGAGGGGGAGGGGGAGGAGGAGGTGGGCGCGGGCGGGGGCGAGGAGGAGCGTGAGAAAGCGCCGTTCCGATCGATGCGGTCGAAGAAAGGGACATTCGCGAAGACGGGTGCGAGCAGGAAGGCGAGCAAGCGGGGGAACATGACCCGGCGAGCAGACTTCAAGGGGGTGTATTGCAACGGGCACAAGTTCCAGTCGATATACTACAACCCCGCGACGAAGAAGCACACTTACCTGGGCACTTTCTTGACCGCGGAAGAGGCTGCTCGGGCCCACGACCAGGTAGTCGTTTTGCCAGGATGGTCGTCACTATGTGGACAGGATAACCGGTGGCGGAGAGTCGTCAATTCTTTTCGGGTTTTCTCAGAGTCTATGATTTGTGGCTTTGGTTTCTTGTGGTGGTGGTCTGGTTTTATATGTGCATTGAGCCTGGCTGTTACCAGCTCGAAGCTACTATTGTTTACCAATCAGTATATGAAGAGATTTGGCAGAGGTTCTGATTATTAGTGTGTTGATGTTTTGCGCAGGTGGGCTTTGCGCAGTTTGGAGGAGACGCGAAGTTGAACTTACCTGAAGAGGTAGAGTCGTTAAGGTTGAATGTGAAGGTTGTCGGTAATAACGTGGTCATGAGTAGCGTTGAAGGTCGAATTATAGCTAGAGCAGCAAAAGGCGACGGCGAGGAGGAAGGCGATGATGAAGAGGATGTTGAAGATGAAGAATTAGGATCACCTTTCTCTGGTGAGTTGTTTGGCGATAATGACGAGCGGGGAAGTACACGAGTTTTCTCTGGTGTTATGAAATCTGAAGGTATTGACTGTGAAGATGAACAGATAGAGTCACCTTCCTCTAGTGAGCCACCGTCAAGCCCTTGCGGTATCAGACGATCGACTGGAGTTCGGAGGAACTCCAGTTCATTCCACTTGAATCTATTGGACAAAGCTTTGATGAAAAGCAACAGCGAGGAGGATACTTCAAATACTGGAACTGCTGCTTTGAAGGGCAAGGGGTCTGAGATGCCTAGTATGCGTGCTTCTACACGAGTTGCAGATGGTTTGAAGTCCTCGGAGGGGAATAGAACAAACAGGGGCCTGGTTGAAATTCGTTCAGGAGGCGACATGGAAGAGAAATCTGGAAGACGAGTTTCTCGTCGCAAGATGTACCGTGCAAGTCGTATTGGGACCCCACTTCTGAAGGGCGCACTTGAGGAAGTGGTGAGGCTTTCTTTGGAGGAAGACAAAGTTACAGAGCTGCAGCGAGAACGAGAGGAGAAGAAAGGCGAGCAAGGCCGTATGCGGGTGTTTGGGGAGGATGAGAGGAAGTCTCAAGATAGTCACAGGTTGCAACGAAGAACTCGTAGACTTACTCCGCCATTGAAACACTCTCGTCGAGAGACGGCTCCGCTGTTGCTGCTTGGGAAAGGCAAGAGTGCGGAGCATCAAGCAGCAGCAGGGTCGGCCGTGCCTTTGTTTGATGTGTTGGCAGGGGAATTTCTGAAGGCAAGTGCTGTGCTGGAATCAGCCGAAGCTGATGTCGCTGACGGTCAACTTCGAGAGGAAGGCGAAACATCCACGGCTCGTGGAGAGTTGCCACATGCAGTTTCTCTTGACATCGCCCATGACTCTCGCCTGCTGAGAGAGCCTTTGGAAGTCGTCGTCGAGGACAAGCATGGTATAGTAGCATCCTTGCCAGGACATAAGATACCGCTGATGTCTGAGAATGCAGGCCTTACTGCTGCCGACTCGTAAGAAGCCGAGTGATCATCGTATTGCGAAAGAGTCAGGTTAGATCTCCTTATTCAACTTTCATTACATCACTAACCAGTTTCAACTAGTCTCGTTTTAGGAATTTTCAATCGTTGTGGCAACGATGACTTCTTCCAGCCAGCTTTCGACTGATGCATTTTGGTGTGAACTGCAGATCTTTCCGGAACTGGAGGTTGTGCAACATTGTAGAGAATCTTGGACAGGAAGTGCACTGGTCATGGAATTTTATGATTCTGTGCCAGTGAGGAATTACATTGTACAGATTCGTTTTCGTCAAGCTATGGGGCATACTTAGGTAGTTGTATATCAAAAGCAGTTTTGAACAGGAATGTCACACATCTCCCCCATCACTTATTCTTTCATCTTGTTCTCACTTGTCACTTTCTTTGGTTGGTTGGTGTTCTCTGTGCACTAGGTGTACTGGTTCGGACGATTCCTTTCGTTTTACTTGTGTTTGGTCGCCTTTCTTTCCAGTCTTATTTATTCACTAGTATCACCTGATGTGGCGTGAAAGCTGTAGTGTGGAATGCCCTAACATTTGCGTTGTAAGTATATTCGATAGGCTGTCTCTGCAAGTAGCATTGGTTCAGTGGTTGTCTCAAGGTGCACTCAATCTCCACATTGCTCTCGATTGCTGCTAGTACAAAATCTTTTGATTCTTTACAACAATGTCATGTTTTGAATCTTACGCAGTTACCATACTAGTTCTCACATTTCAAAACAAAGCATACACTATAAACACGACTGAA
Source organism: Ulota crispa (assembly GCA_963920765.1). Classification (NCBI taxonomy): domain Eukaryota; kingdom Viridiplantae; phylum Streptophyta; class Bryopsida; order Orthotrichales; family Orthotrichaceae; genus Ulota; species Ulota crispa. The sequence goes on along the minus strand of OY987244.1, from coordinate 20,936,839 downwards.
GAGGACAAAGAGGTAAAATGGAATGCTCTAAAATGAGATAAATGACCAACAAGAAAATCAAGCTACATCCTAAGAGCATCGGTAACCTTGCATGCAATCCCTGATGCGTCAAGTGTTTCTGTCTACTTTTGGAGAGCTCTCAAATTTTTTGTCCCCTACCCTTACTCTTCAAGTGTGCTCCACAAATAGTCAATTGACCAATCATCAAGTGGAGCAGATTGGTAGAGCTCATTAAACTTATGAATAATTCCATTTGCCCCTTAGGAGCAAAATTTTGAACCCTCCAAGAGGCCCTTAACCCTTGAGCACCCAAGCCATTTTCACCAAAATTAGGGTTTTTGGAGACCGACAACTTTGATGCATCATACTTCAGTCAATCACATGATCCACAAAAAGTGACTATTGAAAATAGTGGAACACCTACTTAGAAAATGGCTTCCAAATTTTGGGAACAATTCACCACAAGAGATGGGAGATTATAACATTTGATCAAACAACATGTGATGATAAAATCTCATTTTTGGTAGGTAGTTGCTACTTGATGATTTTTACAAAATTCTATAAGCCCCGGATTCATCTCAAATTTTGTGAGCATCAAGATTTGATGTGAATGCACACACTTGTAAATTATTGAAGATTGCACTTCTTTTTATGTCAAGTCTTAGGGCTTTAAATTGCTATTGCACAGAAAACAATGACCGGCATAGTCGGTGACAGTTGCCATAATAAGGGTTTAGAACATGCTTGAACCCTTGTCAACAACTTTCCCGCTACTACAAAGCACACACAAGGAAGCTTGGAAGAGATATTGATCAGTTGCAGCTTGTAAAACACTACTTGCCACCACACCATGTATGGTGTTTCACCCAATCAAATCTCTTGCAACGCTTGTACAACGTTTGACTTTCCTTGCCATTACTCCATTAGCATGGACAACTTGAATACCTTCATAATTGTAGTTTAAAGCAAGATAAAAAAAAGTAGATCCAGTTCCTCAAATAAGCATTTCTAATCCCCAAAGACAGTATACTATCTTTGGGGCGGTCAGGGGTTAAGAAGTCTCAAAAAGGATCCCAAGACATGTACTTATTGCAACAAACAAATCACTAATCCTCTATTTCCTACTATCCTTTGAGTTCAATGCAATCATGAAAATTATATTATTGTGCTATCTCAATAGGACAAAGATGTGGGTATAATAGAACCATGATTTCTATTTTACTCTATTTGTATACATGAGTGAAGTACTTGGATAATGACTAGTGAGTTCATCTACATATTTTATCAATGCAATGTCTTTTTGTATTATTTTAGATTGTGCATGTGGATAAGGTCCTTCATACAAGGACTAGATTACCATTTTATATACATGATTTTTGTGATGTACAATAGGAAAGTCATATGAGGTAGAGACATTTCACACACTTTCTAATGTACCCGGCTAGGTTCAATAAATGTTAAGAATGTCAAATCTTAAGGGCCTCTTGGAGGGTTCAAAATTTTGCTAATGTATAAATTTGGTACTTTTGTTTTTTGAGCGACTTGTGTTTTTTTATTAGTTTTTTTTCCTATTATAGTCAACTAAGATTCTTTGGTTTTCATTGCTTGGATTGTTAAGTTTTTTTTTTTTGAAATGTACATAATGCCTTTATGCCTCCAATTTTGCCTAGTGTATTTGCAAATTTCATGAGCTTCCATTAGCAAAATTATGAGCCCTCCAAGTGCCCCTTAATTTGTGGCTCTCTTAAAATGTATTGAGTTTAGGCCGGGTACATTGGAAGTGTGTGTGAAGTGTGGCTACCTCATATGACTTTCCTATTGTACAAGTACTGTGCGCTACAATTTTTAAAAGCATGGATTTAATATTGCATCCAAACTTGAGTTGACACAATCAAATATTGTGCCATATTTTTTTTATAATTTTTTGGTATTGTGCACCATCATGATTGAATGGTGCCTTATTTCCATTCAAACCCAAGGCTTTTAGCCATCATTGCAATCAAAAATTTGGATTGGAATAATTAGGTTGTAAGGTATTTTTCACATCTCAAAGTAAAAATTAAAACCTTCATTGGGATCATTTGAAAGGGGTTTAGAGGGGATGTTTAAAGGGTTCATAATTTTGCTATTAATGTAGTATTGCAATAATTTATATAGTATGTTGTGTTCCTTCAATTTATTTGAACCCCCCCCCACACATGATTAATACGGTCTTGTACATGAAGAAATTAAACGTCAACTTTGTGTAGAATAATTGCTTTAATTGCTATTTTTAATGCCTTAATGATTTTGGTATTGTCAAATAGTTTGTCAAGTTTTTAAGATTTAGAACAAACTTAACACCATATTAGGTAAATTGGGAAAAAAGGGTGTCCCACTTTGTTTTCCCCCCAAACCCAAAAAGTTAGATTTGAAGGTATTAGATTCAATCTAAGCCACTAAGATTTTTCCCTCGCAAATCCCTCCTCTCAAGTGAGGATACATGTGCTTTGAGCTTGATTTGAGGTGATCACCTCAAACTTTTGAAGGTGAATCTGAAAGTCCCAAATTATACGTTTTTTCCCACTTTACCTAATATGGTGTTAGACGCTATGTACCAAGCATATGTGCAAACTACTACTCCTGATGGGGTGGATAAGAAAGATCCGTCATCCAACAAGGATTTCTACAACAAATGGGTTGAGTTTCACACAGGCGCCAAGGAAGCCAAATACCTGATTCACTGAGTGAAGGTGAAGATGCTAGGCGTGTGGGATACGGAAGATGCTGTCGGTACACAGGAGAAGTTCCATGACCGAGGTCTGTCGTGCATTGCGGAAAATGCCTACCGCGCACTTTCAATCGATGAAAACCGTTCTGATTTTGAGCCAACGCTGTGGAACAAGGTGACGCCAGCGAACAAGGAGGTGAAGCAAGTCTGGTTTATCGGGAGCCAGTCCAACGTGGGAGGCGGCGCAGACTTGCATGACTTGAAGGACCCCAATGATCTCTGGCAGTATGCTTACGTTTGGATGCAGAAGCACGCCCAGAAGCATGGATTGCGCTTCTACTGGACGTACGACTCTCCTGTCACCCATAGAGTTGACGCACAAGGGAATCCGGTTCCTACAAGACGGGTGTCGCTTACGAAACCGCGAGATTCTTATAATCTTTCTCATAATAAAATATCCAAGTGCTTTTAAAGTCCGGTCTACCGCGTCATCGTAGAAACCAATGGGGCAAAACTGCACTGGTCTGTGAAAGACCGCATCACCATCTCGGCCAAGCAGGTGTACCACCCACCTAGCCTCTTCGGTAAAGATGGTACTCAGTTCACAAACGCTGCTCCGGACACGATTGAGATTCAAAAGCTTGACATCAATAACCCTGACCTGGGTCGCAAGGCGGTATGGCAGATTGAATCAGACGATGAAACTGTAGAGTGCAGCAAACTGCTCTATTGTCTGGAGGTGGAAATGTGTGATTGCTCGTATGCGATAGAGTATGCGAACAGACATCCAATTTAGCAGAGCTCGGTCAGGAGTCGTATCGAATACCCAAATTCACATTCGACTAAGCAGAGCGGGGTCTGGGTTCGTCTCAACCAGTAATAGAGAGTCCAGCCATGGTCGAGCTTGCTAGAAGCTTTCCAGTGTGTGATGACTCTTTAGGTATTGTAGCCTAGTGTGATGAACAGAAAATTCTTCTGTTCTTTTCCAGCTTCAAAAACCGCATATTCAGAAGAGATTCACATCAACTCTTCCACACTGGATGCCTATAGCAATTTAAAGCTCTGGCGAATTTACCTTTCTGCTCTGGAATGTCCATGTTGCCCTTTGTCCGTCTTCTCGGCACTTTCACTGCTGACCATCTTGCAAAGTTCTTACTCTGTCACCTCAAAATCGAAGAGGAGACTTCAGATTCTCGAAATCTACATTTACAAGGAATGTGATGAAGTTTGAGTAATCATGCTTTCACTTAACTTCCCTCAGTACCTTCGTCCTAAAAGGACGGTTGGATCACCATAGTTTGCCCTGTCTGTAGCATTCTACAGTGTTTAGTGTTTTGTACATGGGCACTAGTAGTATTGTTTCAAAAAGTTGGAAAAGTTAACAGTGCATGGTGCCCTCATGAAAATTGCAAAAAGGGCAGCTTGGGAGCTAACACCATGTTTTTGAAACTTATCACAATTTGGGTTACAAAAAAAATGAATGCATCTCAAGATGTAATTTTTTGTCTTCCATGATGGACCATGTGTTTATGATCACTTCTGAAAAAAGATCAAATAAAAATGACTTTTTTTTGAATCATAGAATCTTATTATATAAGAGCCAAAGGGCATTTTTTGTCCTCCTCGACGTTTAGGAGTTAACATCTACAACTGTGTTTGGTTTATGGGAAATCTACAAATAGGGGCATGAAAACGTAAAATATTACAGATATGGGCGCAGTTTCAAAATAATTTCAAATAGGGGCACAATTTCAAAAATATATATAATATTTTGTAATTTTTTTTTGGACATTGGTTGATTTAGACACGTCACATGAAATGTTAGCTAATTTCTAAAAACTCTCTCCAAATCAAGCCTACAAAAAGAAATTTTAATAAAGGGGATGACAATTTTTAAAATTTGTGAATTTTTTGGGAGTTAGCTAACATTTAATGTCGTGTATCAAAATCAACCAATGTCCAAACCACAAAAAAATTCAGAAAATTACAATTATTTTTGAAATCAAGCCCCTATTTGTAATTATTTTGAAACTATGCCCGTAGCTGTAATATTTTACATTTACATGCCCCTATTTACAATTATTTTGAAACTGCGCCCGTAGCTGTAATATTTTACATTTACATGCCCCTATTTGTAGTTTCCCCTTGGTTTATTCGCTGGGTGGGAACTCCTTTATGGTTGGAATTTACTTATAAGAATCGTATTTGTAATCATCCACAAACTTAAAGTGCTATGATTTCTTAAAAAATTTGTTACTAGAATAAGGGATTTCAAGAGCCCTTAGAAAACATACAACTGATAAAGTGTGATAGTTGTATCATTCATATTATCAACTGATAAATCTATTATAAAGGACCCGTGCCTGTACATGGAGGAGACGGGGAAGCCATCCAATTTATACAACTTATCTTATAATTAAATGATATGATGTGATAAGTATCCAAGAAATTATTGTAGACACAATATTCATTAATTTGGATATATATAGTCTTAGGATTTTTGAGTTTTACATCCTTGATAAGATTTAATAAATATGCTTTTGAGAATGTAAAAACTCAAAAGTCCTTAAATCAAGTTTCTCAAATTGATGAACATTGCGTTTACATGTTACAATACATCATGATAGGTTTTGATAAACTTCTTGTTAGTGTATACTTCATTTAGTTGCATTTGAAATTTACATCATCCTAAAAATTATTGTACTAGTGATGTCTTTGTATGTATGACAAGTTTACAATATGCCTATGATAAGTTCAAAGCCATTCTTTGATAACTTGTTAACCTTCACTATAAGAAAAAGAGGTCTTTTTGACTAAGTCAAATGATTACCACTGGACTAGTCCAAGATGACTAGTCAAGTGTTAGGCATGTAGTCATAAATTAAACACTTGAATGGCACTTGAATAGTCATCTTGGACTAGTCAAGTGGTAGCACTAGAAGAAACTTGTGTTCTTATAACTGATTTTTTTGGACGTCCACTTATTTGCATGTTTGAAATCCACCTTAAATACAATGGTGATAAGGTATATAAACGTATGTTGTGTATATGTTGATTCTTTGTTTCGATTTTGTTAGTGTAGTGACGATTTGTGGGAAAAAGTGTTTTTGTGGTGAGTAATATTTTTGACAGTTTTCTATGCCAATACAACACTTGTGTAGAAAACTCATCTTCTTTGCTAAAATCAAATTTATCATTCTATGCCATGTGTTTTGAACCTTATCTATACCATGTCAAAGCAAGAGCATCATACAAGAATTCTTTTTCATGATTTTACTTTCTAATAATAAGTTTCTACTTACTGCCTCATTTAAATTCTAGGCATTCTATGTTAGAGAACTAATATATGGGCACTGGGCATTTGTCATATGTACACAGGGGGGTAAATATTAGATATTTATCATTGAATTTGGAAAATATGAATTCATATTTTGATTTAGAGACTTGATTTAGTTTAGAATTAAAAAGGAGGATACAATTGAACAATACCCAATGGAAAGCTTAGCTAGGGGGCAAATTGTTACTTTTACCCTTGTTTGTAAGAAATACTAAGCATTCTCACTAGGCATTGTTCAATTAGATCCGCCTTTGTGGTTCTAGACAAAATCAAGGTCTCAAAATCCACATATAAAATCCAAATGTAAAACCCAAATGTGAATTTGAATTTTTCAAATTCAACTTGTTGATGATAAATATCTAAAATTTATTCCCCCCATGAACATACAACAAACGCCCAGTGTCCATATATCAATTCCCATCATTTAACTTTAGTATCAAAAGATGAGAGCCAGACTCTACATTGAAGCATGTTATGGAGCCTACATATACATTGAATTAAGTATAAGTAAGCATCAAAAATGACTTTAAACTTGGCTTAGAAAGCAACAAACACCAAAAATTTCATTTTATCAATTTTCAACCATTGGGGTACATTTGTTTTACTAGAATATTTCACATCAGCAATACAAATCCTATGGTAACAATTGGCATATTAAAATATCTTTGAGATGTAAAGTGTCCCCTTTGCAAAAGTTGCTCAAGTCAAGCCATCATCTTTTGTAAATGTAAGGTAGGTATACCCATTCCCAACCATCTACCACATGCCACCACTATGTACCCAAGGTGGCCATTTCAGAATTGAAATAGCCACCTTGGGTACATAGTGACGGAATTGGATAGATGGTTGGGAATGGGTATACTTATTTTAGTCAGTCCTTTAGACCACCCTGTAAGGGCCAGTTTCCATGGGGGGCCAGAACTAGAGGCCCCATCCAAGTTGACCCAAGGAGAACAAAGAAAAAATCTTGAAATGTTTAGAATGCATAGGGTTCAGAAAGCAACTTCCAATTTTAGGTATAGAGCCTCCAAAAATGTAGTTTGACTTTTACAAAATCAGAGACTAGACATCCAAGTCAGACCCCTCCAGCCCCCATGAAAACTAACCCTAAGACTAATCTTATACAAATTTTGAACTTGTTGCACGTCTTGACGCCTGACAGACTTCTTTTGATATTCAAAATAAGAAGAGTCTCGATTGGTACATTACCAAAAATATAGTGAGAATGATTGGGTCTTTTGTAAGCGAAAGTGGGATGGACCTACACTACAGGGCATGTAGCCAAATGCATTGGGGATGCAAAGATAGAGAAGTTTAGTCAATCCAAGAGAATGATATGTCATCACCATCAAAGACGAGCCTAGGGGGGCAAAGTGAAAATCAAGAGTCAATGCAAAGATTATTTTGCTTAAGAGCTGTACACTCCAGTAGAAGCCGCAGCCAACTGCACTGGATGCTAATTCAGCATCAAGTGCAAGTGTGACTTCAACCTTTTCAGTACAAATTGCGTTTCGTTGTAATCTTAATTTCATTCTAATGGACATTTCTTGATAAAGTAAAACTTCCATATACAGACAACTATCTATAAAGAAATGTAAAAGGATCAGGATCTCTTAGCGCTACTGGAGAATGCAAGGTATTTATCACAGCAAGACTTGGACATCGACTTTCTGATCGCGTATCCAGTAATGCACACTAGCACTTCGATCAGAAATGGCATGTTCGACGTCCGCCGGATAAGCTAAAAACTACAAAATTTGAATAGAAACTAAAGCTTACATGACTTCAACCGGAACTCCAACGGCTTCCATCTTATCAATATAACCCGCAATCTGGCTCGAAAAAGGTGAAAATAGACCTTCGTTTTCGTTCACGTCATCATCGCCGTCCTCTCCGTCACTGTCGCCGTTTGCATCTTTAGCTTCGCTTCCATTGCTTCGACCTTCAGCGCCCGTCATGACTACTTTGTCAACAACAGCCGAAACGGAGGACCTCAAGGTTTCTAATTCCTCCGGTAAGTTCAACTTCGCTTCCTCTCCAAACTGCCCAAAGCCCACCTGCGCAGTGCATAAACGCGAAACGTGTCAGAATTCGATGTCCATCGCCTGCACTGAACAACGGAAACCGCAACACATGTTCCATACGCAGAATTCCAAATTTACCCCACCAAGTCGAACGATGGCTTATGACATCATAGGCACCTTCCAAGCACAACATTTTGTACCGCAACCACCATTAAGTTCGTTACATGAATTCAACACAACGATGCATATCCCTCCCGGTAACTTGTCCACATAGTGACGACCATCCTGGCAAAACGACTACCTGGTCGTGGGCCCGAGCAGCCTCTTCCGCGGTCAAGAAAGTGCCCAGGTAAGTGTGCTTCTTCGTCGCGGGGTTGTAGTATATCGACTGGAACTTGTGCCCGTTGCAATACACCCCCTTGAAGTCTGCTCGCCGGGTCATGTTCCCCCGCTTGCTCGCCTTCCTGCTCGCACCCGTCTTCGCGAATGTCCCTTTCTTCGACCGCATCGATCGGAACGGCGCTTTCTCACGCTCCTCCTCGCCCCCGCCCGCGCCCACCTCCTCCTCCCCCTCCCCCTCCCCTTCCTCCTCCGACCCGCCTTCTCCCACCTCCACCCCCGCGGTCCCAGACGTCTTTCCCGCCGCCGCGCCCTTGCTGCGCTTCCCTTTCATCGGCTTGCTCTCCGACGTGCTCTCCAGCTTCGCGCTCCACGCCTCGCCCTCCTCCTTCCCACACCCCTCCGAGTTGCTCGACTCCATCGTCGCCGCTTCGCGAGCGCCTGCTCGACGGGCCGCGTCCACCGAGCTGAACACGCCCACCGACTGGTACTCCTTCGCCTTCGGATCGTAGCACATCGCCTCGAAGTCCCCGGCGTCCGTCAGCTGGATCACCACTTTCTTGATCGCCTGCTTCGCTTTCATGTTCTCGTGGAAGCTCTCCGGGAAGTTCAGCGGGGCCGTCGCGCCGCGCTTCCGGTACGCTACCTCGTCGTACGCGTGAGCCGCCTCCTCCGGCGTGTCGTATATGCCGATGTAGATGTGCTTCTTCGTCCTCGGCACGTAGATCTTCGCTTTGAACCGCCCGCTCGGGGTCGCTTGCACTCCCATGTAGCTTCGCTGCCCCCGTCGATTCCCACCACCTTTCCCCGACCCCTTGCCTCCTGCTCGCGACCGCCCGCCCTCCTCGCCGCCCGCTGCCGTCCGCCTCGACTTCGACAGCGGCGGCTTCCTGCTGCCTTGCCCGCCTCCCTCCTCGCCGCCTCCGGCCTGTGCCTCGTCTTCCGCCGGAGACCTCCTCTCCCTCCGGCTCTTCGACGCGTTCGGGGTGGCCGCCTTCGGAGAGTTCACGGGGCTCTTCTCTGCGCTCGCCATCGCCGAAGAGCTCTCGGATCTCCTGCCCTCCTTGTCCAGCATCGCCCTTCGCTTCGACGTCGTCTTGTACACTCGCGCGTAGTCCGATTCCACGAAACTGTCCGCGAAAGCCCTGCCCCAACAACCACCTCCGCTCAGTTCATGCCATCCCTCCCCAACGATCGCTCCAACAAAACCCAACCCACGACACCCACGACTCTCAAACCTCCATTGCCCGACCTGTATATGCTGCTCTTCCGTGGAGCTCTTTGAGACGCTTGCCTTCCTTGACCGACGCTGGACTCCGGTTTCTCCGCTTCGCTCTCCTTCGCAGCTTCGCGCTCCTTCGCAGCATTTCTCGTCACAGCCTCTGCCTCTTTGCTCGACGTTCCCGTGTGTGCCAGCTTGTACTTCGCGCTCGGGACGCGCCGCCTCTTCGAGGTTGCTACTTCCGGTTCCCCCACCTTCTGCTTCTTCGGATTCACGGCCTCCTTCTCCGCCTCCGTCACCACCTCGGATTTCCGCTTCACCTTCTGACACTCCGTCGCCGCTGTCTCCCTCCCGACCCTCTCCTGCCCACTCCCTGCGCTGCTCCTCGCGCCCTTCGCTGATACGGCCTTCCTGTCTGGAGCCCCAAAACCACACACACACACACACACACACATGTTCCCTCAGCATGATTCCCCGTGTACATCAACGCCATTCCACCAAAGCAACCCAACCATGAGCAACCAGACCACGCCCCGATTCTCGCACACATCCTTCCAACCAACACATCAGCAATGCCAGTTCTGCGCTCGCTGACGCTTCTCTCCGTCGACTCCACCCTCACGTTCCCTCGCAACAAAACTGCACTGCCCTCACTTCACCCATCGCAACAACATCCCAAGCCCCCTCCGAATGGCCCCCGCTCATCACAACTGTCACCGATCCACAAACGAACCAGTGCCCGCGGAGCTGAGCCCACCTGAAGAAGTCGTCCCAGCTTTCGACGCCGCCCCCGCCTCCGTCTTCGCCACCTCTTTTCCATCGCTCTCGCTCGCTTTCTTCTCCTCCGAGCCCTTCGACTCCGAACCCCCCGATCCCGTCTTCCGTGGCTTGCGCTTCAAAGCCTTCACTCTGCTGTGCTCCGCTTTCTCCTCGCCATCTGGCACCTTGCGCTTCAGCGCTTTGCTCGCCGTCACAACCTCACAGTTGCTCTGCGACGCCAGCCGCTTCCTGTTGAACCACTCTGCCAGATCTTCGGCTTTCGGCTTCTTGCTGCCCTCTCCACTACCTTCCGACTTCCTACTTGCCTGCACCCACACACCAACCCAGCTTACTCCATCTACCAACGCACCAAAACGAGCGCCATCCACTCCCACCTCCACTTCACGTACGCACCTAATCTACTCTCCAAACGCACCACGGCGTCTGCGGCGTCGTTCGAAACTCCGCCACTCACACCAGAACGGTCCATGGGAGATCGCACCACCGTCAACCCAACGAAACAGCCCCTTTTACAGCCAAAAGCATCTGAGAACAAGTCCGAATACCCATGACCGCGACGACCCAGATTCTACCAATCATCACATTCCAAGACTAGCCATCCGATCGACACGAGTCCCTCACACAACCCCTGCCGACACATTCCATCCCCTAGTCGCACAGCCCTTCGCAAGTTCGCATCCACGACACGCGGGAACACGCCACCGGAGTGGTGGGACGCCATGCACCCGGAATCGCATCTCTCCGTTCTCACGGCGACGGCTTCCGGACCGGTTCCGCGCCGCCGCTGACCTCGACACACACCACGTCCTGTCACCATGATCCGGCGGTACTGCCGCATACCTGCACGGCTTTCGAGTCGGGGAAGTTCAGCGACGACGTGGACCCCAGATCCACGGCTCTCTGCTCGCGCGCACGCGCCGCCTCCAGCATCGAGCCGTACATCCCCACGTACACCTTCTTCCTCATGCTGCGGTCGTAGATCGTCGCCTCGAACCTCCCCGACTGCGACTTCCGCACGCCTGCCAGCCGGAACTCCGGGTCGCCGTTCCCCAGCTCCAACAGCTGCTGCTGCTCCTCCTCGTTCAGCTCCCCGGCCACAAACGGCTCCGCCGACGACGTTCTCTGCCGCGACCTCTTCCACTCGCTCGACTTCCCCCTCTCCACCAGATCCTCCTCCATCTTCACCCGAAACCCCGACGCGAAGTCCAGTCCCAGCTCCGTGTCCGACGGTCCATCGGACTCCTCCTCCGACGCACCGTCGCTCTCCGAGCCGGCCGCGGGCGACGTCGCACCTGCTCCGTGCTCCCCACACCCATCCCGCCCGGACTCCAGCCCTTCCTCCGCCTCCATTCCCTCCTGACTGATCGCAAAATTGCTCAGCAGCAGCAGCCGATCAGGTCCTGCCGCTGCCGCACCCGCACTCGCATTCTGTCCCGACCAGCTCAACCGACTCGAGTCCCCTTCCTTCTCTGGGCTCGCTTCCTCCTCCGCCACCTTCTGCGACTGTTTGCGCCTCGGACGCTCCTTCGTCGGGCCGCCCGCGCCTTTCGCCACACCGCGTGCCGTCCGATGACAGCCTTCCAATGCACCGGGCTCGTCACCTTTTCCGGCTTTCGAACTCTCCCTGCCCTGTGATTCCAGACTTCCCAGCAGATTCAACGTCTTCACCTGGCTGCCGCACACATCCGCCTTGCCGCTCGATCCCAGCTCCTCCGCCGGGACAGCATCCGACTGGATGATCCCCAGCGTCACCACTTCTGCGTCGCCATCCGCCCTCTTCGCGCTCGCCGCAGACCGCTTCTTCGCTCCGGGACCCGCGCTCGCCGCGTCCTCTTCCACGCCGTTCGAGGACGAGCCCACGGCGAACGGAGAGCTCATCCCGAACTCGAACTCCGACCCCTGCACGAAGTTCGTCACCGCACTCTTCCCCCGGAAGATTCTCGCCGCGTCGTCGTACGCCCGAGCGGCCGCCTCTTCCGTCGTGAACGTGCCCAGCCACAGCCGCTTGCCCTCGGGCGTACGAATCTCCGCCCCGTACGCTCCCCAAGGCCGCTTTCTCACACCCACGAACCGCGAAAAGAACACCCTTCGCCCCTGCACCAAAACAGTCCAACCTCCTCCGTCAGCCCACATCGCACGCAAGCACGCACGCACTCCATCGGCACGTCGACGCTCGCTGGGCTCAGCGGCAAGCCACTCCTCTCCACTGACGCAATCTCTCACTCCTGACGCCCCGGGGTCGGTACCCCGACTGCACACGCAGTCCCGTCCCAAGGTCCGGGCGAATTCTGCACTACCGGGACTCATTCCCATCCTCCCCGAACCATCACGCAGCTCAGTAACACCCACCTGGCCTCGCCCCATGGACGAACTGTCCCTCGGTGTCTGCAGCTTCGACTTCCGCTTGATGGCCAGCCCCGGAATGGCACGCGGTTCTCGAGGTCCGCACCGCACCCCCATCGTGGCCATGTCCAATCCTCCGAAGTCGATGGTCGGGGGGATGTTCAGCTGCTCGATCGACCTCTTCCCATGCAGCACTCCTATCAGCTGCTGCGGTCCGCACGCCAAACCCGCCCTCGTCAGGTCTATGCCTCCGATATCCACCACGCACGGAACGCTCGCTGCTCCGAATGCACGTCGCCTCGCAGGCCCTCCGTTCGCAAACGCTTGCCCGACACCGCTCGGCCGAACCAGGCTGTCCACGTGCGCACTTCCGCTGCGATGCGAACCTCTGCCGCCTCCGCTCAATCCGTGATCTGCACCCGCTTTCCCTCCGACACCCGGCCCCGCATACGGCAGAGAGATGCCATGGCTGCTCAGCCGGTTCCCCAACTGGGCACGAAAGTGCTCCAATTCACTTGCCACCTTCGTGGACGTGGACCCGATTTTCACAGGCGCGTTCGCCATGAACGTCAAGTCTTGACACCCACATCCGATGGCTCTGCAACTGGCGACGTCCAAGCTGCAATCCGAGCACACCTTCACACTTGCTCCTGACGTGCTCCCGAAAGATCTTCCGTCCTCCCTCATTTGCAAGCTTCCTGTTCACACACGCAAGAACAAAACTCAGTCCTCCACATAAATCATGATGCCACAAGTTGAGAAATTGATTGCCTTTATCGAAGTCACATATTCATAACCCGTCAAGTTTCGATCGGCTTGTTGACACCAATTTTACGGCTACTCTGCCTGGCACCAGAGGATGTTTTCAATGTTAAACCCGACTGTGGCTTCAACAGAGGAAGCAACAAGGACTCGATGGGCAGGACGGTAAATCACCTTGCGATCTTCTTGCAGCTGGTTTTACACTGACGTGAGGCCCGCCCTCCACTAGCTTTAGATCAATCTGCCCCTGTGCACCTCCCTTCTGTCCACTCGAGCACCTCCGGAACTCAGCTGTCCCGTACTCCTCCTTCATCGAGCAACTCTCAGGAGCTGCTGCACCCACCGGTGTCTGGTTCACAACAATCGAACCCCAAAGCCTAGGAGGCGCCACGACCTCCACCTGATGTGCAGCTGCAGCCGCCAGCACTAGCACTGAAAATTCCCCGAGCACAGGGTGCTCCATCGCCTGCTGGCTCTTCAGCATGCCGGGACTTATCGTAAACCCTTTCACTTGCTTGTGCATCTGACAGTACCTGCGACATCCACCCAAACACCGTTTCAGAACCGACCTCGTCAACACACTTCAGACGTTGACTCTTGCAAGCGAGATCAGATGGGCTCCACAACAAACACCCCTTCGACACTTTGGATGTGAGGGTACTTCGGGGGAAAACAGCAATCATTCACCTCCACTACAACCGGTCTCCGAGCCTAAGTAACGCTGCAATACAAAACTTGTCATCCACTGACGAGTTCCTACTTACTGACCATCCACAGGACTCCCGACTACCAAGCCAGAAAGCCCACACGCATGCTATAAGCTGCGCCAATTAGGCAAGATGGAACGACATCCTACGCACCTCGTGTTTTCCGACTTCAAAGACACCGGGAAACGACACCCCTCTCGGCTCGGCAACTCCACAAACTCACACTGCTTGTACGGCGCACAATGATCCTCCAGTATGTGCCACAGACAGAACTTGAATCCCTGCAGGCAATACTGAGAGCAGTCCTGCCTCGAAGAGTGGCACACGTGCCCAGATCGCACCTTCGTACTGCTCCCGTTGCTTTGAATGGGCCTTAATGGAATTCGAGGTAAATTCGCAGGAGCCAGTGGGACCGGACATCCAGCTCTGGGGCTCAATCCGGGCGGCGCTGCAGGCATTCGCCGTTGTCCAGCTGTAGTCAACGGCAAACTTGGTGGGTAAAGAGAAAGGTTGCCCGGCAAGGGGGACAAACCAGGGGATGCTAGCCGGATGCCTGGCCCCGGGGCCAACAGCTTCGGAGTCAAGGCCATAAGGCCTGATGCAGGCGGTAACGATCGGTACGCCACGGGAAGCGGGCTGATAAGGAGAGAACTGGATTCAGGCCTCGTGGTATCGTATGGCAGTCTCTGCCCGGGAGCAAGCACCGTGGGATTATGAGAGGGCAACGTCGGACGCGGAAACTCCAATACCCGCGGCGCAACTGACACTGGTGCTCCAGCCCCCGAGTGAACCTTTTGCCTCCATGCGGCAGTCCTTTCACGTGACGCCCGTTTATTGCCGGAAACTGGACTCAGAGAAGGGTTCACAGCCATCATTCCTGTTTCGGATCCAACGTCCAAGTTCAGCTCCGCCAATTCTAATTTGGTATTGACCAACTTGGATGCCAAGTCAGCGCGATGGGTCGTGGCTGTTGCTTCAGCATCACTGACCCCCTTCACACCAGGCTTCTCAACGCTGGTGTCCATCTTAAGTCAATGTGGTGCTCCCACCTGTACACACATGTTGTTCTATAATCACCTGTCGGGCAGTATTTTTATATGACTCGGAAGGAAATCCCAATTCTAACTGAACGCTACTTTAAGTGCACGTTTAGAAAAACTGAGCGGTATCCATATTACAAATGATTAGTTGCGCTACTTAGTCTACAGAACCTAGTTGAAGAATGTGTGTTCTCTAGCAAAGAGGGAGACACTGAACCCTCAACCACTGAATTGTCTTTGAGAAAGGTAGGCCATACGAGGTGACCGACTCTGAACCCCAACTGATCCTTAGCCTGCACGGGATTTTTTAGACAAGAAGAGAGATCACGATTGATGCCGATATGAGATTCCACGAATGCCTTTCATAGTCAAGCAGAAAGTGATCTGGAGTGCGCAATCCTGATACCACTCCCTACTGCTGTCAAGTCCCAACATTCCAGTGCGCAGTAGCGGCTTCCTTGTGAGTCTAATTTACAGGTCATCCTCGCATCACTCTTCACAACGCTAGACTCAAATACATGCAGGAGCTCTTTGGAGAAAAAATTAACTGCCGTAACTTTCTTCTTGACACCCGTAACATATTACAGTCGGGATGTGAACTGCCAGCACGATGTGACTATTGACCTCAAACTACTAATTACTCTTAACGATGCACTCGAGTTTCATGTTGTACAGCATGCTGTTAGTTTTGAAATCAGTGACGTCGGTAATCTACTGGAATCGAGAAAATTGTCCTGCGCTTGCAGAAAGTTCAGCACCAGAGCAGTCGAAACCATTCTATTCAGCGAAGCAAAGACTCAAATCAATTACAACTCGGTTGACCCAGATAGTAAACGGGCATCGTGCGTACACTCAACAAAGCTTCTGGCAAAGCAACAAGTAGTAAAAGGATGTAGGCAAAGATTGATACCTCTGCTCCTCTTCAGTCCCACTCAAAATCGACACTCCAGATATTGCACCTCGACCCTGTTACTGGCTGATTAGCCATCCCCAAATCTCCCACTTCGTTCCTGACAGCGAGTACCTTGTGTAATGCTTGATTATGCCTCTGATGTTCCTGTCTGCTACACTTTTACTCCCAACCTTTCTCACAACTATAGATGATCCTTCATCGTTTCACAATCAGTCACTGCTCCAAGGTAGCTCGGAAATCAAGTGTTTGCGAACACGAAGTTGTCGGACTAGCTCGACGCCGCCCAACAATGACATGAATCTGAACTCCTTTCAATTTCCAAACCCTAGAAGATGACAACCACTGACATCTCAAGATTGCCACCAATGTGCATTACAACCTTCACTTTCTGCAAGTACGTCATCCATTGGTCAAGTTGAACATTCTCCGTACTACCGTACCTATGTCATAATGATCCATCAGGAATCCAGTCTACAACCTAGCTCACTAGTTAAAGCACGAGTAAATCCGGAAGAACCGTTATCCGTCTTCTGTCATGCTTTCTATCTCTTTTCCTTGGCCTCAAACCAGGTTCAGACCAATCAGGATGCAGGACTCCATTCTAGTTAACTTCGGCAAGCTACATTCTGACAAAAACAGTCTCAAGTTGAAGGCGCCTGACACCTAAGAACTAAGAAATAAGATCAGCTGAAACCCCTATCGTCACATTTACGACTATGCAGATTATTGCCGTGTTACCCATGCAGAAATCTCCAAAGCACCCAACTAAGAGTATTCACCCTAACGAGGAAAGACTGAGCTCAGCAATTACTATTCTTTCAATGTAGCAGAGTCTTGAGTCAAAACTACTCCCTCTTGCAGCTGCGAGATCTTAGGTTTGTTGAACAGTTAAGACCGTGGCAGCACCCAAGTTTTGTTCAAAATACCGCATTCACCTCATGCACAGTCTACAATAATTTGCTTGTTCCAACAGGAGAACGCCATCTGTACAGCGGGTTCAGCTCAGATACATGGATACTTAATCCACAAAGCAGAACAGAATTGATTCATTTCCCCAGTTTAAATACAACGCCATCAATCCATCCTGTAGTCATCCTGCTATCCTCTGCAAGCTCCAACAACTGCAGGAGAACTTCCTGTAGTTTTTAATCCACAACCTCCCTCCGGGTCCGCAAGCTCGACAATTGAAGACGCTGTGAAAGTAGAAGCTGGAATTCAGTACGTGAATCCGATTACGATGAAAGCTGCCCATACAACAAATTGCCAACGTCATAACCCAGCAAAATTTGACCAACACTAACAACCACGTAGCAAGGAAACAGAGCTTTGCTACACTCCACCACGCTTTCCAGCTACGTTCCCGCAACAGAAGAGATGAGCCGAAAGTTACAAGACTGCGCGTCTTCTTCGTCAGCTGGGTTAATGAATCCTAACGAATAAACGTACATCCATTTTCAGAGCAATTTGACTCTCCAGAAACACCCAGCGTTAGGCACGCTGGTAGCTCTCAACCTATTCCACAAACGCTTCAGGACTTGTACCCCTGCCCAGAAAACTCGGCACTAGCTTGAAGTGCACGACACGAAGAGCTGCCGAGAATGTTCGATTGCCGGATCTAGCTGTGTGGGTCCCAACATAGCATCGAGATGTGTAACTATACTGCCAGAAAATGCAATTCGTCACATTCGAAGAGCAGCACAATTATCTCGTGCAATTACCAATTCCGGGTCCAGAATCGCCGCCTCTCTCACATGGATTTCCCCCCACGTGATTCCATGTCCCACGTACATAAAATGGTGGACAAGGAAACAACACGTCCGTCGTCCTCAAAGACCTAACTTCGACTCTCCCTTGCAATGTCCAAAAGCACCTGAGAATTTAGCTGTGTACCCAGATGCACGCAGCTACGAGAAATCGTCCTCTCAACAACGGATTCAATCTGTTGGGTACCACGGGGATTGAAGGTGACAACCTAGAGCTGAATTTGCACACTCCAGACCTGCTGCCGGAGCTATGACTTATTCTAGCATAAATCCTGCAATTAGCGCAGTCGGAATCTGCCATGGCAGCACGAATGATGCAATCAGAGTAGTTGGCAAGGCGATATCAGGGCTACGGCCAAACTGAGAAGCGCCACGAATGCAATACAGAGAGAATCAAACTCAGCCGACGACCTACAAATTCAATGGTTGATGAGTGGCGGCGTTCAAATTGTCCATGAGTAGGGTATGCGTGATGCACCCGTCCCCGAGGTGAAAGAGCGAGGACAGAAATAGACACAAGGGGTCTATGAGACCCGAAGCAAGCACGTCGGGTTTCTGTAGTTGTTCACCGCGCTCTTACCCCCCGCAGGTCCAAAACGCCCCGAACTCGCCCGCCCCTAACCACATGTACACTAATGGTCGCAAGTCTACAGGACCCCCCGCGCCCCCACCTCGGGGATGCCCAGGAGAGACGATGAGGCAGCACAGAACCATCAGCCGGTCGCCGTCGCCACCGCCATCTCCGCACCGATACCTGAGCTAGCTCTCCCATGTCTCCGTTACCCAAGATTCCTGATACCATACCCAAGCAAAAATCACTCGGTCCCACCTCAATCGTCAACCACACAGCAACATATCCTCTATTCACCCCGCTGCCCCTCCAATCCCCGCGTACCATCCACCATCAGATACCCCCTAATCCCATTCAAGAAAAACCATATCGTTCGTCACCTCGTCTAGCAGCGCCTGCAGATCGTCACTCCTAGACCGCGACGCCCTGGCCTCCATGCAGCCCTCCCAAAATCAGCACGCAACAAAGAATCTGTCCACCCGTCGGCTCCGTGTTGGAAATCACTCGCAGCCCGCACTAGCTGCGCTTGTGGGCTGCAATCTGGCGGTAGCAAAACCAAAGACTGCAGAGCATGCGCTGGATCCAGCGGCGAAGAGCGATCTGAGGTTGCAGCTGGATCTCTTTCTAGCTGCGGGGCGGTGGACTGAGACAGAGAGGCAGTGGCGTCAGTAGTGTCGTCGTGGTCTGAGTAACTTCGTCACCGCGCAGGCAGGAGGAAAAGGGAAGAGCAAGCAGAGAGAGATGATGGGCAGAGCGCGCTCAGACCTGCAAGGGAAGGGAAACTGAATGATGATGAGCGCAAGGCGGCTCGGCTGCCCTTCGACGGCTCCGTCGCTGCTCTCACTTCCGTCCGCCGGTTGGGCGACGCGGCATCCGGTTCTGGATGAACGAAGCGCATGCTCGCTGGATTGGGCTCGTCGGGGTTCATGCGCGGAGTTCACGCGCTAGTTGACAGCGCGGTCGGAACGGCGCAGTTGACGGTGCGGGAGGCTGGGATTGGCTCTGGACTGGACGCACCGGAGTACACTGCAGACAAGTGGAGTGACGAGTTTGGTCTATCGGGTATTTACTTTCTTTTGAAGTTGGGCCGGGCAGAGCTTTTTTTGGTATGAAACCATTTTTATCTTTTCGATTTTGGAAAAAACAACTGGAATGTTTTGCAAAACTTTTTCCGTTATTGAATCAATCACCAATCAACTCTCCAAAAACAATCTTGAAGTGGGATGTCATAGCCACATTTCGATGATTGTTTGATGTTTTATCCATAATCTTACTTTACCGATTCATGGTTTGAAAAAATAGGTAATTTAACCAAGGTTCTTGCACCATGCCCCTTACCCAACCACTAGGATCTAGGCGTTCAAATTTTGTAACACTGTATGAATGTGAACAATGTGCACAAAACCTTGATTTTTCATTCTTTAACATGTTACTAGATTTCATATTATTAATGTAGCACATTTTGGGTTGAGATCTCCAAAACTTTTCTCTAACATTATTCTATACCCCAAATGAATACAAGTTTGTTTTTGTTTAATCCTTACACAATGAGGCGGACAAAAATTATCCGCTAGTCATAAAAAAACACTTTGCAAGTTGGGAAATAGTCAATTTACATTTGAATTTTTGTTACAAGTGGTCATACATACATGGTGCATCATGGAAGGCAATAAACAACCTCAGAGAGTATACTCATATTTTTAGGTAACTTAAATTGCTAGAAGATTCACACACATGGTCTTAGGTCCCATGCTACCCTTCTTGCAGATTTCATGAGGTCAGCATGTATTGTTGACTTTTGCAGCTTTTTGGGCAATTGCCACACCAATAATAGCATTAAATATCAATATAGAACATTGTAGTCAGGTTGGTTGCAGTGACTAGCCTGATGTTTATGAGTTATGCATTAACTTTATTGGATCAAATAATGGCCTTTCAATAACAACTTCAAAATTCAAATTACTAAGAAGTATCCACAAAAATCACTACAATTTATACTCAAATGTATAAGAAACATGTGTTTTTCAGAACTGTTAGTTTTTGTTCCATTAACTATTATGAAAGAAAATTTGCATTGTTTGCAGTTTCAAAATTGTTGATGACAATTGGTGTGTGCATGGGCAAATTCAATTGGTGGTTTTGTTCAATGGTTCACCGTCTACAACTCATTATTTGCAAGTCACCACTTTATCACACTTCTAAATCACATTTCACAATTCAACATCATGATTTTGGGAATCAAGACTACTCCTTTGTCTTTAACCCTTAAAGGACTATTGTCCCTTTGGGGGAAAAATGGAATTTTGAGCATGTATCTAAACTTAAACTATTTTGTGTGATTTTTGGAATTTTTATTGAAAATGGGGAATTCAAAAATCTACACAAAAATCTAATTTTTTCTTCATTCCAACATTTATTGAAGAAGTTAAGTATGAATTTTTGAAAAATAAGCAAAGGTAGGCAGCCCAAAAACTTCTTTAAAATTTTCATTTTTTTAAAATGAAAATCTAAAAATGGTTCTTTACATTAACATGTATGTGGGAAGCTTTGAATCATTGATTCTAATTGATGAGTGAGAAGTTTTAGTTTGCTCGTAAGGATGGGACTCCCAAACCTCCACTCCTTTTGCTTCTTATAAAATTAGATGCTTTACTTTTTTGAGTTCTTTGTGTATTTTGTTTTTGACTTTTTTTTTCCAAGTTGTAGTAGACTAAGATTCCTTGGTTTACCATTTGGATCGAAGTAATTCATATTTTTGAGTTTTCCATAGATCCTCCAATTTTGCCTACACCAAATAGTGCATTTAGGTTGCCTCAACAATTAGGTTGCCTTACCTTGGAAAGTTACCTCATGACCCACCACTTGTCCACTTGGAAGTGCATATAACTCTTTATATATTTGAATTTCACTGGATTTACAACTTGGATGTTGTTAGTTTATGTTTCTACAACTTTGTAATAGTTTTCAAATATTTTAAAATTTATTTATCACAATAATTATTGATAAACTACAGTAAGTATTTAAATAGTGTGGAATGTTGAGATATTAGTATGGGGCAACCTAAATGCAGTATTTGGTGTAGTGTATATGCAAATTTCATGGCCTTATGGCATTACAAGATTTTACAAAGTATGACTCACACCTCCAATTCATTTGAAAATTATCCCTCACATACCTAACTTGGTTTTTGACATGGAAAAAATAAACCTCAACTTTGCATAGAGTAATTTTTTTGATATAGGAGCAGTTAAGGAATTTTGAAATTTTTGGACAACAAAGAAAAAACTTTTTTTTTACCTTCAGATGTCAATATCTCACTCCTCTACATCAAGAATGAGCTGATTTTTTTCCCACAAATACCTCCCATAATTTAGGGCAAGATCTTAACATTCAATTTTTAAAAAAAATCATTTTTTTTCTACCTTTCTACTCATTCCCCAAAAAGTAACAGTTTTAAGTGGCTTTCACAAGAAAAAGGGCTTGGTCCTTTAGGGGTCGAGGAATTAATTGTAAATACTCAGTATTGAACAGGATAATGTTGAAAACCCTACTTTGATGTCATTTTTTAGGTTTCGGAGGTCGCTGCACCTATGGCATCATGGCATAACTAGAGAATCAAATAGCCCTTCTGCATCTCAACACAATTGTATCGTGACAAATGGATTGTTTAACCCCTGAGCGCCCCAGGAGCAAGTTCCTGTCGCTGGGAATTGGAAATCGAGGCTTATATTGCTGAGATTGGGATGTACTGCCAGGTTGATTGTACTGGCAGGTAGGCTGTAGGGTCATCGATGGTGCAGAGTGGGATAACGAGGGGAGGGCGATCTTACGTCATCTGAATTTCTGGATTTAGCAGCGTAGGTATGAGTTTCATGGTTGAAGGTGACCGAGGTGACCCTCAACTGCCGGTTTATTCACCGCAGGAGAGTGCGGGAGAGTGCAAGTTGTGTGTAACTGCCTGTCTCCTCATAAGCGTCGACCCATCAGACTGGCCGGGTGTCAATAACCACTGTACTGATCCGGTCGATTTCTCATTCCATGCTCCAGAGTTCATGACTTCAATGTGCGTGTCAGTGATGCTCTTACTATCAGATGAACCTGAAAATTTGCAGGTACTTGCCTCCTACCTCGCCCTAAACCTCCTCAAAAAATGAAACTGGAATTTTGAAAATTGCGATAGTACAGCCATGGTCAAGGAAGAAACCACCCTCTTTTCCAGTAAAACCCAAAAGGTCAACTTGATTTTGACCATTATAATCTCAGAATTTTCCCGGTCAAAATGACCCAAACTCACACCCACACCTTGAGCAACTTGCCCCCCATCATTTTCAACCGTCAACTCCATTGGATCTGAGTGAGGCGGAAAAAAATAGGCTTGTAAGCCTGGACCCTCACCCCTGCGCTCCAATAAAGTCGGATTACACTTTGGGCGCTCAGGGGTTAACCCTCAAACGATATTTCAGATCCTTTATTGGGCAGTCCCAAAAATTAAAGAAATTATAAAAAGCAATATTAGAGGCGGAGCATGCATGGACAATTAACCCCTAAATGCCAGCGCATTCTTTTTTCGTGTAGGCAATTATCGCAATTTCTCGTATCCACATCTAATTGGGTGATAAATGGAGGGACCACGCACCAGTGGCCCAAATTTGTTAGATTTGTCGCTAGACTGGTTCCACTTCCATACTGCCAAAAGAATGCACTGCTAAATGCCTAAGGCACCCAATTTGGGTGTTTACAAAATTTTGAAGATGAATCAGACCTTATCAAATCCCTATTTATAGTAATTTTTGTACAATATAAGTTTGTTTTGAAGTCTATTTTTAACATCAAAAATCTGATAATGAAAATGAATGTTCATAATTTTTCTAATCAAGTTTTCATACAATGGTGTCCTCTGCAATCTTGAGTTTTCTAGTGTTGGAAGATTTTGAAAATGAGCCTCAAGTGCATTAAAGCTTGGAGAAAAATCCACATTAGAAATTCATTTAAAAAAAAATTAGGAGTAGATTTTGAAAGTCATAAAGTGATTAAAGTTAAACATGAAATGACTTTAAACCAAATGTTTTTTGGGATCAACTTTTTAGATTTGACATGTGAAATGAAGATTGGGAGACTTCAAGTCACTTTTGCAAGTTTAGCACCCTCATGTTCAAACATTATAATCTTTCAAACTATACGTGTTGTTGTTGAGTTTTCTTTCTTAATATAATCTCTAACATGTTTAGTTTCAATTTATTTCACAAAATTTGGGCATATCGCAAATTTTACTAAATCTTTTGTAGATCAGTTTTTTGTTACTCAAGAGGGTTGTTTTTAGCATGGAGGATGTGCATATGGATGTTTCCTACAAAAGCATGGAATCAAATCCCAAAATCTCATCATCAATTTTTTTGATCAACACCATGTAAAACCATGAGTTTCTTACAAAATGATTTACCAAAAATGGAGTTTTGGTTTTTAGGATTTGAAATTTGATACACTTGATGGGGATTGCATAAGGATGCAATGATAATGTTTTTGACAAAAATATACCAATTATACTCCACATTTCACCAAAAAAATTGAATGGCTAAAATAGGTAGTTGGTAAGATTAGTACATGCCATTGTATGGTACCCCTCAGTAAGTTTACATTCAAATCCATTTGTTGTTTAACCCCCGAGCACCCAGGCCGTATTCACTCAAATCCATACCCTTGTATACTTAGTCCAATAAAAGTATTACCTAAGTAGAGTCAAATAGCTTGAATTTTTTTGAGGGGTAGTAGACACATGCCTAAAGGTACATGAAAAAGTACAAGTCCTTTAACTTTACCATTAAGAAGAGAATAAGAGTCAAATGTGAACTTTTTTGAAAACTGAGCGCCCCATTTTGAGGCGCTGGGCCACTCACAGGTTGAAAACTCTATAAAAGATAGGATATAATTTGAATTTTTTACTTTGTTTTATGGTTTTGTAATTCTCATACAATCTCAATCAAGCATATCAAATTTAAGTTCCCAAAAATAAAAAAAACCCATTTTTGATGAATTGTTTCATATTAAAATTCATAGTTTTACATGAAAATTGATTGAAGAAAATAGGTGATGAATTTTTGAGATTTGATTGCATGAGTATGTAAGGAACATCCATATGTACCTTTCACGTTAAAACAAATAATATTAAGTAACAAAAACATGATTTACAAGGAAATCAATGCAAAATCAATGTAGGGTGTAGTAAGACCAAAATTTGTAGAATAGATATCTTTATATTCTAACTAGGTTTTGGCTAAGTAAATACATTTTCATAGTCAAAGATACAAATGTAATCACATTGTATGAGTCAAATAGCAAATTATGATTTTCATAAAGAAATATCTATTTTACAAATTTTAGTCCTACCACATCCCAAATTGGTTTTGCATTGATTTCCTTGTAGATCATGTTTTTTGTTACTTAATGCTATTTGTTTTAACATGAAAGGTACATATGGATGTTCCTTACATACCCATGCAATCAAATCTCAAAAATTCATCACCTATTTTCTTCAATCAATTTTCATGTAAAACTATGAATTTTAATATGAAATAATTCACCAAAAATGGATTTTTTATTTTTGGGAAATTAAATTTGATATGCTTGATTGAGATTGCATGAGACTTACAATACCATAAAACAAAGCAAAAAAATCCAAATTATACTCTATCTCTTATAAAGTTTTTTAAACATCAAAATGGATCCAAACATAAACTTAATGAGGGGGTACTATACTAAACTTACTAGGGGATATTGTGCAATACCCGGAAGCAACGTTATGTAATCCATGTTTTGGCATTTCAAACAAGTTTGTGTAACAAAAAACATACTCCATAAATGGTATTTCAATTTCATATTGTTGGTATTTGATTCTCATGCAATCCCAATCAACCGTACCAAGTTTTGGTTACTAAAAACCAAAATCCTATTTTTGGTAAATTGTTTTGTGTCAAAATCATGGTTTTACAAGAAAGTTGATTAATACACATTGGTGATGAATTTTTGAGATTTGATTGCATGGATGTGTAGGACATTCATACGCACATTTTTCTTTCTAACAAACATCTTCAAAAAGTTCAAAATTCCTTCAATATAAATTTGAATGTTGGAGTGATTATGACAAAATTTAGTAAAATAGATAATTCTTTATAATAATTGAATTGTACTAATTGACCCATACATTATGTTTTAACTTCTACTTTTGAGTATGATGGTATGTTTATTTTGCCAAAAGTTAATTAAAAACAAAAATATTTTGTTTACTAAATTTGGTCTTTATCCCTCTAGCATTCAAATCTTTATTGACAAAAATTTGAACTTTTTGAAGATGTTTGTTAGAAAGAATGATGTGCGTATGAATGTCCTACATATCCATGCAATCAAATCTCAAAAATTCATCACCAATGTGTATTAAGGTAGGCGCACCCATAAGCGTAGAAATAAGGGTTTTGGAGTAGATAAAACAATTGACAAACTTTGAAAAAAATACCGTAAGTTAGGAAGTGGAAACCCAAAATATTGGCATCAATTTCAAGGTTCCAATTGCAAGCATTTGTTCACAAAGATTTTTCAAAGTCCAAAATCACTGAAATTGTAGGAACCATGTGTAAAAGATGCTAAAAACAAGGCTCCTTGGTTCTTAAATAGTGAGATGGGTACTCAAAACTGTCATGCAAGTCACCCACAACCATCACTTTGTCACCCATAACTATCACTTAATTACCCATAACCATTTGATAAATATTTGTTAGTTCCTAACAATGTCAGGTAACACCCATGGGGACATGACGGGGATGGGTGTGCCTACCTTAATCAACTTTCTCGTAAAACCATGATTTTGACACGAAACAATTTACCAAAAATAGGATTTTGGTTTTTAGTAACCAAAACTTGGTACGGTTGATTGGGATTGCATGAGAATCAAATACCAACAATATGAAATTGAAATACCATTTATGGAGTATGTTTTTTGTTACACAAACTTGTTTGAGACATCAAAGAACCTACATGCATGTAGAATATGGGGTTTCAAATATCTCAAAAAAATGGTGAACAAATGGTCACGAATGAGTTTTTGTTCACGGTGAACATGAAGTCACAAAAGTGAACCAACCATGAGGACCTCCAAGAAGTCCTCATGGCTCGTTCACGCGTGAACAGAGTGAAGCCTCTCCCTCCTCACC
This sequence comes from Ulota crispa, assembly GCA_963920765.1. Classification (NCBI taxonomy): domain Eukaryota; kingdom Viridiplantae; phylum Streptophyta; class Bryopsida; order Orthotrichales; family Orthotrichaceae; genus Ulota; species Ulota crispa. The sequence goes on along the minus strand of OY987244.1, from coordinate 20,910,127 downwards.
TCTCCAGTTGGCTCTGCTCCTATTCCTGTCGCTCTTGCGCCTATTTGTGTTGCTGGCCACCTCTCGGCTCTCGCTCCGCGCCTCTAGACAATTTAGATGCCAAGTTGATTGCTAGGTCAAGGTCATTCAAGGAATCGCAATTCGCAAGAAGCGACAATGGTAGAGCGGAAGAGATCCTAATTAGAAGTGGACAATTGTGGAGCCAAAGGGTTCCAGATTAGAAGCGACAATGGTGGAGTTCAAGGAATCCAAATTAGCTTACGGTATTGGTGATTGTGGGCAAAGTTGAAAGGGTGGTGAGTAGTTCACTACAATTTGGATATTTGAATGGGTGCACGCAAGAACATGAATGGTGGCTTGACTAACTTGTTCACCAATTGCATTCACGTGAATGAAATTGGTGAACAAGTTAGTCAAACCACCGTTCATGTCCTCGCGATCACTTATTCAAATATCCAAATTGTAGTGAACTACTTACCACCCTTTCAACTTTGCCCACAATCACCAATCCCATACGGATCCCTTAAACTCCACCATTGTTGCTTCTAATCTCAAACCCTTTGTCTCCCTAATTGTCCGCTTCTAATCAAGATCTCTTCAGCTCAACCATTGTTGCTTCTCGCGCATTGTGATTCCTTTAATGACCTTAACTTGGCAATGAACTTTGCATCCGAATTGTCTAAAGGCACAGAGCGAGCGCCAAAGGCGCGGAGCGAGAGCCAAGAGGCGGGCAACAACACAAACAGGCGTGGGCGTGGAAGTGATAGGAACACGATAAGAACACAAGCAGAGCTAGCGGAAGAGGCAAGGAAGGAGAGGCTTCAAGTCGTTCACGCATGAATGAGCCATGAGGACCTCTTGGAGGTCCTCATGGGTCATTCACTTTTGTGACTTCATGTTCACCGTGAACAAAAACTTGTTCACAACCATGCGTTCACTGTTTTTTTGAGATATATAAAACCCCCTAATGTATAGGGTAGTAGCATCCATAAGCATTGCGTCCCCATACTCGTCACCTGATAGTGGCAGGGCTAATCAATAAAAAAATAGATGGTTGTGGGTGATTTAGTGATGGTTATGGGTGATGAAATGATGGTTGTGGGTGACTTGCATGAGGTTTTGAGTACCCATCGCACTATTTAAGAACCAACAAGCCTTATTTTTAGCATCTTTTACACATGGTTCTTACAATTTCAGTGATTTTGGACTTTGAAAAATCTTTGTGAACAAATGCTTGCACTTAGAACCTTGAAATTGATGCCAATATTTTTAGTTTCCATTTCCTAACTTACAATATCTTTTTCAAAGTTAGTCAATTATTTTACCTACTCCAAAACCCTTATTTCCACGCTTATGGGTGCGCCTACCTTACATGTGGAGGAGCGTTTTCCTTCAGAACCATGGCTCTCATTATCTTCAAGCCCTAGTACCGAAAGACGACTTCACGATTGGTCGCTCTTGGAACTGTGATCAATTCTTGATTAAATGTTTTGGATGGAATCTCATTGAAAAAGTACAAGGTTTTCTTCAATTCAAAGTATTGAAAGCACAGAAAGTCACTGGAGGTGTAAGGAAAAATTCAATGCTTGTTCTCAAACAGAACTTATAAACCATTTACAAAAATTTCCTATTGGATTTGAAATGTACTTGTTTGTCACTGAGCTTTATAACATTTGCAAAAGAGGTCTTTTGAAATTCATATTGGATAACTATTAAAACTAACAACAGAATTACAACACTAAATAGATGAAAAACTAGTTTTTCCATGCAATGATATGTTGTCGATTGAACCGTTGATTAAAATACACACTCATGGTCATGAAATGATTAAGAACATGCTCTACTTGCTTCCTTTAATTTCATTTTCTTCAAAAGTCTACTACATACCCAATAAAGATTATTATTAACCAATGAGAAATTAGTCATTCATAAATTCCTCCCGTTGAGCAAAATGGGGGCAAGTCCAATTCTAAAGAGTTTCACTTTAATAAAATAAAACACTCAAAAATGCTGATATATACATACGGGTTCCCTAACTTACACGGACAAAGTTTGACAGATGGGTCGGAATGAGGTTTCACTTTCATGACCGGATGTTACAGGGGATTTCGTGCCATAACACAAGTCCGCTTGTAAAGCAGACCTTGTGTCGAAAAAGATAACAAGTCTTCATTCTGCATATTTCGCCTCGCAACAGCAAACAGAGGCAGACCTGCTCCCAACTCATTACTCTAGCTGGAAGAAGGTTAACTTGAAAAAACGATTAGAAGGAAAAGCCTAATATTGTCTCCGAAGAATCCTTATCTATGTGATCCTACCTGTTCTATTACACTACTGAAGGATGTGCCGCACCCTAGTAGAAAAAATTTAACACCTTCTGGCGCTGCCAAGCAGGCCAGTACACCATTTCAGGGCTCTTCCTCGCAACGCTTCCTCCTACCAACTGCTAAGCCATCTTTTAGTGTACAAAGTTGGCGATATTACAAGATTAAGAATTCATCCTAGAATTAGCATGTTTCTGAGGACCTATCCCTGTGTTTCCAGAACATAGTATAACACCAGGATACCAATCATCTACTTTGTAATAAACTACCATAATCGTGTACACAACAACATGTGCTAATGTTGATGCATAAACAGTTTCATTCGTAAAATACTTCTGGGACAAGACCAGCAAGTGCTGGTGCGTCGCACTATCAAATAGTACTCTAAACTAGGTTTGACAACTTTAAAGAGTGAATACAGAAATGAAATTAAGTAGTATTTACCTGAACTTGATTGGGTAGAAATTGACCGGTCATCCACGGCTGGATGCGGTTGCAATAACATAGGACTTTTCAGCCTGGGATCAAATATGGTATTAAACCTAGAATCTTGTCATGAACTGACCTGAAGCTGAATCGGTGCCTCAGAGTGAATACTGCTCTTAACTGATGATGTAAAACTATTTCCAAAGAGACTGGGTGATATTGTTCGAAGAATGATTTGAACCATGTACTCCTGATCAATGGGTTTGGTAAGGAAAGCATCCATACCAGCCTTCAGACATTTCTGTTCGTCACTGGCCATTGCATTTGCAGTTAGCGCAACTATGGAGGTTCGCCACGACATGTCCTTCTCAGCTTCTCTGACTGCTTGGCAGGCTTCATATCCATCCATCACTGGCATCTGAAAGAGCCACCATGCATTGTAAGCCATGCACGAACATAAAGGCCGAAAATTTTAATACCTTCACAACGCAATCCAACACAAATTATTCTCCAGTACTTGCAGCAAGTGGGTCTTATTTCGAGTGTCTGCAAAAAAGCTTATTCTGTAAACAGCTACAAGTCAAGAATTGAAGAGAAAAAGCCAACCTGACAGTCCATGAGTATACAGTGGAACGGCAATTGGCCGCATTGCATACGATTCGTCACAGCGTCCAAAACTTCCTGGCCATTAGATGCTTCATGAGTCACAGCACCCAATCTCCGCAGCATAGCTGCTGCCAACTTACGCAGAAGTGGAGTATCTTCAGCAATTAAAATCTCAAAATTCGCTAATGGCTTGGGAGCATTGTTCGGCTTCTTGCTGCCATTGATATGAGTAATAGTTCGGATAGTTCTTTTCATGGGCTTGCTAGGTGCAGAAATGCTTTGACTCGTCTGGTCAGTTGGTAGAGAAGATTTGATCTCCATCTCTGAGTACGAGATCTCCTCAAAGGGAATAGACTTGGCAGCAGTTGGTCTATGCCTTACTTTATTTCCATTGGAGGTTCGAGCAGGACTTGGCCGGGAAGATGATTCTTGTGCTAGAGGCACTTCTGAATCACAACCATATGGGTCATCCCACTCCTGCTGCTTGACATAGTTGATAGTGCTTGATGCCAGCACGTCAGGTGTACTTTCCGACTGCCTTGAAGACAGAACATCACTGTCTTGAGCAACCAACTGAAAAATCTCCTTCAAACGGGCAGCATGTAATGGTCTCCTCACTATAAATGAGCTTCGAACTGCCCGAAGGACGGCTTTGATTGGTTCATGAGTGTTGGAGGCCATAACCCACACCACTGATAGCTTCCGTTGCAAATTTCTGTGTTGTCTCTTACTCAAGTCCCACTTGTGGATGTCTAGATCATCAAGGCATTGCGATGACAAACCTGTAAGAAATCCTGATTCCTGAAGATATTCTTCCAAATCGCTCGGTTGTACATGCTTGGGTAAGAGGCTCGTGTCGATGATCATGAGTTGTCTTGCTTGCCCATTTGATGGCCTGTCCCCAATATTCTTCCAACTCTTCCAGAACTCGTATCTTTTTGGACCCTGCACATTCCGTGGTGACAATCTTGGGCTATAATCTAAGCCAGAATCTAGATTGTTAAAGTACTTGTGAACATCCTCTGAGCTTTTCGTCTGTTTCATATTAATGATCCCCGTTGTCTTGTCCACCGGCTTCCTTCCATGTACAGCCCTCAGATGAAGCAGAATCTGCTCCCATGTTTCAACTTGATGAACCATTAAGCCCCGTTTGACTATCCAGTCGGATATAGCTGCCCTCGTATCAGCATCAGGAACACCAATAACAACCTCAGCCTCCTGGTAGAAAGGAGGTAGATTATACGGTAATGCCTCAGGAGTTGCAGCCCGCTGAAAACATATAGAGAACTGAAAGACTGCTCCTACCCCAGGCTTCTCGACAATTCTGATACTTCCGCCCATCAGGTTGACCAAGGAGCGGACAATGCCCAGACCCAATCCTGTCCCCCCATGCCTGCAGACAGAAAACGTTTTTCTATCAAAAAATGTCCTTAACAATGGCCACCCACTGAACGTACCGATAGCTTGCCAGGGTTTTTTATTGGTGATATTAAATACTCCTGCCTGTAAATCCTATCTTCGAGTCGACTATTCACAGTGTATGTTCAAATCGGACATTCCGCTGATTTAGCCCACCAGTATGACAAGTTGCCAAAGAGATAAATTATGATAGACGATGAGACTAAAGCGAGGGTGACAATCCAGTACAGGAATTCCTGTTTACACAGCAAAAAACTTGACAAAGCCCGGTGCTTATTGCAGTTCAAACGTCTACTGTTGAATTCGATGTGCTTCTTATCAGACTCAGCACTCAAATGTAGACAAGGTTACACAGAATGACATTGAAAAGAAATATAAAATGATTTTATTCCTTTCCATACCTTGCAGGAAAAATGATTTATTCTGCTGGAGGGATTGGAAAGACTTACATGCGAGTTGTGCTTGCATTGCCTTGAACAAAGTTTTCAAATACTTTTTCTCTCAACGCTGCCAGTTTCCAACATAAACCATGACACAGTTTAAGATATCGTGTTGAACACACCCAAGATGATAAGCCCTCCAGACCTGTAGCCTAATTTGATAATCAAGCTGATAATTTTTTTTAATAAAGCATATCCTCAAATTGTCTTAGAAATCACAACATCAAAGACAGCTTACATGAAAGGATCAAATACAACATGAATACAATTGATGTTTCGTAAAAGCTAGAACAGCCACTACGGCATGTGACAAATCATAGAGGATTCAGAACGACTGCTAACCTGGTTCGATTCCTGGTCCTGTATCATCAATCTCAAAAACTAAGACCACTGTGTCAGGAAAAACTGCATCCGTAGTTCTTTCAAGTGAAAATGGACTGCAGCTTCGCCGGTGGCCCCTGCTCGGCCCATTCGACGATTCAGGGTTTAAAATTCTCCCTCTCACCACAATTCTGCCTTTGGAGGTAAATTTTATACTATTTCCAATCAAATTAGTGAAAACTTGCATCACACGGGCTGAATCTCCGACAACATAAGTTGGAATCGTTTCTGCAATCGTCAAACACATCAGTTCAAATACGGGTCTTCGCGAGGATTAGAAAGTGCCCACGTTAAAACCTTCAACCACCAAAAACAACCACGGATTGGAAGATTTTCAAGTTAGCTTACAACATTGACATAAAAAGTATTGAAGCATAAGGAAATAATCATCACATTCTAGGTGCAGTGTTGACAATTAACGGCAATGCAAATAACCTGCTAAGTCAAGAGATATGAACAGGTTCTTATTATCGCATTGCACAGAGAAGACATCAATGAGCGCCGTAAGCTCTGCCTCTAGGTTGAATTCAGCCATTTCCAAAACAAGCTTTCCCGATTCCACCTACACAGCGAACGTTGAGATAAGAACTAAACACAAAGCAGGACCTGTATTCACTGATTATTTTTTGTAGAGTGATTTCCTCTTTTGCAAGGATACTTCGCTCTGATCATTTCTGCTTTACTAGCTAGTTGTAAAGTGCTAAGATTTTAGCACTCCAAGAACGGAAATGTGCAGATTCACAGCAAAAAATGCTACAGGATACCAAGTAATAATGAGACAGAAGAAGCAAAAACCTTAGCAATATCAAGAGCAGAATTCAAGAGTGACACAAGTGATGTAGCACAGCGATGGATTTGCCGGACACTCCCTTCATGCTCAACAGTCAGGTTCTCCATGAGAAGCATATCAAGAAGTCCTATGATGCATGCCATTGGCGTTCTCAGCTCATGACTAATTCAAAGACAACCAACAAGAATTTATCAGTGAAAGCCCTTGACATGAAGCGACTTCGACAGGGACTCACAACGAAGTACTCGGTAAAACGTCAATTAAGATGTTTCTAGCCCTTCCCATCTACTGGAGCTGTTAGACAAACTACATGCTGATTCTCTATCAAATGAATGGAAAGTTAGGATAGAATCAAACATACAAAACAAGTTGTTAATATACGAAACTATGCAGATAAACCTACCAAAATGAGCAAATAAAATTCTGCATAAGTTGAGAGAATGGAATCGATATCGCTAACAACCTCAAAGGTATGAGTCTGATGACTCCGCCTCCTATCTACACACTGACCTCATACTTGAGAGAAAATTGGTTTTTGCATCCCTGCTGGCCTCCGCCCTACATTTAGCTTCAGACTGTCTTTGAATCTCAGCCCGAAGCTTCTCTTCAGCCTGTACTTGTTCCACCAGGAGGTATATAAGACTGCACCCAATAAAGACAACACCTAGCGACAGGAGTGGGAGAGATATCCATGTGATGCGTGTGTAGTAGTCCATGGGACCCCAAAAACTGTGTCTCGGAATCATGACCACTACGGACAACTTCACTGTCTCGAACGAATACGGCCAACTATCTACAGAGTACCTCTTGCCCTTTAAGACAACGTCTGCCTCGTGAATTTCATTCATGGCCAAATTCGCCAACCCAACTCGGGATTGAAGAAACATTCGGCCATCGTTCAACACAGAGTTGCTATCTAATGGAGTAGTTTCGCAAGCGCTTCTGTTACTCAAAACGCAAACTGTTGGTTCAGAAGAGAATAAAAGAATCCCGTACTCATCTGCGATAAAAAGACTCCCTCCTTTTAACTCCAACGATGAGATGAAGCCATTTATGGCAATAGCGCTAAGCGACGAGTGCACTAGGGCTACTTCCTTGGAATCTTTTGCTTGCTTAGCAATGGCACACTGCACGAACGCCTGACCACCTGCATTTCAAGAAAAGATGAAGATATGAAAACAATTGTCGCAGCAGCAAACTCGAACTTCTACTGCAGATAAGCGTCTGACAGTAGCGCTCTGAACTAAAGAGGAGATCAACAGATACAAGAAAGAAGGAAGCGCTGATGACAGTAGCCGATAAGCTTATACAAGACGCTTTCTTTGGAAGATTTAAAAATGAGATCCACCATTCACTCTAACTGGAGCCTGGCATCGTATTTTTGCGAGTGTTCAAGCCTACGACTGACCGCAGTCAATGAAATGGCAACACTTACTTATCTGGCTCCGCCCAATAGTCCAAGTGAGGTTGTTCACAGGGTGTGACACTGCCTCTCTAAACCAGGGTGTTTCATGAAGTGATGTTTCAAACCTTTCGATTGATGCCAATCCCAATGGATCTCCAGTCACCTCTGATACAAACTCGTTATAATACGTAGGAAAATCCCCAGTTTCATTTGAATAGAGACAGAAATTGCCCCTGAATCCCTCTATCTCATTGCTATGACCACGATTGTATACTGCTGTAAGCCCATTCACGGCAGTCACACCCAGCGAAGTAACTGCTGGAAGAGCTTTGAAAACCGCCCACGCTGCATCCCGAATCTGGAAAATGCATTAAAGTTGAATGTACCAGTTACGACAAAGTAAAGAAGGGATAATGAATACAATAATCTAATATACAGGAGTAGAGAGATTTCATAAAAGTCAGTCGAATCCTTGGAGCTCCAACAGCACAAAGTGCTCACAATCAAAAGTTGACTAGATTTTGAGGTCCCGAATCAACCGAGACAGAGCTAAATCTTTGAGGCGAAAGAGGAACACAGAGAAGTCACAGAAAGAAAAACAATCAGTTCCTTCAGCAAAATCAAATTCCTTACCGACAACCTGCTGAATAACAAACCTAGATGTTCTCTACTCACTACTTCCTTCCCTTTGTCACAAGTCATGCATTAGAGCCATTAGCGCAAACCTACATCAAGACCATTTGCAAATATACCTTCGTAAAGCTTTGTCTGCTGAGGTCATCTCCCAGGAAATTCTTCTCCATCAAGTTCGCTATGGCCATTGATCCATACGTGTTCATAGAGAAAATTTCGTCCAGAAGTTCGGAGGTATTCTCCAGAATCTCAAGCCGTAGAGATTCAGAAAGACTGGCTACAGCGCTTTTAGGATAACTATGTGTAAAATACCAGGTACTGACAGTAAGGAGCCCCACCAAAACTGCAACCGCAACCTGTTGGCAAACAATTTGTATTTACTACCTGATTTGCCCACAAAAAGTCACACATTGCTCATCCTACTACCGTTTGCATAGAAAAAATGCTCTCAACAAAAAAGGGTGTTGTGTGTGCAATTTACTTCAACAACCAACCTATCAGAAATTTACCACCTGATAGAAAGAACAGAGCACCAAATGATTTCTCGCTACCTGCGTACCAAAAGCTGTAAACACAATCCTACATAGGCACTTCTTTAATTGTACACCATTGCCCTCCAGAATGTAAAAGTCCAGTTACAAATGATATCTTAAGGTCGTAAGAAATATTCTCACCATAATCACAACTCGAGAAACAGTGAGATTGCGACTTGGATGAGGTAGCTCCTTCATGTCCGCTTCCAACGGCTCATACAATCCCTTCCTTTGCAAGGGCAGATTCCATACGCTAGCAAGTCCAGACATTCTTGTCATTTTGGTGCAGACAATCCACAATGGGTTTATGTGTCCAGCTACAAGAGATCCCCCTCAGCAGCTTCCGTCATTATGATGTACCCTTCCTTAAACCTTGTCCAACAGATCTAATCAAAGCCAAAGTGCGTCCTCACGAGATTATCAATCCATACCTCAAAAAAAGCATAGTAGCTGCTTCGTTAACATTCCAAGTCTCTTTCCACATATTCCGACTTCCTTATTGTCGTCCTGCGTTACTTACTCACATAACAAACCTCCCTAATCACTAACCGTCAAAGCCACAACTTCTGCACCTTCCTCTATTGAAATATAATAGAAACAAATCCGAAGCGCCACCTCTGAAGAAGTACTGTCATTCTACAGCTGTTCCAGTTTTTCATTGGTGGCTCAATCTGCACACAAACGGTATCCCAAGTAGGTTAAAATCAATGCATGACAAGAGTGCGTGCTAGATCAATTCCGCCGCAGTTAGTAATACAGGGAATGCCGCCCATTCTTTAGCCTCAAGGTATAATGAGACCAAAAATTTCAAGCATGAGACCTTGACATGCCAAGATCGCATTGACAGAAACAACAACCGTCAGAAGAGTAACTGAGTCGTGTAAATAATGATGGCACTGTAAAAGCAAGCTTAAGAAAACTTCCAAGAAAAACAGCCTCACAGAGCACTCAAGCCCGTACCTTACAAGAAGTTGCTTGAAATCTAGTCTTCCTCTTGGTAGTCCATTTACGGAAGCTGTTTCACATCTCACACTTCCAGCAAAGGAGGACGCTATGTGCTAGCTTGCTACGCAGGGAAATCACGGAAGCTCGATAATATCCGCAAGCTGCTGCAAATAAATGGCATGTAGTTTATCTACTTCTCCTCAGCCCTTGAGATAACCAGGTTATCTTCTTCTCCCTCGATCTCCATTGCACTTCACATGCAGGGAAGCTCCACAGATGGCCGTTTAAAAAATATTTGATCTACACACCACTAATGGCAACGAATTCCTCAAGCTGATGTATCAACCATACGAAGCTCTTAAGATTCGTGCAACAAGTCAAGCACATGCTAAGTACTCCTCGAGCTTCAGCACCGCCTCCTCAATCAATCATAAAGGGAGAAGAAATCCTCATTTTCGACTCCAAGACAGCATCAAATGTCAGCCTCACTAAATCGGATTCCAAGGAAGCGCCCCTGCAGCATACATCCACACGGTTGAAGCCGAGATACTAGACATCCACAGGCTAAGGAAAAGCAAAGCGATCAGACTTCGCAAAGAAATTCCTGCAGTGCACCAGAACACCACGAACACACTACGTACTAAAAGTATTCTGAAAACTTGTAAATTATTTGCAGGAGAGCCTTCAAGTTTAAACTAGAGCGGGGAAACGACGAAATGCAACCGAGGAGATGCGATCGGTGCACTCCAATTAAGCTTAGAAGGCGTGCAGGAACAATCTGCGAGGTCGGGAGCTTCGACAGATCCGATAGTCGCCACAAGTACAAGTTAGTGCATGCTTAGGTCGGGAGAAAACTAAGGCTACGCCTGGAACACGGAATCCGACTGCGACTCGAAAGGAACCCTAACCTATCCCCACGCCTGGCTGAGCCTATGACCACCGTACGCAGCCATAAGGACACGTGTCCAGACACGGCGCGCGTGCTCGGGGTGCAGTAAGTTAATATCGAGAACTGGAGTTGGACAGTTCAAAGGTGGACCTAGCCCTGCCAGCTGGAGGAATCAGTCGAAGGCATCGAATCATCTAGACCTATGAAATTCTATGAATTGATTAATTTGTCGGAGACTCTAAGTGTGCCCCACCAGTGTTCGGGGATAAATTTTAGCTTCACCGGCTGAAACCCGGTATTTGAAAAATAAGACCCAATTTCGCTTGGTGCTTTGAATCTTTGATCAGTGAGCATGTAGTCATCCCCAAAAAATTTAGGTTAATAAAAGATAATCAAGCCAGAAAGTGTAAAGAAAGGAAAAACTTAGGATTTAATGAAGAAAAGGGAAAAAGATAGGGTTCACTATAAGACTTCCAAACGAACGACGCTATTTTGTGAGCATAAAATGGTGAGTCTATGAGTGTTGAGCCAAAATCACGTGTGTAAGAATCAATTTTGAATTCACAATCAATGGAAAACTAAAAAATAGCAAGTTTTTCTAAAGATAAAAGTTTAAAATACATAACTAGAAGGCCCCATGTACACAGTTATTGATGAAATGTAGCATTTTGACAAAAATTCTAAGCTCATGGCTCACATCTCACGGATCCCTACTCAGTGTTTAACATTCCCTACTGGAGAGACCTTGCTTGCAACATAATTATACATTCAACAAAAGTAGAGGAAGTGAGAGTCCCCTAATATGATGCTTTACAAGAACAAATATGCCTTGTCTGCACTTTGCATAGTTATGCATGTTTTTTCTTCTTGCGGGACGTTGTTTTTCTTGTTGAACTTGTTCCTCTCTATGCTTTCCATTTTTGCCCTCTCTTTCCCTCTCTTTTCCTCCCTCTTTGATAGAGAATTTGAAATTTCTAGAAACTTCCTTATTGATTGAAAGCTTTGGATACAAGATTGACTCTTTGCTTGGTAGCCACAAGCTACATGGGATATTGCGTTTAGGTTGCCCCACACTAATTTCTCAACATTTCACAGTATATAAATATTTACTACTGCTACAATATCTTTCATCAAAAATTACTACAACAAACCATTTTTAGATAGTCTATCAACAACAATGAAGCAACAAAAAGACAAACGAGTGGCTTCCAAGTCCGCACAAACCATGTGAAATCTAAATATTTAGTGAGTTGCATGTGCCTCCAAGTGGCCTAGTGATGAATCATGAGGTAACTTATTGGGGGTAAGGCAACCTAAATGCAATATTCAGTGTAACATGTAGGGAAAGGCTTCATCTACCTCACAACAAATTCTCTTGTAACATTAATAAAATAAATAAATAAATGCATGTGTTAACCCCTAAAGACCCAAGTGGTCCCTTAGGGGCCAAGTGGGGTTTTGGGCATGTACCTACAACTAAACTACTTTATGTGATTTTTTGAAACTTTTATGGGAGATGGGGAACTCAAAGATCTATGTGGGTATCTAATTTTTTCTTCATTCAGACATTTACTGAAGAAGTTATGCATGAATAACTAAAAAACAAGGGAGAAGTGGATAGCCCACAAAAAAAAAATTGTGTTTTTTTAAAATGAAAATCTGAAATTGGTTCTTTAGATTTTTATATATGCGGGAAGCTTTGAATCATTCAATTTTGATTGATGAGATGAAAGTTATGAGAAGTTTAACCCTTTAGATACCACCGCACCATATTTTGGTTTGGGAGAGTAGTTTTAGGCCTATACAGCAAAATTGCTCAACAATTTGGAAAATGATCTTGAAGAACGCTTGTGATCACAAGAATTTTGCATCCAACCCAAAAAATGACAATAGACTCAGATATGGGAGTTGATAAATAAAGGTGTTTATACATCATGATCTCAAAATATGTATCCATATTTGGTCAAAGATGGATCAAAGCAACAACACAATACATCAAACATCCCAGTAGAATGCCACATTTCAATTATGCAATCTTTAAAAACTTCAAATTGCTTAAGGAATACGCTTGTATTGTTTCTCTATATGGTAGTAGTACAATTGTACTATTTGAGAATCCATTGAAACAATGCTATCAATTTATACATTTTTAAATTCATCCTACATTTAAGGCCACTTTTTGATTGCTTTCACCAATCGGATTTTTTGTAACAATCTTCAAATTTCTTGTAGGACCGTTTTAGGGTAGCAAAGAAAATAGGTTTATTGACCCTTTTTGTCCACTTAGCTACACCTTGTGATTGCTATTTTTGTCTATTTTGAGTGAAACTAGTCTTGTTGGAAAGGTGGGAAACCCTACTTTCTAGAAATGTAAGGCTCTTCTCAATCAAAGCTTGCATGAAGCACTAACATTCAAAACCACACAAGCATGAAAAACTAGAGATTCTCCATATACGGCTCACTCAATCATTATAATATTTCACCTCCAACGGTAGATCTAGTTGAAGTTTTGACGCATTGCAACAAATAAGGTGCCCTTCACATTTGTATGGTTGGATTACTAAAAATGGGTCCATATTTGAGTCAATTGCACATCTAATCTTATGGGCCTGGTCTCTAGTGGATTTTGGGAAAATATGTGTGGTCTTTAAAGGGTTAATTTGCTAGTAGGTATGAGACTTGCAAACCTCCATTCCTTTTGCCTATTGTAAAATTTGGTGCTTTACTTTTTTGAGCGGTTTGTGTATTTGTTTTTTATCCTTTTTTTTCCATGTTGGAGTAGACTAAGACTCCTTGATTTTCACCATTTGGATCACAATAATTCAAATGTCTGAATATTATATATATCCTCCAATTTTACCTAGTGTATATACAAATTTCATGGCCTTATGGCATTGCAAGATTTTACAAAGTATGACCCACACCTCCAATTCATTTGAAAATTCTCCCACACTTACCTAACTTGGTCTTCTACATGGAAAAAAATCTCAACTTTGCATAGAGAATTTTTTTTGATTTAGAGGCAATCAAAAGCTTCTGAAATTTTTGGGCAACAAGGAAAAAAACTTTGTTTTCACTTCAAAAGTCAGTATCTCACTTGTATACGTTTAGAATGAGTTGAATTTTTTCCACAAGTACCTCACATAATCTAAGACAAGATCTTATAATTGAATTTCCAAAAAAAACTTTTTTGCCTACCATTCTACTTATTCCTCCAAAAGTGACAGTTTTCAGTGACATTCACAGGGAAAATGGCTTGGGCCTTTAGGGGTTAACGTTGTTTCACTTGAATTGAAGCACCTGCATTTTCCAAACCTTGGAGGGCCAAGTTCAATCTTGATAGTCCTTTTGGTCTCATTATTCCAACATTGATTGCTCATAAGGCAATTTCCACAATGCATACACAGTCTAAGAAACGGAAATTGCAAAACCAATAGAAATTATAACTGGCTTGAAAGCAAAGGATTGCAGCGTAATTGATACAAATTTTTGCATTGTACTTGACGCAAGTATAGGATGGGAGCCACTTGGACTACTCAAAAATAGGGAAACAGAAAAGAGCACAATAAGGGCGGTTTCACACTATGACCGGCCAAGTCAAGAGGCCCTCAAATTGAGTGGCCAAACTTTGCCAAGAGGTCAAGAAAATCTGTTGAAAATAGAAAATAAATGCTGAAATTGATAGCAATAAATGCTGAAACTGATGTCTTCTCGCTCATAGTTTGGGTCTAGCAAAATGTTAGACCCAAACTTTCCTTTGAGAGGTTGTTAACCTTGGATGATAAAGTGCTACCATGTAAGCAAATGGCGGATGACGGCCTTTGGAGTTTGGCCTCTAGTGTGAAGGCTTGAGCAGCCGGACTCTCAGTTTCGTGCAATCTGATTGGTGCAGACCTTTGGCCATAGTGTGAAGCCGCCCTAAGCTTAGTCCATACAGCTACTACATGGATGGGGTAATGCAATGTTTACGCAGATGTACAGTTCTTCAGCGACGTTCAGAAGAAATGAAATTACTTTAGAGCATCGCCAATGTTGCCTTGCAAAGGTCTAACACATTTCAAGTATGGATGATAAGTGTTCAAAGTCTTTCAAATCAGTTTCATGGTAGTCCATCTTAGTGTGTCAAGCAATGATCCTTCAAAGTATTATTCATCTTAAGAGGCAGTTCAAACTATGTCCCACGTCCCAAGTCCCACTGAAATCTAATGAAATCTGAGAATCTAATTAGGGGAGAGGCAAAAGATGGGACTTTGCGTTTCAGACTATGCCTCAAGTCCCACATCCCACTTGCTTACATGGCACCTACATGGCAACACTTTTCCAAGTTTTGGCGCCAAAAAAAGTGGGACTTCATTCCAAGATTGAGTTTAGCATTTTGGCAAACCCATCTTTTAGCCCAAGTCCCATCTTTTCCCATCTTTTTTGGCCCACAAAGATGGATTTTGCACTCCCGTGGGACTTCACTACATGGGACGTGGGACATAGTCTAAACTGCCCTAAGTATAGTGAGTTTTATCTATGTTACACTTGGTGAATGGACAAATGATTATTTATGGGGCACATTTCGAAGTGCAAGGGTGGAGAACAAAAGAATTCAGGGTTTTTCAAAATTAGAGATAATCTCTTGAAGCATCAATTTTGGAATGCAATGTTGGAGATGCTCATAACCATAAACAATGCTCTAGCAACATTTGAAGTTCCCTCTTCTGATCCCACATTACAAGTGGCTCATTGGAACCTCCTAGAAATTACATATTACTTGGAGAAAATTTGATAGAAGATAGATTCTCCTACCTTTTGTGATATTTTGATGAATACATTTGATTTTTGGAAACTAGAAAGATATCTTTAGAGTATAGAGGTTGTGGAGAGCTCCAAGAATAACTTGTTTGTGGTTTTGGCAATCACATTTTTGGTCAAATTGTTGTCAAAATGCTTTTCACTCGGCATCAAATGGTGTTTGCAAGAGCTCATCTCAATGTTAACCCCTGAAGGGCCCTTGGACTCTAGAGATACGATACCAAATACAATTGCAGTCAATATTCAAAAATTTGAATTAGTTGGAATTTAAGTGTTACAACCATACATATTGAAGGATTGTACAATGATGAATGCATTATATTTTTTGAAAAGCCCTTAGAGCAACTCAAATACAGCTGTATAAATGACCGTACATATGGCCAAAGATGACTGATGAGCCATTCCGGGGTTAAAGTTGGGTTCTTTGAGCACACAAGCGTTATGGGCTACTTGTTGTGTGACAACAATTGAAGCTTAGGTAATTTTGGTTGCCGCACCAAGTACGTGTCCTGGCATTACCATGCGTGCACATACGTAGCTTGTTGTGTGACAAATTGGAGTACCAATAATTGTCTCCTCTCCAAAATTCTCCAAGGTTGTTCTGACAACTTCCAAAAAAACAAAGATATCCATCAGTATATTGCAAAATACAGGGGTATTGATCAAATTCTCCTTGTTTCTTTAAAGAATACACAATGCGGAGTATAATACATGAAAAATCTCGTATTTTAAGTCTTTTACCCAGCGACTGGGCTGTTGGCTTTGCCATCATCATGGGAGAACACTAAATTTCAACATGGACTTGATGGTTAGTTTGTTTATTGGGCAAGGGTGAAAGTACTCACCTTTTTTTTCAAACTCAGGTAAAAGCAAGAATCTGTTACTGTTTTTTGGAGTTGGTTAGTTTTGTGACTATCTCCTTTTCCGGTTCTAAATTTCCAAATTCAATCTCTTGATGATAAATTAAATTTCTAGACTCTTGTATTTTGGGAATGTAAACTGGCTAAGCTTTTCCACCCTGTCCCCCACAAACACGTTATTAAAAATTAAAATTAAAGCTATTAAATCCAGGGTAAAAATAAGTGGTCTCCCTCGTCGTGCAAATTCCTTGAACTTTGAATTAATTGATAAGTAACGTACTCAAACGAAACATAAAATAATATCCAATCCCCTTGTGTTAGTTTATTTATCTTCAGAAAGCTATAAGGTAGGCGCACCCATAAGCATGGAAATAAGGGTTTTGGAGTAGGTAAAACAATTGACTAACTTTGAAAAAAATAAAAAAATACTGTGAGTTAGGAAGTGGAAACCAAAAATATTGGCATCAATTTCAAGGTTCCAATTGCAAGTATTTGTTCACAAAGATTTTTCAAAGTCCTAAATCATTAGAATTGTAGGAACCATGTGTAAGAGATGCTAAATACAAGGCTCCTTGGTTCTTAAATAGTGAGATGGGGTACTCAAAACTGTCATGCAAGTCATCCACAACCATTAATTTGTCACCCATAATTATCACTTAAGTACCCATAACTATTTTTTTTTCTATTTATCACTCCTTGACTTTGTCAGTGACGCCCATGGGTGCTCCTACCTTAACCCTTTAAAGCAGGGGTTTTTTTTTCTAGCTGCACAAAACCAGATTTGAAATTACTTTATTTGATTTTGACCCGTGAATTTGTTTCCCTCTCGAAATTTTCCATACCCATGTTGGCACATAGGCTTCCAACTGTTCATGAACAGTGCCAAAAAAAACCCTGCTTTAAATACCACACATATTTTCACAAAATCCACTAGAAATTGGGGTAGTAAATTTGGATGTGCGGTTTAATCAAATATGGACCAGATTTCAATAATCCAACCATACTAATGGAAAATACACCTTGTTTACTATAAAGCATCAAAATTTCAACTAGATCTATAGTTGGAGGTGAAATAATATAATGATTGAATGAGTTGTAGGTGGAAAATCTCTAGTTTTTGTGCTTGTGGCCGTTGTGGGGTTTTGGATCTTACTACTTCATACAAGCTTTGTTTGAGAAGAGCCTTATATTTCTAATAAGCAAGGTTTCTCAACTTTCCAAGGAGACTAGTTTCACACAAAATGGATAAAAATAGCATTCACAAGGTGTAGTTAAGTGGACAAAAAGGGTCAAAAATCCCACTTTATTTGCTACCCAAAAACAATTTTACAAGAAAATTGATAAATGCTATGGAAAATCCAATCGGTGAAAACAATAAAGAATTGGCCTTAAATGTAGGACAACAAATTTTTAGTATGAAATGATAGCACCATTTCAATAGATTTTCAAATATTACAATTATACTACTATCGTATAGAGAAACAATACAAGCGTATTTTTTGAGTAATCTGATGTTTTTTAAGGTTGCACAATTGAAATGTGGCATTTTTCTTGGATGTTTGATGTATTGTGTTGTTGCTTTGATCCATCTTTGACTAAATATGGATACATATTTTGAGGCCATGCCATATAAACATCATTATTTATCAACTCACATGCTTAATTTCATTTTTTTTTATTTGGTTAGATGCAAAATTCTTGTGAGCACAAGCGTTTTTCAAGATTGGTTTCCAAATTGTTGAACAATTTTACTCTATAAGCCAAATACCACTCTCCTGAACCAAAATATGGTTCAGTGGTCTCTAAAGTGTTAACCCTTTAGAGACCACCAAACCATATTTTGGTTTGGGAGAGTAGTTTTAGGCCTATACAACAAAATTGCTCAACAATTTGGAAAATGATCTTGAAGAATGCTTGTGATCACAAGAATTTTGCATCCAACCCAAAAAACAACAATAGAATTGGATTTGGGAGTTGATAAATAATGGTGTTTATACATCATGGCCTCAAAATACGTATCCATATTTGGTCAAAGATGGATCAAAGCAACAACACAATACATCAAACATCCAAGAAAAATGCCACATTTTCAATTGTGCAATCTTTAAAAACTTTGGATTACTCAAGAAATACGCTTGTATTGTTTCTCTATACGATAGTAGTACAATTGTACTATTTGAGAATCCATTGAAACAATGCTATCAATTTATTTTTAAAAAAATGCATCCTACATTTAAGGCCAATTGTTGATTGCTTTCACTAATTGAATTTTCAATAAAAAATTTCAAATTTCTTATAGAATTGTTTTAGGGTAGCAAAGAAAACGGGATTTTTGACCATTTTTGTCCACTTAGCTACACCTTGTGATTGCTATTTTTGTCTATTTTGAGTGAAACTAGTCTTGTTGGAAAAGTGGGAAACCTTGCTTTCTAGAAATGTAAGGCTCTTCTCAATCAAAGCTTGCATGAAGCGCTACCATTCAAACCACACAAGCACAAAAAACTAGAGATTTTCTGCATACGGCTCACTCAATCATTATAATATTTCACCTCCAACGGTAAATCTAGCTGAAATTTTGACGCATTACAGCAAACAAGGTGTCCTTCACATTTGTACAGTTGGATTATTCAAATTGGGTCCATATTTGTTTCAAATGCACATCTAATCTTATAGCCCCAGTTTCTAGTGGATTTTGGGAAGATGTGTGTTGTCTTTAAAGGGTTAACCCTTAAACAACCATAGGGAACCGTATGTATGCTGACATATAATTGTCATTTGCTATTGACAAGAAATTTGAATTTGGGATCTTAAGTAGCTCACTAGAATTGCATTGATCTATTCTCCAACTTCATTGTTGATCTCAAATGTAGTAAAAATGTGAATCCATTCCAAATACAAGAAAAAGACCCCATATTGTACTGGTCGCAAAGGGCCTTTCGGTCGTTTAAGGGTTAATACTGATCCTCTTCATGTTAGAGTCAGTTAGAGTCAATCTGGAGTTACGTATTTCACATGGGCTTGGCTTGTCGCTTCATGGAAAACACGTGAATATGTTTTATAGTGAAAGTCCAAATTTTCAAAACTTAATTTTATATTGAATTCAGGCCTTCAGGGTCCTTGAAATAGTATGAGGGCAAAAAAACTATAAAAAAAAAAAAAACAATTAAGCTTCACAATAGGGCCAGGCTGGACAGCTTGGACGACGCTAGCTATTTTGTGAATTAAAATGGTGAGCCATGACCGGTGAGCTATTTTGTGAACTCAAAATGGTCAGTCAAGTGTTTGTCAGTAGGAATCAGTTTTGAGTTCAAAATCAATGATTTTTTAAAAAAAGAAACAGTATTTTTAAGAGAAGGAAGTTTAAAATGCACAATTGTAGGGTCCTATGTACACAGTTGCAAATAGAATTTAGTATTGTGACCAAAAATCAATACTAGCTGTTCATGGATCCCCACTCACAATATAGCATTCCTGGGGTCATGTTCTTACTTTGAGTTGGCAATAAAGTGCAATAAAACATACAACTTTGGATTAATTCTGATGTGTGCCCCTTCTACTCCATGTCCTCACATGTAAGGTAGCAGGTTCTAAACCCAATCAAGCTCTAAAACTAATCAGCTCTAGGAGCTGTGACATTATAGAAGGAATATCTATTACTCTCATTGATGAGTTAGGTAGGCTTAGCATATTACTTAGCCTATTTAACTCATCAATGAGAGTAATAGATATTCCTTCTAAAATGTTACAGGTTCCTAGAGCTGATTGGCTTTAGAGCTTGGTTGGTTTTAGAACTTGCTACTTTAATTGAATTTGACAAAACATTGTCAAAATTTTCAATACACACATATGGAAATATCAGCCAAGATTAAGTAGCATGTTGTCTTACTAAGGTCAACACTTTCCACCTAGTGTTTTATGGATTTGGGATGCAAGTAAAAGCTTCCCCTTATTGTGTAGTGGTTCAATTTAACCTCATTTCTTGTCAACAATCAATTGCGAGTCTTGGAATCCAAACTTGAAACCAAAATTTATAAATTTTAATTTCATGCAATTTATTTATTAAGGTAATTGATATATGCACACTTGGGGTTGATATTTGCACACCCCCTAGGGTAAGTTTTAGATTTTTATCATCATAAAGCTGAACTTGAGAATTTTGAATTTAGATTTGAACTTAGAGACTGTGATTTAGTGTAGAACCATAAAAAATGTGCAATTTAATAACATCCAATGAAAAAGTTTAGCTAGGGAAAAAAATATTATTTTTATTTTGATTTGTAAAAAACTATAATTTTTTTCATTGGATGTTGTTGAATTACAATTTCTTTTGGTTACAGACTAAACTCTAAGTCCAAAATTGAATTCAAAATACTCAAATTCAGCTTTATGATGGTATAAATCTAAAATTTATCTTAGGGAGGTGTGCAAATATCAACCCTAGTGTGCATATATCAACCCGGTGTCCTGATGGAAAGTATTCCATCATGTAGGTATTCATAGCTTTATTAAATATGTTTGAATTTCAATAGGTGATACGTTTTGTTTTTGAATTAAATGAAACTATTAAAAGAAATAGATTGGATTTGGAAAACAAGAGAGGATAAGAGGATAAGGAATCTTAAGTAGAAGTTAAGCATGGCTTAGAAGATGAGCTAACATGCATCCTACTTTAGAAAAAGTGGGAAAGTAAATGAAAGTTTCTTTTTAGCTAATATGAGTTGAGTGTGAGTGACAGTTAACTGTCAATAGAGAAAGCCGAATCTTAAAAGGAGGATAGTTCTTGAGTTATGGATGATCTATTATTGTCTATTGTATCTTTTGTCTATGAAATTTGGAAAGCTTGTTTTTGGTGAGGAGATGTTTCCGAATTGCATTTGCAAGTTTGATTTGGAGCTAGGATGCAAAAGTTATGATTGCTTGAATTTTATGATAGTCAAACCATATGAGGTAGAAAGGCTGAGACTTTGACAAGCCATAGCTGACATTCAACCTGTTATTTTACAACAAGATTTAGAGAGTGTGTTCTTCTTTGTTTTAGCTTTCTAGAAAGCTATTGGAGTTGAGATTTAAAACTTCAAAGAGAAAGTTATGAAGGAGTAAAGGCGTGGAGGTTTGCTGTCTTTTGTGAGAGGAAGGTTGCACTTTGGAAAGCCATAACTTCTGATGAGATTGATATTTTCTTTTGAAAATTTTATAGGTGATAGCTTGTTGGATTAGCTTTTTAAATTGTTATCATTCATTATATTTGGAGGATTTTTGAGATTTTGTTGTTTGAAAGTTTGAGAGATTCTAGAGTTTTTCATAGATTTTGGGAAGTTTTGCAATACATCCTTGAACCATTGTTGAGTTTTTCCCATGCGATACATATAATAAAGATATTCTCTTGAAGACAAATAATGATTATCAGCTTTTACTATAAGTTTGATCAACTATTCAAGCATTACTGTTCATAGATCTAAATGGATTTCAAAATTTTTTTAGTATTATCTTTAAGTCAATATAGAGCAAATACTGGAATCTATATTTTAATAGGTTAGTATTGTTCAATATTGAATTAAATGTAATGAGACTTTTCTTGATGGAAATGCACGTTCGTGATGCAGCACACATATAAAGATACCGCTCTAGCAATGGAAACAGTTAGATTGAATATTAACATTGGATCCACCTTTCTTGAGTTTAGGGAGTTTAAGAAAATCGCTCCATTTACAGTCAAAGAAGCCAAGCGGTGTTTGAACAAGTTTGTGATAATGGATTGCTTGAAAAAGTATATACTTGATGGTGCTACGTTTTCCATTGGAGACTTGATAGCTTTCTTTATTGGTAAATTGACTCCTCCACATCTTGGGGTTAAACATGTTCTTCTACATTGGGCTCCTCCACATCGGGCTCCTTAATATGTCCCTCTTGAGGCGCTATGGGAGCAATCCGTAGGGGAAAGAGGTTATACCTTATTGCTAATGTGACTGCAATATTGGCAATTGACAAGATGATGCCAAATATCGTTAGATAAGTCTTTACCCATTCTAACCGTCCATAGCCTTTGGAGTCAAAGCCTGACGCAGGGGCCGGTACCGGGTGGGGAGAAGCGGCAGTAGCTGCTAGAAATTCCATATGCAAACACCAGAAGCCTTTGTCATTTCCTTGCTAGACGTCAATATGCCGATAGTCCCTTAGTCTTTGTTAACAAAATTAATGCATTATCTAATGTCACAAATTCAAATCCTGTATATGAACTAGATTTTCAAATTTTTCATAGATTTTGGAAAGTTCATATATTTTGGGAGTTTTATAGATCTGGGAGTTTAATAGATAATAGGTCTTGAGACTTTCAGAGGGATTAGAGGAATTGAAGAGGATCTCATTCTGTAGAGCAGATGTTTTGTAGAATTCCCCTTTTGAGTTGGTAGTAGGAGATGCCCATTCGGTAGAGCATGTGCTCTATAGAATTTTGTTAGAATTTGCGTGAAGATTTACCAACTACAAACACAATCGCAGCCAAACACCCCAAGTGTTCCAAAGACGCGCTCCTCTTAACCTGACACCAAGTGTACAGATATCATTTCCATTTATAAGTTCTTGTGTCTTCTCATAAAATCTCAAGTAGAAAAAGCAAGGCCTAGTCATGACTCACAATGGCATGTCAACTAATCTTGGCCAAAACATCTTGTGTTAAATCTGAAAACCTAAGAGTGTCTAATCACCACTAAGTCAATGACTTCAAATGTGATATTGCTCAAGCAAGTAAAAACATAACTAAACTTTCTAAAAATTCAAACGTATCAATAGATTTCTTATAAAAATCATTTCCAGAAGAAACCAACGTGATGCTTGATCCCGTGGTGCTCGGCCATCTCCACATTGCGGGACTCAGTCTTCTTCTCCTCAGTGCTCTTGTTTATAGTTGCAATTGCAGTCTTGATTTCTCCCAATACTTGTTTGGCAACCTCCAAATGCTCATGCAACTCCTTCGCAATTATTATCTTTTTTTTGTTGTAGTTTTTGCTCCACTCCGCATGTATGTCTTTGGCAAGCATTAAGGTTGCAATCTAGGCCATATTATTGACCCAGAAGAGGGTGCTTCTGCTTGGCTCTAGTTTTACCATTGTCAATAATAGTATCTGAATGTCAATACAATGTATTAGTAATTTAGTATAGAAGTTGGCCGCAATATATTATCACTAAGCACTTGCACTATTGTCTCTAGAATGCACATAACGATGGAGTCCTGACTTTGGACTGCATTCACCAATCACTACAAGAAAATTGGTCATTTTTTACTAAGGATTTTGACTACAAAAAAGACTAAGACTACTACACTTTTGTGACTAGTATTTATGACCACATGTAGTCAGAAATAATTAATTTATGATTGAATAATTTCATTTCGTCATAAATAATTTAATTTATGACTACGTGTAGTCATAAATTAAATTATTTATGACAAAATGAGATTATTCAATTGTAAATTAATTATTTCTGACTACATGTGGTCATAAATACTAATCACGAAAGTGTAGTTGTCTTAGTGTTTTGGTAGTCAAAAATGGCCCTTTTTCTTGTAGTGGGTGGGTGCACTATGGTGCACAAGACTTGGAGCTGTCATATGCACAAGACTATGTCTAGTATGGATTTGTACATGCAACTAGATATTTAAAAGGCCATTTTGTGTTGGATAAAAAGTCAAAGCAAAGGTGACTTAATCAAAATAATAGGAGGTGAAAAAACCTCAAAATTTTGTGAAGTGTCTCTACCTTATATGACTTTCCTAATGTACATCTCAAAAACTATGAGTAGAAAAAGCGTGTATTTTTTGAACCTTGGTCATTAATGGGTTAAAGTCTAACCCATGTGAGCATATGCTTAGGAGTTGATAACTCATTCACACAAAAGGAGGAAATACAATCTTCAAGGGGTAAACATGAAGCAAAAAGATCCCACTCTCTCAAAGGGCTAAGGTTAGATGGCATGCCGTATGGTAGGACAGGAGTGGCAAAAAGTAGAGTTGTCTTGTTGGGTAGATTTTGGGGTTTGGTTGTCATGTTGTATGTCTAGTGTCCTATGTTGCGCATAACAAACGTCAAATATGTGTGACATTTTTATCTAATAAAGCCATCTTTAATAACTGAGATAATTTGAAAATTTACTTTAAAAACGACCCAAAATTTAGAATCTAATAAGTGTTTATCAAATTGAGATACTTCCATAAAGTGAAACGTTAATATGTCAGGATCAGAAATAAAGAGTGTTTTATTTAAAAGTCAACCTTAAATTGACTTTACTAGGCGGACATGAGGTCTACTAGAACTCTTGCACATCATGTTTGTCATATTGTCTCCATGTCCGAGAAGACAACCATAGTCACCCGTGCCAAAAACTCCTTGTTTTTAGCAAATTAAATTTAGAATAATAATTTGCCCCCTATTTTGGTGTTATTTAGTGGTATCCTCCTCTAGGATATTAACCCCTAAAGGACCAAGCCCTTTTTTTAGTGAAAGTTACCGAAAACTGCCACTTTTGGGGGAATGAGTACAAAGGTAGAAGAAACAATTATTTTTGGAAATCCAACCATAAGATCTTGCCCTAGACTATGGGAGGTACTTGTGGAAACAAAATCAGCTCATTCTAGATGTAGAGGAGTGAGATATTGACTTTTGAAGTGAAAAACAAAGTTTTTTTCCCTGCTGCCCAAAATTTTCAGAAGCCTTTGAT
The DNA here is from genome assembly GCA_963920765.1 of Ulota crispa. Lineage (NCBI taxonomy): Eukaryota > Viridiplantae > Streptophyta > Bryopsida > Orthotrichales > Orthotrichaceae > Ulota > Ulota crispa. The sequence goes on along the minus strand of OY987244.1, from coordinate 20,884,964 downwards.
TGCCTCTAAATCAAAAAATTGCTCTACGCAAATTTGAGGTTTATTTTTCCCATGTAGAAGACCAAGTTAGGTAAGTGTGGGACAATTTTCAAATGAATTGGAGGTGTGAAACATACTTTGTAAAATCTTGCAATGCCGTAAGGCCATCAAATTTGCATATACACTAGGCAAAATCAGAGGATTTGTGTCAAATTGAGAAATATGAATTACTTTGATCCAAATGGTGAAATCAAGGAGTCTTAGTCTACTACAACAAGGAAAAAAAAGAGTCAAAAAACAAATTCACAAAGAGCACAAAAAAGTAAAGCACCAAAGGCAAAAAGAATAGAAGTATGGGAGTTTTGTACTTGCCTGCAAACTAAAAAATTTCACTCGTAAATTGAAATTGAATGATTCAGAGCTCCCCACATATGTATAAATCTGAAGAACCAATTTTAGATTTTTATTTTGGAAAAATATTATTTTTAGAAAAAAATTTGGCTGCCAGATCTCCCTTATTTTTCCAAAATTAACACGTAACTTCTTCAATAAATGTCGGAATGAAGAAAAAATTAAATGCCCGCGTAGGTCTTTGAATTCCTCATCTTCCATAAAAGTTTCAAAAAATCATACAAAGTAGTTTAGTTGTAAGTACATGCCCAAAATCCCAACTGTCCCCCAAGGGGACAGTTGGTCCTTGGGGAATGCTATTTGGTGAGTGGGGATTTGTGAGCCATGAGCCGTGAGCCTAGATTTTTTATCAAAATAATAAATTCCACCAATAATTATGTACATATGGCCCTATAACTATACATTTTAAACTTTCATCTCTTGAAAAACTTGCTAATTTTTTAGTTTTTACATTGATTTTGAGCTCAATATTAGTTCTTGTTCACAAAAATCTTGGCTCACGGCTCACAGCTCACTGTTTTACACTCACCAAATAGCGTCATCCGTCCCCTTGCTTCCTCATGTGGCCACTCTATCCACTTAGGAATACCAAGCAAAATGAACCAAAAGTACAAGTAGGCAAACTTCTTCTCCTTTGCTTGCCAATGCTTATAAAGGTCCAAAGCTCTCCCAATCATATCTTGTTTGGACTTGACACTACTATTAAAAGCTGACACCTCATTTCAAACCCCACCAAACTTTTCAATAACATGTTTTATAAGACCCTACTTAATTTCCAAACTCCTTGCAAGTTCAGTGTTCCACCAATTGGTTAAATTTTATATTGTAATGAAAAGACCTTCTATCTCAAAGTGTGAATGCTTTTTGCCTAATTCCTACAATAAATTTTGGCCAATGTTCACTTAACTATAATAGAATTGCTTGTCTTCCTTCACAAAACTCCTTCCACAAGAAGAAAGTCTAACTTGTTTAACTCTTTAGTGCCCATCAACCATTTGGGGGGCACCTCAAATTTTCACTATACAATTTGCAAAACACATTCAAGGATAAAATCTGTGTTTCTAAAATCAAATTAGACTGCACATATCAAAGCTATAAACTTTGGCAACATAAATATATAAAAATAAATTTGACCTATTGGAACAATTCCACGTGAGGATTGTGAGAAGCTTGATGATCCAAAAAAACTTGTTGTGCAAAAACATGAGACACTCTAACTAATTAGTGTCAATCGTGCAATTGAAACTTTTGATAGTGGTGAAATTTGTAGAGGCTATTGCCCCATTCTAGGTTACTGCACTTCTATATAAAAAAATGCAAAATTTGAGTTAATATGTGCATTTCACGGTATGATTTGTGAAATTGAGCATTGGAAGAATGCAAATGTAGCCACACATATACGGTTGAATACAACATGCATGGAACATGTTTCCACAAAATCCAATTGGTCAATATCATCTACGTTAGGTGTCATTTGAGGTACAAGGTCCCACATTTAGCATTGCAAACCTTCAGAGCCTAAGGAATCATAGAATATGTAATGTTGTAGCTAAAATACACTATACATAGAACTTCTAAATAAACCATGCATCTTTTGCACAATTGCTAAAGAGTTAGCACTGGATACTTTGGGTGCAATATGTGGGCTTTGGGGCCATGTCACGGTTTCATTGAATTAGTATTTCATTTGTTACACCCGTATGAGATTCCCATCTTCAAATGTAAAATACGCATAGCTACCATGTTTCTTTATGCCTTGCTTTGAAATTTGTTCCAGTAGGAGCACAAACTAAACCCCCAACTCCATTACATTCTGTGTTTTTGCAAATTAAATAGAACAAAGATGATGACAAGAACCACAAAGTACCAAAATCAACTCAAAAGTGGTCAACCGGGCACTAAAGGGTTAAAAACATCATGTATATAAAGGATGCAAAGTCCATATCAAGATCAAGGGTAATGGCACAATTGGGGTACCCAAAAAGGATCGCTTAAAGCTGATTTGGTCTTACCTATAATACTTCTATTTATTAAGTCCTACTAGATAGTGCTATGATGTTTATGTTTTGACAAGAAGTTGCTTATACTTGTAAATTAGAAAGAAAGTATAAATGAATTAAATGATGAACATTATCATGTCCAAATGAGTAATTTTGTGAGAATTTTGGGAACTATCTCATTTCATCAAAATGAAGCAAAGGATTCATCCAGACTACAAATTTGGTTAGTGGGATTTAGGAAAATGAATTTATAATTGCGCAAACTTCTATGGTTCATGAATTTGAAGTGTAATAGTCCATACATTACAAAGATTAGTTTTTATGGATTCTTTTAGGGATAATTTCATGTCAAATTTTCCATGCCCAATATAAAACATCAAAAAATTACATTTTTACTTTTTAAGTGGCAAAAGCATGTCCTAATACTTGTTTCTAAGTGCATATAGGATCAAATTTACCAAAATGTTCATAGTTAAATTTGTGGGAGCATAACAAAATACAAGTCCATAAAAGCCTTGAAAAGGACATTTCAAGGACATGAGCCATGAGGGTGTTAAGTGTTAACACTTGTATGGTGTGGAAACACTCCAAAACAGCCATTAAAGCAGGGGGAACAATTTCAGGAAGAATGTCATAACTGAGGGAAAAAGGAGGGAACGAAGGAAAGAGAGGCATGTATTAATGACTTGATGCCCACACATGAATAAAATATAGAAATTCATGGATACTTCAGCTAAAATATCATTACAATTAGGACTAGTCTAAAGAAAAATTTATCGCCTGTGCCAGCAAAGAGCTGACATAATTCATTTTCAACCGGTTTCTGGCATATTTGCTACATTTTCAATGCAAAATATTGTAATTAGTATTTATTTATAATATTTCAATGGTTTTTAACTAGCAATTTTTAATTCAATGGATATTTTGGAATTTAAAGTGGGTGACAAATAGTGCAGTAACTTGACGTAAAGAGTGCGTTGGGAAATATGTTGTCACTTACACATTGAAACCCAGTAAGAAGTCCAAATCAGGAAATTGCTCACATAATGCAATTGGCGCACAAGGTGAATGTGATGACCAGAGGGTCATGTCCAGACCTCTGGCAGCCCAGATTGTGCTATTACCCTCAAACTTTGGCAACCACACACACAAAATCCAAGAAACTCTCCAACAATTAGAAAGTAAAAGCAAAGTATATTGCTAGCCTTCAATAAGTTTGAGAAGGACTGAAAATTTCTTGTGCAACTCACTTAGGACCCCTTGTTTGTGAAACCACCAACTCCATCCTTGAGCAATTAACCCTTTAACGACCACACCCATTTTCACAAAATCCACTAAAAACAGGGACTATAAGCTTAGATTTGGAATTGACTCAAATATGGACACATTTTCAATAATCCAACTATACTAATGGAAAGCACACCTTGTTTATTGTAAAGCACCAAAATTCAGCTAGATCTACCGTTGGAGGTGAAATATTACAATGATTGAGTGAGCCGTATGCGGAAAATCTCTTGTGTTTCATTCTTGTATAGTTTTGAATGCTAACCTTTCATGCAAGTTTTGATTGAGAAGAGCCTTACATTTCTAAAAAGCAGGGTTTCCCACCTTTCCAACAAGACTGGTTTCACTCAAAATAGACAAAAATAGCAATCACAAGGTGTAGCTAAGTGGACAAAAAGGGTCCAAAAACCCACTTTCTTTGCTACCCTAAAACGGTTCTACAAGAAATTTGATAATTATTTTGGAAAATCCAATTGGTGAAAACAATCAAGAATTGGCCTTAAATGTAGAATGACATATTTTAAAGCCAAAATGACAACACCATTTTAGTAGATCTTCAAAAACTACAATTATACTAGTACCGTATAGGAAAACAATACAAGCGTATTTCTTAAGCAATTTGAATTTTTTTAGAATTGTGCAATTGAAATTTGACATTCTTCTTGGACGTTTGATGTATTGTGTTGTTGCTTTGATCCATCTTTGACAAAAATTGGATACGTATTTAGAAGCCATGCCATATAAACATCATTATTTGTCAACTCACATACCCAATTGCATGGTTATTTTTTTAGATGGATGCAAAATTCTTGTGATCACATACGTACTTCAAGACCAAATTCCAAATTATTGAGCGATTGCAACCTACAGGCCAAAAGCCACTCCTGGCAACCAAAATATGATCGCATGGTCCTTAAAGGGTTAAGGTTTCAAAACCTTCTTGAAAAAGTAAGAAATTGCATTCTATTGTTTCCACTTACAATTTCTATTAGCAATATTGCTAATAGAGATGCTCTAAAGGAAACATCTTTAGGTCAAACCTCTCTAAAAAATTTAGATGCTTATTACTTTCCATAGTTATGGTTTGCAAACAAGTTTTACATTCTCCGCTTGGTCATTTGAATTAGCTTTTTGTTTGCAAAGATCACCGAGCTATCATGGAGAACTTTAAAACTCACGTTTGCCTTAATTGCTTTAACAGCTAAGTGTCCAAAGAGCCCAATATGGCCAAAGGGGGTGCTTTTTTGGTCTGCCACCCAAGTGCAAATGGAGTTGATAGTTCAACAAAAAAATTTGATCGGCTTATTGTTCCTTGAAGCATCTTCTTTGCTCTAGATTCTATAAGGAATATGGAGAATATTCTATTTTTCAACAATTAGGAGAAGAATATCTTTGGGCAATCAAAAGGAGCAGCTTAAAAAGTGGATGGGATGGGTGCCCCCATGTCTTGTATTATATAGTGGCTTCAAGAAAGTCTACGTACCACCCTCTCATGACATTCAAAAAAGTTGGTATAACAAAGAACTTAGTTGGCATTTTATCCTTAGATTTTTTGTACGTGATCCTTGTACAATCATGATCAAGCATACAAAATTTCAGTTACTAAAAACCAAAATCCTATTTTTGGTAAATGGTTTTGTGTCAAAATCATGGTTTTACAAGAAAGTCAATTAATAAACATTGGTGATGAATTTTTGGGATTTGATTGCATGAATATGTAGGAGACATCCATATGCACATCTTCCCTTCAAACAAACATATCCAAAAAAATTCAAAATTCCTTCTATAGAGATTTTGATGTTATGGTGATCATGACCAAATTTAGTGAACTACATATTTCTTCATGGAAATTAGTTTTTGTTATTTGACTCATACATTGTGATGAAGTTTGTACCTACAAACATGATAGTATGTTTGTTTTTCCAAAAACTAATTTCCATGAAGAAATATGTAGTTCACTAAACTTGGTCATGATCACCATAACATTAAAATCTCTATAGAAGGAATTTTGAATTTTTTTGGATATGTTTGTTTGAAAGGAAGATGTGCATATGGATGTCTCCTACATATTCATGCAATCAAACCCCATGAATTCATCACCAATGTTTATTAATCGACTTTCTTGTAAAACCATGATTTTGACACAAAACCATTTACCAAAAATAGGATTTTGGTTTTTAGTAACTGAAATTTTGTATGCTTGATCATGATTGTACGAGGATCACATACAAAAAATCTGAGGATAAAATGCCAACTAAGTTCTTTGTTATACCAACTTTTTTGAATGTCATGAGACGGTGGTATGTAGACTTTCTTGAGGCCACTGTACACTGGCCTCGAACAAAGATTGTCGGGCCTTGTTTTTGCATTGAGAGGTCATGTCATTTTGACATGAAAATGAGGTCAATTGGCCACTTTTTTCTTGTATTTTTTATGTTTCATTCACATTCCAATTCCAACCAAACACACCAAATTTCAACCCCAAAAAATCAAAATTCAAATTTTGATAAATTGTTTTGTGTCACAAATCATGGTTTTACATGGTTTTACAAGAAATTTGATTGAAAAACATTGATGATGAATTTTGGAGATTTGATTGCATGGGTATATAGGTAGCATCCATATGCACATTTGTATGCAAATCTTCCATGCTAGGAAAAACCCCTTAAGTAAACCAAAATTGATCTTTGAAGGGTTTAGTGTAACCCGTGATATGTCCAAATTTTGTAAAATAGATGTTTTCTTATGATAATCAATTTTTTTTATTTATCTCTTACATTGTGACTAAGATTGTACCTTAGAACATGCTATTGTGTTTCTTTGGTGAAAAGCTAAATAAAAATTAGAATTATCTATTTTACAAAATTTGGACATATCACGGGTTACACTAAACCCTTCAAAGATCAATTTTGGTTTACTTAAGGGGTTTTTCCTAGCATGGAAGATTTGCATACAAATGTGCATATGGATGCTACCTATATACCCATGCAATCAAATCTCCAAAATTCATCATCAATGTTTTTCAATCAAATTTCTTGTAAAACCATGTAAAACCATGATTTGTGACACAAAACAATTTATCAAAATTTGAATTTTGATTTTTTGGGGTTGAAATTTGGTGTGTTTGGTTGGAATTGGAATGTGAATGAAACATAAAAAATACAAGAAAAAAGTGGCCAATTGACCTCATTTTCATGTCAAAATGACATGACTTCTCAATGGAATGTTAAGCTGGCTCGACAATCTTTGTTGGAGGCCGCTGTACAAGGGAGAAGTTTGGTGATGTGTCACTTTTTTTTTTCTTGATTTGGGCAAGGTTTTTGTAGCTCTAAAGTAAGGAGCTAGTGGAATCTAGTTACTTTGAGTGACCATATCGTTTGGAGTTTTTTTCCATTTGTGGAGTTTTTTTTCCCATTGAGTGTAGCTAAACACAATCTCATGGGATCATCCAATAGATAAATCTTTTTTTTGGGAAAACTTTGCATCAAAGTCCAAAACCCATATTGTGAATTGCTGCCCAAATTGGAAAACATGAGATTCTCAACGGTAGGGATTTTGCAAATTTACTTGGATTTGAAATCATATTGGTTTGAAACATTTGATTTAGAGTTGGGTATAGAATGACCGGTTCAAATTATGTGGTTACTTGTTGAACTTTCCAAAAACTCAAGGAATATGTTGAAGGCTTCATGTTGGAGTTATGCAAAGTTTTCATAGCAAGACGCTCAGGGGTTAACAGCCTTTTTAAAGAGCCAATGTGAAAAATCTCAGCTATTTACAAATAAAAGCAAAAACAACAATCTGCTCTTATTTTGGAGTTGGCCAATTTAGTTCCCTCCCAAGGTTACCATACGGAATCAAGATCTTTGAATCAAAATTTATATTCAAAGGAAACAAATACAAACTCGTGAAAGTATATTTCTATTCTCTAACAGCTTTGGAAAGTGAAAAAGCTCTGCTTTTGCACATGCAATAATAGGGGTAGTCATGGCACTTCTTTGGCCGAGTGTGAAGAATGAGAATGCACAAGTGCCAAGTTGGTGGTGGCTGCTATAGCTTACCTTTTGATTAGAGTGTTAAACTTTGCAAAGCTCCATTATTCTCTTCTGGAGGTGAAGAATGCAGTGGAGAATGAGTTAGTGTGTGAACTTCTTACTATGTTCTACTCGTTTTCCCCGCTCGTGAATTGCTTTTCACCCCAACTCTTTCTACTCCTCCAATCTCTAGCCGTGCTATCTTTCTTTAAGCAAACCATTCTTCATTCTCCATTCTCCACTCTCCATCACACACAAATGGGGTGTCACAACATCTTCATGAAGAACAAACTCCTATTGGCACTTACTTTCACTTAGCCAATTCTCAATCTCCACTCTCTTTTCATTCTCCAAAAAGCCATGACTACCCTAATATTTAGGACCTTGGAGCAACTCTCACCCTATTTTGCACAACATACTTTTTTCCAAACAAGGGTAATAGTAATAATTTGCCCCTAACACCATATTTGTTATAATGAGAGAATGGGGACCTCCTCAGGGGGGTCACACCCCTTTACAATAGGATACTGCCTGCGATAATGGTATTTAGATTCTTTAAGGTAATTTTTACCTCCCTTTCTTTAGATAAAAAGCTACTTTAGTGTATTTTAGGGTACCCTATGATTATTTCTAAATGGTTACATGACCTAATTTTTCAAACCCTATTTTTTTTACAAATACTAAAATATCATAAGAAAAATTATGGATATACAATGGGTTTATAAAAGACTTTGGCCCGCAAGAAAATAGCATGAGAATTTAACACATAGCAAGTCCCTCAAACCATACTTACAAAGCAACCTTCCTAAACCCTAATTCATTCCTAAAAATCCAAATTACCCTCAACCACATGCATACTCACGAAATAGCAAATGATGAGTTTTGAGGCATTGAACTCTAAAATGGAAAAAAAAGGAAAGAAAGAAAACCGGGCAGAGGACAGCAAGTAAGTTTGAGCGTGAACTCAAGCTCTTACTGTCAAGAATTGCAAAATGAATTGAGAGGTAATGCCGACATCCACCATTGTCGTTGGCGGATGAAGATAAGAAATCCAACCCTCAACGCGCCAACAAAGAAAAAAATTCATCCCTGAACGCAAATTAAACAAAGCTCACACTCCCACGCTTGCAAGTACAGCGCTTTGACAAAAATTCTATAAGGAGGATGAAAAGTTTCAATTGTATAGCATCCTCACCGCCACTTTCAGCGCTCTCAAATAATCCAGGGGGTAAATACTGCAAACATCAAGAAAACAATCTCAAATATGAAAATCCTAAGTGCCAGCAAGAGCAATGGTAAGCTTAGCATAACAATGTGAAAAGAAGCTAGCGTATAAAGAATCCAATATGCTTGCCAGTACAAACCCTACTCTTGAGATTCTACAACAATGCCAGCCTTTACCAACACGCCTCACCCTTCTTCAATTATCCTTCAGCTTGTTGCTAAACCCTGTTACAACCCAAAACTAAGACAAAAAAACCATTTTTCATCCATATTGCTCATGAACTCTAAACCCTACACTCATCCTACTAAACTCTTTTAGGATAATTCTATAATTCCCACCCTATTAATTTTCTACATTATTCTAAAATGGAGGATTATACACCACCCTATTTTACATATAATGAAGCAAGACATTATTTTCCAATGCTATTTTAAATCTAAAAAAGATATAAAATTTATCTCCAATGAATAAAATTGACCCTATTTTTTATCTCAGGTAGTTTACTAAAATTGGAGAGTGACCTCCCCGAGGGGACCTCTCAAAATAAATATGTTAGATATTGACCAAAATCACCAATTTCCATCCAAAATCACCAATTTTCATTAAAATGAGACTTTTCAACTCAAATCGAGCTAAATTGACATAAAACCTTTCAAATTTGACCTAAAATTGAAAGGTTTTATGTCAATTCAGCTCGATTCAAGATAAATTGACCTAATTTTTTTTGTCAAATTGACATTATTTTTTGAATTTTGGGTATTTTACCTCTCAATTCACTGGAATACTCTCATTATAACGAATATGATGTTCCCCTATTTTATTTTATTTCAAATGTATTCTTCACCAAGATCCTAGACTAATTCAGGGCCTCTAAATTCAAATTCCCTAGTTCAATAATCTATATGGTAAATATCTAAATTCTCACATTTTTTGGCGGGTGAAAAAACAGTGCTGTTCCACCTTGGCCCCACATCGCAAAACAAGGCAAGAGTTGATTTCCACTCTAGTGAGTGAGTGAGTTTAGTCTAACACTAGAAGAAAAAGGCCAATAAATGACTACAATTGGCAACTATGTGGTGACTGTATGGCAACTACATTTCAGTGGGGAATGGAGCTTTTCAAGCCATTACAACTGCAAAACATTCTTAGTCGTATTCTATTCAAAAATAGTCATGAAGCAGCCATGAAACAATCGTTGTAACTCAGTGATATCTACCACAACTGTAACTTCAATGAAAAAACCTTCATCCATGAAAATTCAAAATTCTTTTGTGGTCACAATCCCTGCTGCCCTTCTTTTTCCTTCATCTCCTAAAATATTTTTCACATATTCCAAGACAACATTCAATGTACTCTTCCTTTTCCTTTGTCTCTTGAAATCTTTTTCACATATCTCAAGATAGCATTCAATGTACATCTGACACATGCGTTGCCTACTGCCTCGTGTCCAAAATCTAGTTGTTGGAAAGTTTTTGTTCAATAATTCTCTTTGTATCACTACCTTTGTAATATGACATGACTACTTTGCAGCCGTATACTAGTTGTAAAGTAGTTGGGAGGTAGTTGTAATGTAGTAATTGTGCATTTCATACGTAGTTGTAATGAATTGTTGTGTGGTTGTAGTCTAGTTGTGGTGTAGTTGTAATGCAATTGTAATATGATTATTATATAGTTGTAATGTACTCGTTGTGTAGTTGTATTCTAATTGTACTGTGGTAGTAGTGTGGCTGTAGTGTGGTAGTAGTGTAGTGGTAGCATAGTGGTACTGTAGTTGTACTATAGTTGTACTGTAGTTGTTTATGTTGATTTTGTGAATATTGATTTTTGAAATTTTTTTGTTATTTTTCATTTGGTTATAATTATTGCTTATTATAGAAAAAATACATGAAGCAATAACAATCATGCTCACAACTACCATATAGCTATAAACAGAGAATGAATCCAAAGCAATTGACAATGTAATTTTAAACTATTGCCACTCTAGTAATACACAACAAGTTTCAGTTGCTATTCAATTGTAATCCAGTTGTGCCACATGAAAGAACCAACAACGCACTTGTAACATAGTTGTAACACAGTTGTAACGCAGTTGTAAAGGAATGTAAGATCAACTTCAATTGTAACATAACTGGTAACCAGTTGTACTACAGTTGCCAACCAATTTTGACAAAGTACAAAGTCACATATTATTTGCAAAAATTGGTAGTCAATACATTGAAATTTAATTGCAAACCAATTGCAATAGGAATTAACCTAAATCCTAAAATCTATTGTAGTTGCACTCTAATTGCACATTGTGCTTCTATAAATTGCAAACTCTCACTAATAGTATGATAAAAGCACTCAAACCCTACTTTCTCTAAACTCTTGTCAAAACTTCAAATTGAACCTAAAAATTGTAAAAACCCACTATTGACATTTGGATTAACAAGGATTAGCAACCATGTAAGCCACATCATAAGATCCTATATACAAAATGAGATATGATTTTCTGAAAACTACCTAATTGCACCCATAGAGTTGTAAACCACTATGCATTCAAGAAGCAATCAATATTTCACTAACAACCCAAGATAAGGGTTTTATCTTTTTTCAAAAACTAGACTCTACCACATATCCAGCATACAAACTTGCACAAAAATTGAGCTAAAACTCACCAAGATGTGGATTTTTGAAGTTGGGTTAAAAACTGCCATTTAGTAGTCATCCTTCTACTATAAAATCCACCAAAAACTCCTCAAAATTCAAAATCCAGCGTGCTTGGTGTCATTGGAAAGCTACTAGCATAAGGAAGAACCTCAAAAAAATTCAAAAAATAAAGATCAAATTCAAACTTACAGCAAGCAAATGAAACAAGCTAAAACAAAAGAGAAGGGACTTTCATTCCCAAAAAAGCTTGGCAGAGCTTTGCCCTACAAGTGAGAAGAATGAGTGGAAGAGAGGAACCATGCATGCCCTTTCATCCTTGGACCCTAGGATACAAGAGTGGCGGCCATATCTCCACCCTCCAAACTACCAACCCTAATCTAAATCAAGGGTTCAAATGCACTAAGAGAAAATGGACAATAAACAACTAGATTACAACTGCGCAACAACAACATCACAATTACATCACAACTGCACAATAAGTGCATGACTATAAAACAACCAAATGACTATACAGTAACTATGAAACAACTACAAAATGACTCAATTACAGTTGTGCACTTGTTATGGAACTTATTCATTTATTACATATATTTCTTATAGTTAATGATCTAAAAACTATAACCCAATCTTAGGAATTATTGCCTTTATAACTTAAAAGGATGTGTATTTTTAACTAATTTAATATTAGAGATGTGTTCAAAACAAAATTTCACCTTGAAATGGATACATGTTAAAATCTAAACTATGAAGCATTAAGAACAAACCACTTCACAAATTCTAAAGTTCTTACATCTAATATTAGAATGCACAAAATTATTTTAGAAGAAAGATTATTATTATTTTTTAGTCTTCTATCTTAAAAAAAACTAAAATTATTGATACGATCAATTTGTTTTTGGTTCATAGTTCTTTTTAACTTCTAACTTTTGTTGTCATAATGTTTCAAATATTGATATTGTTTCTTTCAATAATTTAGGGAATTACCATAGCAACACCCTAAATTGCTAATAGGACATCCCTTGTGAGCATGAAATGTGATTTTTAATGCTGATTTTTTATTCGGATCAAAAGATTTGTTTCACTTTTATCATTCTAAGGCTATACTAATAAAATAGGTGTGCTTAAGTATGAAACTAAGAATATAGGACTTTTGAGTTACTTAAAGAAAAACACATTAAAATTTAATATTGGTGCAATAATACTTTAACAAAAATTTGTGTTTGTCATGTTTTCTTTCAAAGAAGTAGTAATATTGTAATTGAATGGAGATGGACCACTTGAACAAATAAAAAACAACACTAAATTAACAAATCTCATGCTCACATGGGGTGTCCCACTGTAATTTAGGGTGTCGCAGTAGTAATTCCTTAATTTCATTGCAATAAAATTGAACTTTTTGGAATTTTAAAAGTTGTATTAAAGGTTCAAGTCATCAAGCTTAGAAAGATTGCTTTTAAATATATGAAACAAATTTGTGATGATTTCATAATTGTATGTATAATAATACATTGATTGTAATCATTAACTTTATTGGAATTTAAGGTAATAAAGCAGTATTTCAATTTAAAATATTGTAAATTTGATAACAACATTTAATAATTTCCACATATCTAAATTGGATTGTTTTTAATTGGTGGATAAGTTTTTTTCCAAAAAATTAGAAGAACAAAGATATTTTGTAGAAAATGCATAACTCCCAACTAATATTTGGAACTAGTACAAAATTTTGATTATAAATTACATATGTTTCATTATCTAATTTGAAATATGTTTATTTTTTGTCTATTATACATGTATATGTATATATACATATATATATATATATATATATATATATATATATATATATATATATATATATATATATATATATATATATAAATGGTTTGTAGATTTTTAAATCAATTTTTGAGATTTTCAAATAGTTAAGTAAGAACTAAAATTGAATTTGATAAATAAAGCCAATAACTTGTCTAACATAGAATGGTTAATAGGTTAAAACAACATCAGTTGCTTTTGAGAAGTTGAATGGTTGATTATTTAAAAATACTCAGATCAAATCAAAAATTAAATCAAATGAAAAAAAACTCAGCCTAATTTTTTCAATTTTTTGATAAATTTACTATGCTTTAATTTTTTATAATACCAATGTATCATCAAAAATTTAATTAGCATCACTATTTACTACAATAAGATTTTTGAAGTTCAATGTTAATAAAATCAGCAAATAAATATGCATAATTAATTAATGATGTTATTGATTATGTTTTGGTTTATATTTATTGAAATTTTTGAATATGCAAAAGTTTCTATGTAAATTTTAGATCATAATTATAATTAACTTAGATTGAACATTTCAACAAATAAATAAACTCTACAATAATATTCCAAAAGTTTTGCAATTTTTGTCAAGTGAGATAATGAGTCTTTTGATTGAATAATTTTTATAAAACAAACTAATCTAAATCAAACATGGTAGTAATAAAAAAACCTAATGGTCTTTGTATCAATAGTAATTTTTATTGTAATATAAGATGTAAATATTGTTAAGTCATTGTTATTTATAATGCACTTGTTTATTTCATTGCATGCTTATCATTACTTATTTACAATTCTAAAATAACCAAGACATATTTACAATTAATAACACTACAATCAATTACAGTTGGAAAGCATTTATTATGTAATTTCATGTTTGTTAGCATTTAGGGGCAATTACAAAACAACTACAAGCAGAGTTATAATAAATGACATATAAATTTTTAATGTATTAAAGACATTGATATAAGAAATGTTAACATCATGAATTGCTTATTAATAAGTACAAACACTTCAAGGAAACTATGAGCCATTTGAAAATGAAAACTTTTTAAATATTATTTAGAAGGAGGAGTTATTAGCTATGTATTTGCAAATATATGTCAAAGAGATTGATTTAACATTAGAAATATTAAAAAACCAAAATAGTAATATAACAATAATTTATCTAAAAGAATTAACCTAAATATTAAAGTTACAAAATAATCTCTTTCACAATTCAATTATACATCCTTGACGTAAATCAACAAAAAAAGTATAGTACAAAAGGCATTCATATTTACATAGAATATCATGTTCAACTTTGAGTTGAGTTTTTTAGTACAAGATGATTAAACTGTTGAAGCCATTTTTTTAAAATCAAATTACACAGATATTTTTTTATTAATATTCATAATAAGTTAAATTGAAAAGCTGTGTCAAAAAAAATGTATGTTAAAAAATAATGGTAGATATTTTGAATGTTTTTATCATGTTTAAAATGAAATTGTACAAAATTGTTGAGGCAAAGCAATTTTCAAAATAATTGTTAATACCTTCTGTAGTAAATGCAATCACAAAATGTGCAAAGAATAATTTACTAACAATTTTTGATTATCAAGAATATTTAATAGTAACTTAAATCAGATGGATAATGTCCAATATTATAAGATAATGCCATTATAAATACAAGAGAGTACTTAAAACTTTAAAAAAGAATATTCATTTAGAAAATCAAAAAGTATCACTAAATTCTTGAGCCTATTAAATTTAAAATAATAGTGAAGACTAATTTGCTAAATAACTTCACTATATTTGCAAACTAATTTTGTAACCATATAAAAAAAAATTGCAAATTTTTTTTTCTATGATACAACTATGTGACAATCTTACAAAATATTTGCACATTAATAAAACACTATTAAACAAATAAAATAAAATTGCAATATAATTGTTCCAATAAAATACATTCATATCAACAACTAACAACATAAATGCTATTACCATTGTTGTTTAGAGCAACAAAAAGTTGCAAGAAAACTTTATGTAAACAAAGAATATAATTTGTTGCAGAAAATATGAGTAGCAGTCATCATGCATACAGTTGTTTTTGAGTGATACTACAATATGAAAGTGAATTTAAAAAATAGTAGGACATAATTGCATTACAACCTGTTTATTAGAACACATTCACACCAAGAGCTGAAGATGTGGTTGTGGTAAACTTTGATGCCCATGGCAACAAATAATAGCATGAGATGTTTAAATGAACAAAAAATGGGTTTTGAAAATTATAAATGGAAACAATGTGTCAGTCACATTGTAGTAGTGAGTCAGTAGTAGCTAAATTTGTTGCCAACTACGTCTTGAGTGCCAAGCAACTGCGTCTGGAGGCAACGTTCACACTTACATGAGCAACAATGAGTGGAACAAAGTTTCTTTCCAAGGTTGCAAAAAAACCCTAAGAAATGAACATTGAGAAGGTGAGAATATGGAAAGCAATGAAAGAAATGGGTTAGTTAAACCGCAGTTGTATCCAAGTAATAACCCAGTTGTACAAAATTGCATAAGCGACTGCAACACAACTCTATCACAACTGATGCAATGAAATGCATTCACACCCACCTAGAATTGGATTTTTGTAGAAGAAAGCGCTGCCCAAGGCAGCTAAATGTGAGGAAAAATATTCACAAGAACAAGAATTGAGAAAAAAAAAAGGTGCAATTGTGTTCTAGTTGTATTTTAGTAGGGCTATAGTAGTATCATGAACCCACCTTTGACTACAATACGACTGCATTGGATGACATAAGCCACATTAGTAGTTTACATCCAAGAAGTGATAGAAAATAAATGATGAAAATGTCTACATCCCTTGTAGTTGTCACCTTGGTTTTGTAGTTGTATATGCAACTGCAATATGACTACATCCAACTGCAATATAACTACATACAACTGCTATACAACTGGGTACCTTCCACGTCAACTTTTCGACAGGTCAGCAGCTTTTTCCCTAGTCACTCCCTAAACCTACAATTGACCTAGACGTGGTAATTGGGAGGTTGCAATCGTTTATACCCCCATTTCCTTCTAGTGTAACCAAAAGATTGTCAGGGCATCATTCTCCATTGGTTTGATTATTTTGAGCCGCTCCATGTTTGCTTGAGCGGGCTCGGAGGAAGGAGATGGCTTGGGGAAGCGCCCCAATCTCTACCAATTTGATCTCGCTCACTCGCCAGGGAATCTAAAAAGTGGAGAAGGGTTTAATTGGCTTGGTTATCTACCATGTAGCATCTGCTTTTGGTGCCGGTCAGGGCTTGGACATCAGCTGCTGCAACACGATGTACGTGCACAATTGTCACAGCCCCGAAATACCCTAAGTGTCTGGATTTCAAGCTCACTCACAATTCTAACTATCCCGGTGAGCCACTATCCCCGGAGCTATTTTGAGAGAGCCCACTCAAAAAGTTTAACCCCCGTGCCACCGGTGGAGATCTGAGACGGAGAAAGAGACTTTGGCCCGACTATCCTCCCATTTTTTGTCAACCAGTGGAGATGCTCTCAGAGCAATTAAGACCAACCTAAGTATTTTGTGTTCTCCGGCTACAATCACGCTAAACACCAGTTCTTCTCCCCCCGCATTGACCAAAATTTGTCAACCTGGATACAGTCCTAGACTGGAGACTGTACAAAAAATAATGCTAAGTGTGGACATCTAGTGCCACCACTTTCCATTTGGTGGTCCAGCGAAGCCAGGCCTACACTTTAACCCTTTAACAACCACACCCATTTTCACAAAATCCACTAAAAACAGGGACTATAAGCTTAGATTTGGAATTGACTCAAATATGGACACATTTTCAATAATCCAACTATACTAATGGAAAGCACACCTTGTTTATTGTAAAGCACCAAAATTCAGCTAGATCTACCGTTGGAGGTGAAATATTACAATGATTGAGTGAGCCGTATGCGGAAAATCTCTTGTGTTTCATTCTTGTATAGTTTTGAATGCTAACCTTTCATGCAAGTTTTGATTGAGAAGAGCCTTACATTTCTAAAAAGCAGGGTTTCCCACCTTTCCAACAAGACTGGTTTCACTCAAAATAGACAAAAATAGCAATCACAAGGTGTAGCTAAGTGGACAAAAAGGGTCCAAAAACCCACTTTCTTTGCTACCCTAAAACGGTTCTACAAGAAATTTGATAATTATTTTGGAAAATCCAATTGGTGAAAACAATCAAGAATTGGCCTTAAATGTAGAATGACATATTTTAAAGCCAAAATGACAACACCATTTTAGTAGATCTTCAAAAACTACAATTATACTAGTACCGTATAGGAAAACAATACAAGCGTATTTCTTAAGCAATTTGAATTTTTTTAGAATTGTGCAATTGAAATTTGACATTCTTCTTGGACGTTTGATGTATTGTGTTGTTGCTTTGATCCATCTTTGACAAAAATTGGATACGTATTTAGAAGCCATGCCATATAAACATCATTATTTGTCAACTCACATACCCAATTGCATGGTTATTTTTTTAGATGGATGCAAAATTCTTGTGATCACATACGTACTTCAAGACCAAATTCCAAATTATTGAGCGATTGCAACCTACAGGCCAAAAGCCACTCCTGGCAACCAAAATATGATCGCATGGTCCTTAACCCTTAAGCACCTAGTCGACATTATATTGTCGATGAGCCCACAAACTTTATCTCACTTTTTCTCTCAATCCGTACGGTGAAAACTGTCATGGTTGGTCTCCATCAGCGAAGAAGGTAATCATTTTTCAAATCTTGCGATCATTTTTTCTGGATGTAACTTTCCAAGCTGTGGTGGCCATTAAACCTTGCATTTTCTCCTAAATCCTAAAATAACTCTGCGCGCTCAAGGGTTAACCCATGAGCGCCCCACAAGCAATAAATGGGGCGCTTAGTTTTTAAAAATGTCCACGTTTGACTCTTATCCTCTTCTTAATGGTAAAGTCAAAGGACTTGTACTTTTTCATGTACCTTTAGACATGTGTCTACTATCACTCAAAAAAAATTCAAGCTATTTGACTCTACTTAGGTAATACTTTTATTAAACTAAGTACACAAGGGTATGGATTTGAGTGAATATGGTCTGGGTGCTCAAGGGTAAACCCCTGAGCGCCCCAGCGACCAGATTTTGGTTGCTCCAGATTTTAAAATCATGTTTGTGGCACTAGATTTAATTTTTAGATCTTGCTACAAACTACAATTATGAAGGCATTCAAGTTGTTCTTGCCAATGGAGTAATGGCGAGGAAAGCCAAATGTTGTACAAGTGCTACAAGAGATTTGATTGGGTGAAAACACCATATGGGGCATGGTTGCACCGTGCAAGGCGTGTTGGCAAGCAATAGTTTACATGCTGCAACCGGTCAATATCCCTTGCAAGCTTCCTTGTGTGTCCTTTGTGGTAGCGGGAAAGATGTAGGCAAGGGTTCAAGCATGTTCTAGACCCTTATTATGGC
The DNA here is from genome assembly GCA_963920765.1 of Ulota crispa. Lineage (NCBI taxonomy): Eukaryota > Viridiplantae > Streptophyta > Bryopsida > Orthotrichales > Orthotrichaceae > Ulota > Ulota crispa. The sequence goes on along the minus strand of OY987244.1, from coordinate 20,866,085 downwards.
AACCGTCACCAACTATGTTGGTCATTGTTTTCGGTGCAATAGCCATTTGAAGCCCTAAAACTTGACATAAAAAGAAGTGCAATCTTCAATAATTTACAAGTGTGTGCACTCACATCTAATCTTGCTGCTAACAAAATTTGAGATGAATCCAGGGCTTATAGAATTTTGTAAAAATCATCCAATAGCAACTACTTACCAAAAACCGAGATTTTGTCATCACATGTTGTTTGATCAAATGTTATAATCTCCCATCTCTCGAGGTAAATTGTTCCCAAAATTTGCAAACCATTTTCTAAGTAGGTATTCCACTATTTTCAATGATCATTTTTTGTGAATCATCCGATTGACCGAGATACAATGCATCAAAGTTGCCGGTCTCCAAAAACCCTGATTTTGGTGAATACGGCCTGGGCGCTCAGGGGTTAAAGGGTTAACATGCCTTGACTCGGACAAAGTCGAAATCAAATCATGTGCAGCGTCAAGCGGTTCATCGAATCTTGTGCGTGCAGATTCCAATGTGGCGCGTGCCAAGTGGAGTCGCGCCGACCTTGCCAAGTGGACACGCACCGACTGCTGCCAAGTGTCTCCAAAAGATCTCACCTCCCCTCCTCACAAACAAATTCCAAAATCAGTTGAGGCACTCACAAACCCCTTCTCAAGTTTTTCATTGTAAGCTTATTAGAAGTTTGATAGTGCTCAGTTTCAACCGATTTCCACTTTCCTCTCTTTATTTTGAGCCTGGCTTGATTCCGAGCTTCAGTTTTTTACTAGCCTTGAGGACATCGCTTCCTTGTGTGGAACAGAAGTCTTGCACTTGCTAGCTCTCGTCTTGCTTTTGCACTAGGGGCATGGTTGTCATCAGAACTTGAAGCTTTCCTGCAGGGTCTCAGTATTGTTCCTCGGCACCAACGACTGTCAGATTGAGCGACGATGAACTGGTTGTACAGGACTAACCCGTTCGAAGACGATCGAGACAGATATGGCTACCCATCTCGAGCGTATGATCAAGCCGACATGAGATATGACTATGACTACAATTCGCATGCAGGAGGCCGTTCCACGTCCACGGCGCCCCAAAGTTCCATGGATTATGACTACGGATACGAAGCAGCTCCACCGACATTCGGAGCCCACTATTCGCATCACAGTTATGCGGACCAAGCGCCATCCTACAGTCGCTCGAATGATCGCTACGAACGTAATGAGCGTTACAATAGTTACGCCAAGCAGCCGTCCTACTCCCAGCACAGGATGTATGAAGAAACGCCAAGTTACAGTGATAGATACAATAATTATGGGGAGCGGTACTACGAGGAACCTGAGGTCGATGTGTACCGGAACGCCTACGAGTTCCGACGAGCGGAAGCAACAACAGCCGTGGCGGACTCAGGGCTCGAAGCGGAGGTAACTGGGGCGTCGGAAGAGGTGTTGGTGAAAGTCCGGGGCGCCATGGTGCATCTGGTTGACGACCAGGAGAGCCCTCTCCTCGCGGAGGGAGACTTCTCAGTTGTCCGGATTGCGCAAGAAGGGAACGGGATAGTCGCCATAGTCAAAGTGGGAGAGACGCTCAAGTGGCCGCTGACGAAAGATGAACCAGCCGTGAAGCTGGATCCCAGCCACTATTTTTTCACCATTCGTGTCCCCCGTCGCGTGGACGACATGGACAGAGAGACGGCTGGTAGTCACGAGTCTCTGAGCTATGGCGTCACGTTCTCTGTGGAGGGGCAGGAGCGCGAATTGCATGAGCTGGATGCAGTTCTCAACCAATACAGTGGGTTCTCCACTCCTAAGCTTGTCCAGGGTGAGGACTCCGAGCGAGATGAATTCGAGGGAGCTTTCGGCCATGGCCACGGAAGCCGAGTACCCAGCGACAGAATTGTTCCAGAAAACGTCGTCTCCAGCAGCGGCAAGCCCGTAATTATCTTTCTCTATTGCTATACATTTCGCACAATTCTGAATTGAAGACAGGCTTTTGTTGCACTCATTTTGACAAATTTAACCGACTTAGGGAAGAATATTAGCATATTTTAAGAAATCTGCTCTCCTAATGCATTGGAACAACACCCGTAACGCTTCTTTCTAAAATCTAGAATGATATGTTGCAATATTGTCGGGAGAATCACATTCTAAGCACATCTTTCCACTCAAGCAACTTTAATTAGAGTTAAGCAGTTCAGTCCGGCGATGGAGCAGATCAAAACTGTGGCATGGGGAGTCCCCGAATGCAACGATTACGTTCTCTGCCAGATTCTCTAACAATTGGAATACTTGTTATAGGTCACGGAGAGCAACGAAGCCGAGTTCTGGCGCACTATGGCGCCCAACGTCGATGATTATAACAGCGACGTTGCCAAGACATTGGCCAAGGGCACAGGGAGCATCATCAAGGGCATATTCTGGTTGCGCGACTCGACCGTGGCGCAACTAGAGAACGGGAGCACGTTTGTACGAGGAAGAGTGAAACCGAATGCCAAGCCGAGCACCATCAGTCCAGAAACGCTGCGGAATGTGAAAAGGTAAGGAACTTTTTTGTCATTACAGATGCAACTCCTGCTTGCAATGTTGCTTAATGTTTTTTACTTTCTTCTGTTTGTTTCGGTGTCGCTGGATGGCTCATGAACAGCAGAGGTGCTATCGCAGGGCGAGGAACATGACCGTAGCGACGGAGCAAGTGGCGAACAGTGTGCTGGGAGGGGTGGTGAAGGCCATGGGCTTGTTCTCCGGGGCTCTGTTTAAGTCGCAAGCAGGGAAGAAGTTTTTCCAGCTCTTGCCAGGCGAGGTGGCCTTGGTGTCCATGGATGCTTTCGGTACGTTCAATCCAAGCTTTACACTTATGCTCTGGATGCTGTCTAGTGACACTCTCTGTAATTGCACAGTTGGGTAGATTAGATTGATTTGATTCAAGTTAGTCTTACAGGAGTATACATTTCGTCCTATACATAAATCCAATGCTATGGGCAAGTTTGTAATGTTGAATATTTTTCCGGTGATGCAGCTAGAATTTTCGATGCAGTGGAGAAAGCGGGCACTGATGTAATGCAATCGACTGCCCTGTTTACGCAAGACGTTGTTTCTCACAGGTTTGTACTATATATCTCTTGCATTTCAAATGTTTTACAGAATGACTGAATAACAAACTCTAATATCCTCATATCACATTTAGAGAAGTTGGCATCGTGTATTCTTCTTCATTGTAGGCATTGGTCAGATGGCTATAGAATCATATCTGGAAGTGCACAATATAAGTTTTTCGTGCCTTGGCATATGAAAGATTGAAAACATGTAAGCAGTTGTCAACATGGCTTGTATGAACTCTTATGCAATGTACGGGGAGTATCGGCATTTAATTACGAGCTAGCCGATTGATTTTGAGAACTGCCTAATTGAATTCAATAGTTTGGGAAAAAACCAACCATTTAAGAGGAAAAAGAAGAATATTCTTTATTTGTGTAGGCTTAGTGGGGAGTATACTCTAGACAACCGGCTGGCCTAAGAGAATGTAGGATATTGGCCGGTTAAGCTAAAAAAAACTCCCCGAATTGTACTTTTCATGGTTGTGTCTGAAAGGAAGCTGAATTCTTTGTCAAGCTTAGTAGTTTTGAACATATCTTGTTGCCAACATGGTTTCGTAGTGATAAATGTAAGGGTGGAGGCTTGAACTCCAGTAGGGCACTAATTCTTACCTCCCCAAACTAATACCGCTCACCTCCCCAAATGATCTCCGTCAATACATGTCTTATTCATAGCCTCCATAATGTACAGTGGACGTACATTTGAGAAGGTGCACCATTTTAGAGCCCTATAACCTTTCTACTTCAAAATTTCGTAACTAATTCCACATTGCTCAAAAAAATACAAAATAACTAGTTAGATGCCAATTCCTCTTGTCTTTCAAGAAAAAATTACTGACAAATATTTCAAGAAGTTCCACCACCTCAAAATTCAGTTTCAGCTCTTAGATGGTCGGTTTACGAGCCTCTTACCTTATGTGTGATGTGTATAGGTATGGTGAAGACGCAGGGCAAGTGGCGGGGAACACAATGTCTTCTGCTGGACATGCGTTCGCGACGGCGTGGACGGTGTCCAAGGTCCGCAGTGCTCTAAACCCGGCTAAATTCAGACCATCCAAGACAGGCATGCTCAAAGCAGCAGCCAAGGCGGTTGTTGCTGGAGGCCGCTCCAAGTAAATCTCTTCTACAGCATACGGCAGTAAAAGCTTGTCAAAGTTCCAGACTTGTGCTCTGAAGTAGGGAAGTGATTTGGAACTTCTGATAAAGGATCCAAGGCCTCCAAGTAGAAATTCCTTTTTAAGGTGAAATTCTGGGGGTGTGGACTGGTAAATTTGGAAACATATATTGCTCCACTGACATCACCTCCTATGACAATTATTAATTTTATATGAAACTTGCTTAAGGGCCTATAGAGAGTTTAGTCTACCGTAAACACAGGTTGTTGGAACCAAAATTCTTGTACATATGGCCCTCAGAATGGCCTTTGTGATTGTTACATGACTAGAACGGTTCTTATATCTTTCTCATAACTCAGAGTCTCGAAGTCAATCATTCGGATCCTTGGCTGTCGAGTTTTGAAATTTTGAATACAAAAAGATATGAAAGAAAAGCATGCATGTTCTTTGACCATTTAAACCTGTTCAATGGTGTCAATTACCCGACAATGAAGTATGATTAAATTGAAATAATTGTAGTTTTATTGACATTTAACAAGAAATGCAAAAAGAAATAAATGGGGTTCAATTCTTGGTGTACCCAATTCTGGATGTTGTGGTTGTGTTGCATCTTGAATTTGAACAATACAATGTTTTTATAAATATTCACCCATTGCTAATATGAAGGATTTAGGTTTGATTTTGGAGATTCAACCAATGAGAAGAAAAAAAATAGATATTTGTTAAGCTTTCGAGAAAGTTTTGATTTGTAGTTTAAAATTAAGTGAACTTGATAATGACCCATCTTTGTCAACCCTTTAGTGTTGGTCACTGTGTATACACGGCCCCTATGTATGAGCTGGGACAAAAATCGTCCCCGTAGTCCTTTCACGATCCCTATGTATGCCCTATGTATGAGCAGGGATGAAAATCGTCCCCATAGGCCTTTAGGGGTTAAAAGAAGTATGTGTAAATAGGAAGGAGACGTACTAAGAATGGAAGTTTAGAATTGACAGGAAAGAAAAAAACCTTACAGGTTACTAGTGTGAATGTTAAACATGCTTTTTCATTTTATGGTTGGAATGTAAATACGTCGTTTTGATCGACCAGTGTTTTTGATATAATATGAAAAAAGTCAAGAGAACATAGTCAATTGTACTAGGTTTTGGATCACATGAGTGACATGACCATACAAGAGGAGGATGATGACCTGATCGAACATCTGAATAAGTTTTTGCATTATTGCAAAAGGAACTATATTGGTGATATATACAGAAATTTCTTACAAGAATTCCAATAGTAAGTCCTTTATTCAATTAGTCATTAACCACATTAACCACAGCATAATTTTGTTCAAGTAATTTGGAGGAAAATTTTGAATTGAAGCAAGTGTAGTAAATAGCTAAAGATTTGAGAGTGATATATTTCAAATGCAAGGACTATGGACAATCGGTATGGCAAGTTTTTGTAGCATTTGACTTCACCCAAATCTTATTTGTAGCACTCTTGGACCTCATACTAATAATTGGTGTACTTTGGAATTAGATACCATTTTTAGAGTGGATGGTAATTTTGAAAGAAGATGTGAAATAAGGTATATAATATTTTTGAAAATTTGTGTGAATAATTATGTTCGATTGTCACTTTATTCCTAGATGGCCCAATCTACCCATTTTGGAAAGATACAGTCACTTTGATCCTCAAGAGTGAAATCATCCATAATAGGACCTCACACATTAGGCTGCAGTCGCAGTACCACGGTCTGCGGGATGTGGGTGAATAGTATTTTCGTCCTTTAGTTGCGGGAAAGGGCTGCAGCCAACTTGTGTTCCTAATCCCATCGTTGCTCACAGCCGTGGTTGGTAGCCTGGTGCTTTTTACATGGAATTCCACAAGTGAAGATATTTCTACACAACCACCATCTCCTTTGCTCACAAGCGGCAGGCAATTGCTAAGCTCATGTGCGGATCTGTGGCTGCACAGCTGGGCCTACCCCTCAAGCAACCCTAAAATAGGTTTTCAAAAAAAAATCAAAACCAGTAGCGCCTTGCCATGTGCTTTGTCATCCCTTGTGGCTGCAATAGCCTCATGTGCACGTTCCTAATGTAGACAAATGGATGACTTCTAATGCTCATTGTAGGAATTGCGCGAAGGGAATGAAGTACATCTAACCTAGGTATGCTTGGAAAGCAATTTTATTTATTTTTCAACAATGTGATTAAATTTGTCATTGGGTGCTTCATGATATTTGTACAAGGTTGTGAATTAGTTTATGTAAGGTAGGAGCACCCCTCCCCGTGTGTGTCCCCATCCTCGAGACCTGTTGTGTCAATGTAAGTGACTAACATATTTATATTTAAAAAATTGGTTATGGATACTTAAGTGATGATTATGAGTGACAAAGTGTTATGAGTGACAAAGTGATGGTTGTAGGTGACTTGCATGACGGTTTTGAGTGGCCCATTACTTTGTTCTTAGCATCTTTTCCATACTACTATGCAATTTCAATGATTTTGGACACTCCAAGACCCTTAATTTTACCCTTATGAGTGTTGGTACCTTGAAGATTGAAGAAATAGTATAACCTGCAAAAATGATAATTTTGTCTTTGAAATCTTCTTAATAAACCATAGACCATTTAGCCTTTAAAGCTCTATATCTACATGCTACCCACCCTTCCACTCTTGGGAATTAAATGTCATAATATTTTCTTGTGGACTCTAGTTTCATCCATTCCATAATTTAAATCTTCTTCTAGTTTTAACATTTATGTTGAAGTAGTTCTTAAAACTCTTCTGTGTAACTATTCTATGTAATAGTACATGATGCATATGTATTTTATTTTTAAAATCTACTTTCCTAGTTCAAAAGGTAATACTATGCAAACAATTTCAACAAATGAACTTGATCAAGAGACAAACAAAATTACAATTACATATTTAAATATGTTGCAAAAATATCTTGTGAAATTTTGAAATTTACATCTGCTTTACAAGGAATCTTAGATTCTTGGCTTTAACCCCTAATTGCTTGAAGATTTTGGATAATTTGAAACAGATAATTATATGTGATTTCTTCAATAATCTCAAAGTTTGTTTTAAACAAGTGGATGCTAGGCAAGTTTTTAGAAATTAATTGTACTAATGAGTCTGAGAACACCAACGTAAACCTTTGTCATGTCAAATATATAATTACTAGTATATAGGCACACCCTTTGCGTGAGTTGGACATGTATGGGTAATGCAACATACAATTTTACAAAAAAACAACATCTTACAAATCAATTGCTCTAATGTCTAATCTTAATGTGTTTTACAAAAAGTCAATATCTCACAATTGGTTAACAGAATCTAAGCTTGAAGCACTAACGTTTTGGGTTCTTTGTGAAAACCAAAAGTAGTAATTGTCCTCATCACAATGCTACTCTTTTATACTTTGCTAAGGGGTGTCTGGCATTTTGTTGGTTTCCTAACATATGGTCAAAGTGTGTTTGATGTTCTACATTTGAGGCATCATTTATTGTTTTGAATTCCACCAAAAAGTTTTAGAAGATTTTGGAAAAGAACATGATTTGAGGGTGCTTGGTGTTCTATATCTAGGGTATTTTTTATTACTTCAACTTCCACCAAAATTTTTAGAAGGTTTTAAAAAAGGGCGCGGAGTTCAGTAAGGGTTAGACTCCCACTTAGTAGTATAGATATAGCTTTAAAGCTTTATCAAAATCTTTACTTTTAGTTCACATAAATAAACTTACAATTGGTCGAAGCAGTGAGATCACCACTATCATATAATGCAAGTGCTAAATTTAGTTTTGTTTTAGCTCTAAACACAAGAAATTTCCTTACGTGTAATTTGTTTTTAACAAAAGAAAAGCTTGCATAAAACCTTCCGTTTGATTTTTTGATTGTTTTCAAGCCACAATTTACATGAAATCACCACTACCTTGTGGTAAAGAATGTCCTTTGTACATTCAACAAGGTCAAAAATTATCTTTTGATCAACTTTTAATTGATTGAAATTGATTTTGAAGGTAATGAATGTTGACTCTAAATTTCAATTGGCATTTGGGAGTAAATTCTCATCAATAACATTTCATTAAATTAATGATTGATTCAACTGTAGTATGTTTAAAGTATATAAATAGGAGCATTCTCACAATTGCAAAAAAGACATCAACATTTCTAGATTATAGATAATAAGTATGATTACACTCGGATTTAAATTCAACAATTATCTATTTTTTAAACAAGTCATGTTTTAGAAAGGTTGGCTACTCTTCTATGTACTCCACTTCTTTCTATAACTGCCTAGTTGTTTAAATAATCACTACCCCAATTTTTGTTGGTGCTCAATAAAAGACTTGAGACTAGTTGGGCAACCAATCACTGCTTGTATGTATGAAATGATGAAGTAACTTGCCTTCTAAATCCAATATCAGTTTTTTTTTGCTAACACCTAAAAATATCAAAATTACAAATCTTATAGTTAATAAAATTTGTTTGGAAGTCATCGTAAAAGCATTTCATTGAGCAATAATTCATAACAAATTGCTTGTTTTTGAAATAATTAAAAATATTTTTTTGTTTTGAGGAGGATAAACATATTCAAACTAATGCAATTTCTTGACATCTATCCTTAGCAAATATTTGTCTCTGTTTTGGTGTCAAAAAAGATCCTTAGAATATCAAATGTGCTACATTGAATATTGAGTTTAGGTTGCCCCACACTAATTTCTCAACATTTTACACTATAAAAATACATACTAATTGAGGCTTACTTCATGAATTATGAAACATATACTAAATTGTAAGATGACTTCTTTAATCACCATGCATATCACATATCAATATCTCTTGTTAAAATAATATACACACATAATATTTTATGCTATAAATACATGTAACTTATATCTATATTAAAATGGCACATTTTGGTTTTAAATAATATAACTTTGAGCTTTGAAGAACATTATTATAATAAATGTAACAATGACATCACTCAATTATTATTGGTAGAGTAAAGCTAATGTTAAACACAATGCTTCTATACCGATAGTTCTGTAAACTAGTATAGAATCATTAAAATTGGAAAAAGTGGAGGAATATATTGAAATCGACCTGTGTATAAAAATTACAGGATTTGAAATTTAGACTATTTTCATATAATTGGATTTACCAACACTAGGACATATACATATTCTTATAAACTTCATATTATTACATTCACTACTCCTAAGTACGATTGTAGAGAAAGTATGGATCACATTGGTGTGGAATTCTTTGATATTGACTTGAAATTTGATGATCTCATTGACATTTCTTTTTGAGATATTTTTGCTCAATTATTCTACAATCGCATTCTTAAAAAATATTTATGAATTAAAAGCCAACATGCGATTCTTTTTTCACTTATTTGGATTTTCATGATTCAACTAAAGTGCACATTTTAAAAATGTTATGTTGTATTAGTATATTGCCTATTATACTAACAGGTTTATGTCTCCAACCCTCTATCCCCATGCTCCCCAATTCTTGTGCCCACATATCCCCATGCCCTCTATCCCTGTGCCTCTATCTTCATGTCTCCTTATTCCCATGCCCCTTTATCCCTGTGTCCTCTATCCTTGTGCCTCCTTATCCTTGAGCCCCCTTATTTCTGTGCCCTCTTTTGGCCAAGAGAAAGTTGTGGTGCAACTGTCAATGACGATGCAACTGCCAGTGACTTGTTGTTAACGTCTAGTGAAGCACATAAAAGAGAGTCATAGGTGATTTTACTTCATCCATATATACCTTTTTGATCCTAATCATGCCCAAACCTAAGTTATGCTCAACCTTAACTGATTGAACACTATTACATGATAGGCCCTAACTCACCGAACGCTATTCTTTTATTAACCCCTAAAGGTCCAAGCCATTTTTTTTGAGAAAAACACAGAAAACTACTACTTTTGGGGAAGCAAGTACAATGGTAAGAAAAAAAGTTTTTTACAATAATTCAACCATAAGATCTTATAGTAAACTACAAGAGGTACTTGTGGTAAAAAATTCAGCTCAATCTACACAAAAGTGAGTGAGATATTTACATCTGAATTGTGAAAATTTTTTTTTTTTGCTATTGCCCAAAAATTTCAAAAGGCTTTGACCACTCTTAGATCAAAACAATTACTCTACGCAAAGTTGTGGTTTATTTTTCCCATGTAGGAGACCAAGTTAGGTATGTGTGAGAGAATTGTCAAATCAGTTGGAACTATACAACACATGGGAAAAAATAGTAAGTAAAAAGAAATAGAGAATGAGTAAAAACACTAAATTGTTAAGAATTTAATTATAAAAATGAAAACTGCAAATCCCAATTGCTGTAATGTTGTGATAAACAATCTACATCCTTTGATTTTGTTTTTTTTCCAAAATAATGAAAATTGAGTAAAATAAAGGACTTCAAAGTTTATTTTATAGTAGAGAATCTAGAACTGCTTGCAAACAAAAACTCCTCATAATTTTCATCTCATCTATCAGAATTGAACGATTCAAAGCTCCCCACGTCTATATAAGCCTGAAGAACCCTATTTCAGATTTTTATTTGAAAAAAATGAAATTTTTAAAGAAATTTTTGGTGGCCCGGGGAGCAGCTTTTTCCATATTTTCATGCATAACTTCTTCAATAAATGTTAGAATGAAGAAAAAATTACATTCCCACATAGATCTTTGAATTCCTCATCTTTAATATAAGTTTCAAAAAATCATGCAAAGTAATTTAACCATAGGTACATGCCCAAAATCCTAGTTATCCCCCAAGGGGACAATGGTCCTTTAGGGGTTAATATAGATTGCAACATAGTGCAATTACCACATCATTACCTAGTCTAAACACTTTCATTAAAAGCAATCACACTTCAAATTGCTTTTGGTAAAAGGTAATGTAAATTTGAAACCATTCACCAACCGAATATGGGTTAGTAATGCATTTATAGATTAATTATTTGTGAATGTCTGAAAGCATCTTCAGTTTTGTACACAGAAATATATAAACTTCAATTTTGGAATATCTATATGTTTGTGTAATAATTATTTTGAGTTTTTCAAAAATTAACGGGGAAATTTTTCTTTAGAATTGGCATTGATTCTAGTATTATACTTAAGAATTTATTCTTTGTAAGATGCTCCAATCATTAAATATGAATTATTAGCACATTTATTGATGTTTTTAGCAACTTAAAGGTCTACTCATAATTAAATAGGAAGAACTTAGTAAAAGGAATTTAGTTCAAAAATCTACCAAAATTCATTACCTAGCACCCACATGAACACCATTTCTTCAAGTACCAAGGGCCAACTTTCCCCCTTGATTCGAATATCAAAAGGTTGGAAAAACAATAAAGGAGTTCTAGAGTCATGCATGGAAAATTGCTAGAAAACAATAGAATTGAAAATAGGAAACAGTTTATTGAAATTTTCTTACCAAAATAATGGGAACTTAGGGGCTTTACTGTGCCCAACTCCAATTCAGCATGGAAGTTGGCCACTTGGAGTTCAATGGTGTAAATGGGTCTTGAACGAGGTATTGAACTAACTATGAAAATTCAATTGAGATCTTTAGATCATCCATATTCTTACGCGATAAGAGTCAAACACTTGCCATACTTGGACTCCCCAAAATGTACTTACAATTCTCAATCCTAACAAGTCAAGGAATGGCCCTTGAAATCACTATTCATTTTAACTTTAATAAGCTTTATCCTATATTCCAATTGATGTAATTGACTATTTATGAAACATTTTTGGTAAACATGGGGATAAGAATTTTGTGAACTAATCTAAAATAAATATGTAAACTTCAAGCGCGCCAAATTTGGCAAGTAAGAATGTGGATGCTATGAGGGTAGGTAAGGTAGGTAGCTCAAAAAGCAACACTTTAAGGGTTGATTTGCCTTTTCATAGGTTTTTTGAGACATGAAGATTTTTTTCTAATTTTTTAGACAAAGAGAAATGGATACCAAATGTAACACAATATTTTTCATATTTTTTTGAAGCATTGTTGAAATGTTGATAAATTTTCAAAATTTTCTACAATAGGCACTTATTTATGATTCTAGGTCTCCCATAAACTATTCCCTTACAACTTGTAAAGAGATGAAATCAAGAAATATGATTAACTCTTGCAATAAGATACACCTTTTCTTCTATGACTAAAGAGGGTCTAGACCACCTAGTATCCATTTTTGAGGTACCTATAGGAGAGGGGACGCAATGCGAGCTGTCTACCGTACTAGGAAAATGAAAGCCAATAGGGGGCTTCAAACATGAAATCTGTCCTTCAAACTTCTCACCTCACACGATCTCCGTGCACCAGTGAATTGTTTTTGTTGCCTTGCATGCGCAAAGTTTGAGGCACCTGTGAATTTGCAAAAAAATTTGCAAAAGAAATTGCAGGGTTTGAGGACGCAACTGCATGAACCTTAGGAAGTCACAAAAGTGAGTTCCTGAAATTCGTTCCTCATGTGCACCACGTTGGAAGTGAAGTCCAAAGGTGAGTCACGTCATGATTCACTAGTAAATTCATAGAGGTGGATCGCAACGTGAGTCACCTGAAAAAGTTTAAGCTTGAAGCCCCTAATGTCCCAACACCGTGCCCACCAAATCACAGAATACGGTACACGTTCCCAAACTAAAAATCTCTCTGCTACAATAATATCTCTTGGCTATTTCCTTCCACCTCTGACCGAGGGAATCCAAAGCGGACACGCGTCCTCGTTCAATCGCTGAATGCTTGCCACATCCCTCCGGTCCTTTTCCGTTCTCATCAAGTTCCACCTAAGTTCCCGTGGCCGTTCTCACCACGACGCGGACTGTCATGGCAGTTGGCAAGCGAGGGGGCTCCGATCTGTCCTCTTCAGCTTTACCAATTCTCGTACTCATGTATTTGCCTACTGCAATTGCCACGCCGTTGTCTCTAGCGCAAGATAATTGTGCAGCTACATTGGGTAACACTTGGAAATGCAAATCAGGTGGAGTACGCGGTGATCGGGGAGGTACACGATGCCGCTGAGGCTTCTGTCGCTTCCAATTTCGATGCTCACAGTTTTCGATAGCGTAGAATGAGAGCCTCGCTTGATCGTGCATTGGCTTGAGCCGCTTCTGCAGATCTCGCTCCTGTTTACATCGGATTTCATGCTGATTTGGTTTTCTTGTGCCATGCCCAAGAGTTTGCGTACGGAGCTTGAATCTTCTATTCTGAGTGTCTCAAGCTTCATTACCTATGATTTGCTTGTGCAAATTTAAACTCTCCGGAATTAGCTCAATGCTTCATGATTGCGATTGCACTTTTTGTGCGCGTGAAGGTTTTGGAATTTGATCAAGTCGTTATGAACTAGCCCGAGAATATCTGCCTCAATTTGTGGCGTTTGACGCTTCTTGTCGTGGATGATTTGTCGTTAGCATTCGTACGATAGCTTTAGACGCCGTTCTGTGACAGTATCCACCTTGGTTTTCGAGCTGTTTTCGAGCTTCCTGTGACCGCCAGAATTAGAGATCACAAGTAGGTCGCCATGGAGAGAAAGCACTGGTGGATGGGATGCCAACCTCATGTCCGTGTTCTCCGAGAAGTCGTGCGCTCTAAAACCGAAGCTGGAGCTCTGGAAGCGCCGCTGCACAAATGTGTCTCTTTGTACATGGCTGACGTCCGTGAACATTCTGCTCTCGAGGATGAGCAGGTGCTTCGTGCAATCTCAGGTATTGTCCCTTCTTCACCGAACGCTAGAAATCAAACACATCACATCTGTGGATGTCAGAGGTAGTGATTTCAGCTGCAAAGTTCCGCCGTTGTTTCTAAATGAAACTCCCAATTTTATAGCCTTGTCGTGGTGATCTCAAAATCATATTGCTCAGTCTTCGCCTCCACTCTTGTGCGTCACCCAAGGCTCAAGCTTGCATACCTACAACATGTAAACTTACTAAGTAGTTCAAACCTGGATCTTTGCTATGGAAAATGGAGTTCCGCATAAGAAACCTCCGAGCTTGGAGTTGGTACTTAGCATAATTCTGAGAAGATTTTATGATCTTGGGTGATAAAAAGCAAAAATCGCAAGTTTGCGTGAACGAGGAGAATCTGGAAAGAGGGTAGTGGGTAGTGATAAATGGTATGCAACCTATCTTTTCTTTTTGGAGCAACTGCCTGCCACCTTTATATAATAAGTACCAATGTTAGATTTTGACCTAATGCAATAAGCCAATTCTAAAGTACCGAGGTCTTTTAGTTACAGGTGGACAATACACAGCAATGGAAGCGTCGTTCATGTGGTTGGGTGGATGGAGGCCATCATGCGCAGTGCTGCTGGTGTATTCTCTTATGGGAGTGCAACTTCAAGACGAGATCCACAGTTTTGGACTTGGTAACAACAAAATGGTTCGTTCAGAAGCCGTCTTATCTGAGACGCAACTCCTTAACCTGAAGAATGTTCAGAAACGTGCACGCGATGAAGAAAAAAAGCTATACAAGAAATTAGCAACAATACAGGTAACAACCCTAGTATCTATATTACTCCTAGTTTTTGAGGCTTAAATCGATTTTGTAGCTGTGAAACATGCTATCGTAACAAACATGAACCCAACTTGTGGTTGGTGTTAGGTTATGCCATGAAAGCAAGAAACGTACTGAAGAAGAGACGTGCTGAATCTCTTGCAGATGCTTGTTTGCGACCAAGACGTGATTGCAGCCGTTCTGAGAGGTGCCAGCTTCTCATCGGACAGGTCCGACAAGACTAACTTAAATCAAGTCCTCAAACCTCGGATATCCCGGCTGAAGAAGCTTTTAATCCAAGCTGACCAGCTTCGATTACAAACACTGCATCAGCTGTTTTTGGTACTGACTCCCGTTCAAGTAGCCCATTGTGCCATAGCTGCATTTGAGTTGGCCTTCAGTATGCAAGCATTGGGTGTGTCAGACCAGAGCAGCAGAGTAGTACGAGCGGGTTCCAGCACTATCTCAAGTTCGAAGCCTTTGCCTCCGAGATTACCATATGCTATTGAGTCTTTGGGTTCACCGCCAAGTTGTGTTCATTACAGCGCACGAGCTGAAAGTTCTGTGCAGAAGGAGTCCGTGATGTGGTGTCACCAAAGTATTTGCCAAACCTAATACTAAATCTTAAACTCTTCTAATTCCATGAGTGAGAATATCATCTCGCCTGACCGGAGGAGACTCTTCTTTACTTTTAAAATCTAACTCGTCAGCACATGTACCAGCAAAGGATTAACTGCAAGGAGCTTCTTCTTCTTCAGATCTTTTTCTGGAGGTGGGAGAGACCCTCAGCAGGATTAAACAGAAATTGCTATACAGAGCAGGTTCAAATTTGGGGGCTTGTCTGTTGATGTTCTGGCATCCCAGTTCTTTTAATTGAAGCTCAAGATTTTAGCTTTTCATGTAAGGAATAATGAGAAATAGGTGCTGAGGGGATGTGGATTTTGTTTCAATGCAATGAGGTGAATGTGTGCATATATGATCGATAAGGCAGAAGCGTTAGGGTAAGTAGATAGAAAGCTTGCCGAGTTAAATTTTGCAGAATGGCCGGATTTAGTATGGCACGTTACTGTGAGCCGTTCCAATGTCAATGTTGACGGTGGTGCTCTAGTGAAAGTGCTTGCATCTTTATGACAGATTCTAAGGAAAGTTATTGAACATTCGTGAGGCTTTGACAAATTAAAGAATAACCGAAGTATCCCTAGCTTTTGAAAATTTTCTTAGAATGTTATTTTCCAATATTTTTATTATTTGATACAAAGTACAATGCTTAGTTTGGAACACATAAGTGCTAGAGGTGTTGAATATGGATGTTTTAGCAAAGTTCCTCAAGTTATCTGAAGGCAGGCCAAGAAATTATAAAAAAGATTGAGTGCTTAAATTTTCAACGTGTAGTGTTGGACCCTTCCTTTTTAATTTAAGTTATGTTATGGTGTCAAAAATGCTTAGTGCCAATGATTTCAAAATCCTTACTCATCACTACAAACTACTAATTTTGTTGATGATATACAAGATGGGTGGAGTGATGGGGTTGGCCTTTTAGTTTTATAAACCTAACAATAGTTATTGACAAATTGGAAAGTGTTTGTTGGCAATTTTGAATCCTATAGTTGGCTAAGGGCATCTTCAATGGATTCACTAGGAATGGGGCGGGGCTTGGGATGGGAAACACTGCTATTTTTTGGCGAGTGTATAATTAGAATATGAGATTACTATCATTGGAAGCGTATATAAAAACTCGTCAAACAAATAAAATGACATATGGTATTGAAAATTGGTCAATCAAACTAATGCCCATTGAAAAAGTAGCTAAAGGACAAACAACATGGCAAACCATGCCTAATAAAGAATAATTAGATAGTGGCACTCCAAATTCTGAAAATTTGGAGTACCACTATCTCATTATTTTTTATTAGGCATGGTTTGCCGTGTTGTTTGTCCTTTAGCTATTTTTTCAATGGGCATTAGTTTGATTGTCCAATTTCCAATACCATATGTCATTTTATTTGTTTGACGAGTTTTTGTATATACTTCCAATGATAGTAATCTCATATTCTAATTATACACCAATCAAAAAATAGTAGTGTTTCCCTGTCCCAGGCTAGGCCCCATTCCCAGTGAATGCATTGACAATGCCCTAAGTAATGCAAAGTGATTCCCCTCCTCCTTTGCAAGCTTAGCTACCTTTTTACCACTTGGTAAAGGGAAAAAGAGGTCTTTTTGACTAAGTCAAATGACGAAACCTCTATTAGTTCAAAATGACTAGTCAAATGTCAGTCAAGTGTTTAATTTAAGACCACATGTAGTCATAATTTAAATACTTGACTGACACAACTAACCATCTTGAACTAGTCAAGGTTTAGTCAATTGACTTGGTCAAAAAGACCTCTTTTTCTTGTAGTGAAACTAATGGAAACATATCTTGGACTCCACTAAGAGTTGCACAAAACTCCTTCTCAATTGATCCTCATGCACCAAACTCAAAATTGGAGACACAATGTAGGAGTTTGAATTTTGTTTAGTCTTTGATTTTGGTCTAAAGCTCTCATTCAAATTTGTCACAACATTAAAATTCCATCCATGTTGGTCAAGTTCATGCCTTCTTCATAACCATAACATCTCAATTATTTTAGAAAAGCTTTGTGTAATTGATATTGCTTTAATAGTAGGTTACCGCAGACATGATAAACTCATTATGGACAAATGGGCCAGGAAGACAATACTGAGGTAAGGTAAAAAAGCACCCATAAGCGTGATTTTAAGGATTTTGTCTAGGAAAATAAATTGTTGAAATTCAAAAAAAACATTGTTAAGTAAGCAAGAGGAAATAAAAAATTTGGGCATCAATTTGAAAGCTCAAGTTGCAAGCATTTGTTCACGTAGGTTTTTCAAAGTCCAAAATCATTGAAAATGTAAAATTGCATGAATGAGATGCTAAAAACAACGTTCACTAAGGTCTTCATTATACTCATACGCATGGAATATTAGCTCAAATAGTTACTTAAATAGTAAGATGCAGCAATCAAAACCATCATGAAAGATAGTAAAACATAATGCTTAGGGTACTTGAATGGCGTTTTTGCCTCCTTGGTTTATTTACTTGTGGTATTGCAAAACTATATGACGTCATCCATTGAGCTTGTTTCCAAACGCATTGGCATTCAAATGCGTTTGCACTTGTCACCCATAACCATTATTTTTGTCACCCATAACTAGATTGTTTTTGTATTAGTCAATCATGGGAACAAAGAAACACACGTATGTGGCTGCCAATGTAGGTTATGCCCATGGAGACACTCATGTTTATGGGTATTGCTACTTTAAATGAAGTAGGTAAAAGTATATAAAACCCAATTTCACAGCACCCAAGGTGACCATAATTCATTTTGGGCCCTTGTGCCTCCAGCATAACTTATGTTAAGGTAGACATATCCATTCACGAGGAGCACGTAAATCTGCACCCTAATTTTGAAGTGTTCACCGTCTACTCTTGAACCCAAAGTGGAGTACAAAATGCTGCTTGTACAAGCAAATTTTGCCACATGTCAATTGCTGAGCTGCTTTGCGAGGGTTGGGATTGGGAACGTCAAGTGCCATTATAGGAACACATCCAATGTTACGATATAAGATCAAGAGTCAACATTCCTTTCCTATTTTGAGATCATAACCTAATGTAGAAACAAACACTAAGAGACGTAAAGGTGACATTGAAAGTATTCCATTGTATTAAGCAAAATGTCAAGTGAGGAACAAATTTCCTCACTTGGTTTAAGAAGGAAAGAGGAAGGGTAACCAACCTCTAACCAACGTAACCATCATTACGAACTAGTTCGTAACATTATCCCCCTTCTTAGGTAGAGTTTTCTTACGGTTCGGTGCCGGCACTCTAGTGTGCTTCTTATGAAACTTTGCCACCGCTAGTGGTGCATTCTCTAAATTTGCCGCCGGCTCCCAAAAATTCTCTTTTGGTCCGTAGCCCTCCTAAGAGACTAGATATTGCAATCTTCTTTTTCGACCAAAAATCCGTGAAGTAAGAACTTTGTAGACTTCCCATTCAACATCTCCATCAGGAGTGGTAATCGGTGGGGGTGGTAATTGGCGTCGTCTCGAAATGGAATCATGACGATATTTTTCAAACAAGAAGACATGGAATATATCATGAATCTGCAATTTTTTTGGTAATTGTAAGCAATAAACAACATCGGAGAGTTTAGCAATTACTGTAAATGGTCTCAAAAATTTTGGGGCCAGTTTCCGAGACGGCTCCGTTGTTGTTATATTATCGTGTCGAAGAAGAACCTTGTCGTCTATTTGAAATGTTGGTTGTAATTGTAGCCCGCGATCATAGTTGCGTTTGGCGTCCTCCCCTGCAATTTTTATCATGGCCTTAAGTTTTTTGTGAACTTGTTATAAGTGTTGCATTTGGTCTTCCGCCGCAGGCACTGTAGATGTGGTTGGTGTAGAAACCGAAAATGCCGGATGATAACCATAAGTCGCATAGAAAGGAGAGAACTTTGTTGCAGAATGACTTGCGTTGTTATACGCAAATTCTGCTATTGGAAGGAGATTGGCCCAATCATCTTGCCGGATTGTAGTGAAAGTTCAAAGAAATTGCTCAAGCACTTGATTTACCCTTTCGGTATGTCCGTCTGCCTGAGGATGAAAAGCCGTGGTTGGAGATGGCCAAATCTTAAGGAGTTCACAAAGTCTTCTTATGAACTTAGAGAAAAAAACTGGCCCACAATCCAAAATTACCTCCTCCAATATGCCATGAAACTTCCAAATATTATGTAGATATAATGAAGCGGTCTCTTTGGAGGTAACCGTTTCCTTTGTAGGAATAAAGTGGCCTAGTTTTGTGTTTTTATTGACCACCACCATGATAGAGTCATGTTCACTGCTATTTGATAATTTTACTATGAAATCGATAGAAATTCTTTTTCACGGTGCATGACCGGCTGGAATGGGTTGCATTAGTCCATATCTAGGATGGTGAGTTGATTTCGATCGTTGACACAAGTCACATCCCTCAACGTATCGGTGAACATAGCGGCGTAATGTGAGCCAATAAAAAATTTGGCTAACCAAATCCAAAGTTTTAGCTCTCCCTTGGTGTCCCGCGGCTGGTGCATCATGCCGAGATTGCAAAATTTGCCGCTTGAGTTCTTCATCATCTGGTACATATATCAAATCCTTAAAGCGAAGGATTCCATCATCCAACGTGTATCCTTGAAGTCGTCGGCGTATATCTCGTGGAGGTTGCTTGGAATTGTTTTTGAAAAATGACAATAATAGTTGTAGTGTGGCATCTTCTTGCAACGTTGTCTTAAGTCGTTCTATAATCTGTACATCCGCCCATACCGGTTCATGAGACTCAAGCGCAGCTAATTGCAGTAAGGGTTGATTTTCTTTATTTTGTCTCTCAGTGACATCCACTCATCTAGAAAGAGTGTTTGCCCTTCAACTTAGCGATCCCACCCAGTGGTGAATTTCAAAGTTAAAAGCAGATAAGAATTCAGACCATCGAGCTTGGTGTCAGTTTAACTATTTCGTAATAAGAAAATACTCTAAATTTTTGTGGTCCGAGAATACCCGGTTTTGATGCGGTGATCGTTTCAAATATACCCTCCAGTCTTGAAACGCCAAAATTATACTTAAGAGCTCCTTATCATAGATATCATAGTTTTGTTTTGTTGAAGACATCTTTGAACTACGGAATGCACAAGGGTGGAGATGTCCATCATCCCCGTGCTGTGAAAGAATAGCTCCTGTTGCTACATCAGATGCGTCCGCCTCTACTATGAAGGGTCGTTCAAAATTAGGATGGAGCAATACCGGTGCTTGGAGAAATCTTGATCAAAGTTTCATGAAAGCTCGGTCCACTTCTATGGTCCATTTAAATTTTTTATCCTTTTTTGTCAGCATAATAAAGAGAACAGCAATCCTAGAATAATTACGTATAAAACGCCAATAAAAATTGGCAAAGCCAAGAAATGCTTGCACTTCTTTCACAATTTTTGGTGTGGGCCAATTCTTAATGGTTTGAACCTTATCCTGGCACATTTCCAACCCTTTAGCAAACACCATCATTCCTAAAAACTCAACGGATTGATAATGAAACTAACACTTTGATTCTTTGGCATAAAGTCCATGTTTTTCCAATTGTTGAAGAACTTCCCGCACGACTCGTACATGTTCTTCTAGATCTTTTGAAAAAATGAGGATGTCGTTCAAATATATTACTACGGAAATGTCCAATAGATCTCCAAAGATCTCCTGCATGTAAAATTAAAATTGGGCAGGCGCATTGATTAATCCAAAAGGCATCACTAAATACTCAAACAACCCATACCGTGTTTTGAATGCCATTTTGAACTCATATCCCAATGCCATCCGCACTCGGTGGTACGCTTGTCTTATATCCAGCTTAGTGAAGATCTTTGCTCCCACCAACTGGTCTGTGAACTCCGGAATAAGGAGTAATGGGTAGCGATTTCGGATTGCGACTTTATTTAAATTTCCATAATCCGCGCAAACTCTGATGAAACCATCTTTCTTCTTGGCAAATACAATTGGTGCCGAATACTGGGGATTTGGATTGTTGAATCCATCCTTTCCCCAAATTTTCCTCTAAATACTTGCGAAGCTCTTCTAATTCCGCCAATGACATAGGTCGGAGACCAGTATTTTGTGGCTCCTGGCCCTGCTTGAATTCAATCCTCATGTCCGCCACGCCGTGTTTTGGCAACTCATTTGATACCTGCTCACTAAATGCTCCACTCAAGTTGCAGTATTCCTCTGGAATTGAATAATTTTTTGTACTAGAAAGACTCACCTCGGAAATATCGAGTGCATAAATCTCCGCATCCTTCGCCAAAAAACAAAAAGCGGCCGCTGACACAAAGGAATGCGTTGGGGCAATTAAGTTTTTTGTAATGGGCCCGATACTTTTCATTGGCTTATCGGGCCCTATACCCTTAAGCCCCTTACCGGCCCCTGCACCCAGTATCCCTATGTTAGGTGCCGGAGAGGGTACCAAGACGGGGGTGCTCTCAGCCGCCAGCCGGCATCGGATTGCCGGGTGGCAGGGCGAGGCTCACTATCTGGGCCCGCCCGGCAGGTCCCGGCAGTCCCGATAGGACCGCAGCGCCAGCACCTAGGCTGCTTACATGCTCCGACAAGCCTGCAGCGCCGACGCGCAGGCTGTCTGCGGGCCTTGACAAGCCCGCAGCGCCTGCAAGGCTTGCGGCGCCTCCTCCTTTGCTAATTTCTTTTTCCATTCTTCCTTTGTGAACTTTGCTTTGTAAATGCAGTGTACTCGCGGTAATCCCACCATTTGTTGACCTTCGCCAAGCATCATTCCCAACTCTGGAATGGAGGCTCATTATTTTAGACATTGTACAATTCGCTCTACAATAAGCTGAGTTGAACATTACACTCTTTTGTGACCAACAAATAGTTGGGTCGTGACGAATCAACCAAGGGATGCCCAAAATAAATAGATATCTTCCTGTGTTGGTGATATCCGCCACCAACTTCTCACGATGACTCCCAATTATAAGTTCAACCACCGCTTTGTGTGTAATAAGCCTGGAATTAATCACTCGGCCATCAATCACCCGGACTTCTCTTGGTGCTCCCTTGAGTTTTAAGATTGCATTGAACTTCTTTGCAAACCTAAGATGCATGAAGATTCCTGTGGCTCCTGAGTCTACTAGGGTGGAGGCCGCTATGGAGTTGATTGTGGCATCCAACGTTATATGGGCCTCCGGATCCAAGGTAGCCCGTAGAGACAATGGAGTCAATACATTTCCCGGATCCTCGTAGATCACTAGAGGTTCCTTCCATTGTAAACCTTGCTCATGATCAAGTTCATCATCCCCCCGTTTTGTGCTCAAGCTTTGCTTCGGGATTGTAGCCGCCGTCGTCTGGACAATGCCCGGGTATTAAATCCTCCCACTTAGTCCCGGGTTTCCTCTTTTCTCGAGGTTGTTTCTTCTATCTTCATGGTAGCCGAAATTGAAAGTGGCATAGAGGGATTTGTGAGGCACTTAGCTCTGATACGTCCTAGTTTGCCGCAACCCCAACATCGCTCCTAGCGTTGATACTCTAGCCGATCCGCTGCCGTTTTTGCCAAAGCTTGCGTTGCTCGAATCGCGCCAAGCTCCATAGGCACTGGGCCCGAATTTGCTTGAGACTTCGCACTTGGATCACGGAAAGGAGCGGTTGGAACTCTAACATTTTAGGAATTGGATTGTACCCGCCAATTTTGCCGTCGGTCCCATAGCCTCTCATCAATCCGGGACACCATTGCCATTCAATCTTAAAGTCTTTGTGGTTGAGTCTCTGCGGTGGCTATGGAATCCAAAATTTCATCTTTAAGTCCTCCTCAAAATTGAGCCACCAAGCTAGCTTCATTCCATTCGACTTGAGCGGCATATTCATTAAACGTAGAAATATATGATGCCACCAAACCGGTTTGCCTAAGCCGACCTAAACAATTTTTTGCGTTACCTTGTCTATTCAAGTCACCGTAAACCCCAATAATGGATTTCCAGAAAGCATCATAGTCTGTCAACAGCTCATGATCACGTCCTTCATCAAGGGCTTGCAAAAGTGGCATTGCTTAATTGTGTGCAGCCCCTGTCATATATGAAAGAGCATAAGCGACTTTATTGGCATCAGAATTATAAGTGCGTGGCTTACCTCGGAATACCAAACGCAATTGTGCAAACCACCGATACACCTCGTTACCCTTCTTTTCGGAAAACTTATCCGGTTCCGCTATTTTTTATTCCTTGGTATGAAATCCATCACCTCAGGCTCTTCCATTCTTCTTGGTGCTCGCCCTTCTTCCCCGGATGTGGATGACGCTACCAATCCTGGCCCCAACGTCGCACGCTCTGAAAGTTCTTGCACCAAGTGGGGAATCGTCCCTTGAAACACATTTTGAATTTGTTGTTGTATGAATGAGGCCAACTCCGACCCCACCCCTTCCGACATTGTAAGCCCTCGCGGATCTCCAGCTATGTGCTCACGATCCATGGTAGCTCAACCTAACTTCACAACATGACTTTTCTAACCTTCTTCACCCACCACAATCTTGCCATTGTAGACAAGCATTGTTGAAACTTGCAACATGATTTACTTGATGCAAGTATTTCCTAACCCTAACCTTATTTCATTTATGCCTCTACTCTTCTTTCCTTCCTAATCACTATCAATTAATTGGCCGTTATCCTACCTACCAACCACGGTGAATGCATCAAAACCTAAAATCACCTCCTTGATAGAACCAACAAACAACTTCAAGAACGCATTGAAACGTTGAGTAGAACATGCCAAAATTTTGGAAAAAGAAAACCATACAAATTGTTTGCTACTCCTACTACCATAGAAAATTTGCAAGAACTCTCGAGCCTATTTACTTCACAATAATTTCCCGAAAGGCAACATCCCATATTTGTCAAAACCAAATACATCCCTACCCGATTGCCTCCTCATCTGAATGTGGACTCTCAAGGACTTGACATTATGTTACGATACAAGATCAAAAGTCAACATTCCTTTCCTATTTTGAGATCATAACCTAATGTAGAAACAAACACTAAGAGACGCAAAGGTGACATTGAAAGTATTCCATTGTATTAAGCAAAATATCAAGTGAGGAACAAACTTCCTCACTTGGTTTAAGAAGGAAAGAGGAAGGGTAACCAACCTCTAACCAACGTAACCGTCATTACGAACTAGTTTGTAACATCCAAGCATTTTCAAGATCAGTCTAGAGTTACTAATAGGGACCCTATGAGCTGTAACTTTGCCCTTTAACCCCTAAAGGATGGAGTGTACCATTCCGACTAGTAGAATACAAGGTATTTTTCTTGTATTTGAAATAGATTCACACTTTTACTGCATTTGAGATCAACAAAGAAGTTGGAGAACATATCAAAGCAGTTCTAGTGAGCTACTTGAGATCCCAAATGAATACTTTTTATTGGTAGCAAATATTAATTATATTGCAGCATATATACTATGCCCTGTTGTCCTTTAAGGGTTAATATAAAATAATCTACCATACTTTTTTCCACAGAAATGATGTTCCATGAAAGAACCCTACAAAAAAATTCCTGAATTTTCCTAAACCTTGAAGTATCCCAAATCCTTAATCCTTTAAGGACCACACCCATTTTCACAAAATCCACTAAAAACAGGGGATGTAAGCTTAAATGTGCAATTGACTCAAATATGGACCCATTTTCAATAATCCAAGCCTACAAATGGGAAGTACACCTTATTTACTATAAAGCACCAAAATTTTAGATTGTTCTACCATTGGAGGTGAATCATTATAATAATTGAGTGAGCCATATGCGGAAAATCTATAGTATTTCATGCTTGTGTGGTTTTGATTGTTAACGCTTCATGCAAGCTTTGATTGAAAAGAGCCTTACATTTCTAGAAAGCAGGGTTTCCCACCTTTACAATAAGACTGGTTTCACTCAAAATAGACAAAAATAGCAATCACAAGGTGTAGCTCAGTGGACAAAAAGTGTCCAAAAACCCACTTTCTTTGCTACCCTAGAATGGTTCTACAAGAAATTTGATAATTATTTTGGAAAAGCCAATTGGTGAAAACAATCAAGAATTGGCATTAAATGTTGGATGACAAATTTTAAAGCCAAAATAACAACACCATTTTAGTAGATCTTCAAATACTACAATTATACTAGTACTGTATAGGAAAACAATACAAGCGTATTTCTTAAGCAATTTGAATTTTTTTAGAATTGTGCAGTTGAAAATTGACATTCTTCTTGCATACTTGATGTATTATTTTGTTGCTTTGATCCATCTTTGACAAATATTGAATACGTATTTTGAAGCCATGCCATATAAACACCATTATTTGTCAACTCACATACCTGATTGCATTGTTATTTTTTTAGATGGATGCAAAATTCTTGTGATCACATGCATACTTCAAGACCAAATTCCAAATTATTGAGCAATTTCAACCTACAGGCCAAAAACCACCCATAGCGACCAAAATATGATCGCGTGGTCCTTAAAGGGTTAAACTGTTTGGTATGGGTTTGTCTACCTTATGAGAGTCTAAGACTGACAGATATGTGCACTAAAATCTACGCCTCTAATATCTGAGGGCGGATTTGTGTAGGATTGAATGTTAGGTGGTAAATAAATATGTGTATCTTAACCCTTAAACGACCTTAGGGAACCGTATGTACGCTGACATATAATTGTCATTTGCTATCAATAAGAAATTTGAATTGGGAACTCAAGTAGCTTAGTAGAACCACATTGATCTATTACTTGTTGCAAAGGGCCTTTCGATCGTTTAAGGGTTAAAGCATGCTTTCGTGTGCCGGCAAATTTGGCAAAGGTCCAAGACATTTACTGAAGATGGAAAATTACTTTCTCATATTAAATGAGGAGAAATGAGGGAAAGAGTACAGTACAATCGTCTTTATGTGAAAGAAATTTTGGATGTGTTAACTTAATTTCATTGTGTGTTGCTATCAATTCTAAGGCGAAGTTCCACAATTGGGGTTATACAAACTAGATGCATAATACACAACAAGAATTTTATTTGCAATACTTTTCCAATAGTCCATTAGAGGTTCCATTAGAAATTGAACTTCAATTTTTAATAAATGTTATAATAAGTTTTATTATTATGAATACTTCCTTTCTTTGAATTGTGTCAGCAGATTTTATCAATCAGATTTTTTGCCAATGAGTGACACTTCTATGTATTGGTACTAATACTTTGTTTGATTTTTCTACACTTTACCAAAACTAGCCACAAACGGAAGTCTAACCTTAGAGTAGATCAAGATTCTTAATAAATCAACCGTTTTCACCAATTGAGACTTAATTGAAGAAAAAAAGTAAGTTGCACAAAAAACGAAAATATAAAAATACGGGCATGAATTTGCAAATTTTGTAATGTCCAAGAAACGTCTAACAAATTGATTTGCTCTACTAGATCAAGAAATTTGTGTTTGGTTTGCAACTTATTAAATCCTCTACTATTACAAAGATGTTAGTTTAGGAATTAAAAGTACATGTAGTTTATCCTATTATCACTTCAACCCTATTACCACTTTCATGTTTTCAAATACATAGCTTTTTGGGGTGTGCTCCAAATATGGATTTGTTGGTATTGCAAGAAAAGTCTTAGAGTTCTTTACTTAAAATTGCAATTTTTTATCCCTTTGACCAAAAGCTACTAAAGATAAAGAATATTAGTTATGAAGACCTCAATTAGACATACAATGTATAGACCTAGTACCTTAGCTACAGCAATGTTAATTGCAAAAAACCAAGAAAAATTGAATTTTTTCAACTTAGCTAGGGCTTGTAGATGACCACAAAGGCCAAGGAAAGGGAAAAAAAAAAAGGCCAAAGATGAAAAAGACAAAATATGATTATGTATGACAGCCAAAATCTTTAAGGAATTGATGATAGGGCAATTTCAAACTTAAATTTAAAATTGAGCCTGCCTCATTGAAACCCTGATAACTAACACATACTTCACTCATTTAGAATTTTGAAACTTGATACAAAACCTTGACTCAATTATTTTTTGAATGATACCGTAACTATGGCATTTGGTTTATTGTAGTTTCTGTAATTAATTATTGAAATAAGCTGGTCCAGTGATAATAGAGCACACTACCCGTACACATTTTATTGCTTTGCTGTCAAAAGTTGAATCTAACATATTTTTCACTTCATGTAGGTTTAGATCGTCTCAATTTATTGAAAATTTAGTTGAAATTGGTAATGAAAAGTCTGAGCAATACTGTAATACACAAAATTAACATATAAATTTCTTATTTATCTGTGATTAAGGTTCAAAACCAATAACTCAAATTATAGTAACGCGTTATTTGTTAATTTGGGAAAAAGCAACCAAAGTGGGATTTTTAGCTTTATTTCCTAGAGAACATCATATTCATTGAATTGGGAATTCATTGATTGTTTTTCAATGAAATGAGAAGCTCTTTTTGGATAGAAAGTTCTTTAACTTTTGAAATTTTGGACGAAAGTTCATTAACTAGGTTTTAAGTGACCTCCTTAGTTTGAATTAAGGTGGCAATTTTGGATCAAGGTGAGGTACAAAATGGTACCCATCATTTTCCCAAATTAACCCTTGAGCGCTCAGCTCAGGATCGACCCGGTGCAGGGATGAGAGACTTGCCAGCATCAAAAACCACGTGGCACATGGAAAAATAAGATCTAGCTGGATGAACCTTTGAAACTTGTTTAGAACTTGATTGCTGAGGTCCTCATGAATTTTGGGGTTTATTGGCCGTCTCATTTATGTTTTTATAGAGGTCAAAGGGGCGTTGAATTTTTATTTTTGGGCGACATTTGTAAGTGTTCTGGTATTACCTCTGCTGATTTTGGGCTGCTCTGATGGGATTTTGTGACAAAAAATTTTACACGGGTTCTTTGGTGGGTTGAGTAACTATCTGCCAAATTTCAAATTTTTGTGGCAAATTCCAAACCACAAAACCTAAGCTCAAAGACAGGGAACCCAAAAACATTGACTGGGAAAATTTTTGTGGGTGTGACTGCCACAGGGGCTTCCAGCCAGTGGTACAAGGCTTGTACCTTGCCACCTGGATACTCCCACGTACTCCCGGCCAACTAAATGAGCCTTGCAACTGGGCGCAAATGGTGGCCTCGATCTCCCTTTTGCCCAAATGAGCCAGAAAGCCACTTTTTCTAATGATGGCCCTCTACCTTGACTGAGCATGCAATCGTAAGTACTCCAAACCCCGCTCTCTTACCCCCTAAACACCCTTCTTGTACCTTAGTACTATCAAATCTCAATTTAAACCCCATCTGGCGGCGCACCATCTCATTTTTGATTTCAAGAGGCAATATTTGGAGAGGTGGGGCGCTTAGGGGTTAATGAATAACACGTTTAGTGCTATATTTGTCCTAAACTTTTGTATAAGTTCCAAATAGTTCTTGTCATGATTTTAATATAACTTACAAAAAAAAATCTTTATGTAAATGAGAGGAATTTGAAGGCTATCTTATTTGAGGTTAGTAAACTCAAACATATTTACTATTTATTTACGGTTTTTTTTTATTAATTGGTTTTTTTGGTCCTAGCATTTTTCATAAATATTGTATCTATTTTATTAAAAATCCAACTGGCTGCTTGGCCATTCCACTAGTTAGCTTTTAATCAAATGGGAGTTTTTCCAAATTTTTGGCTTGTCACTACATTTGGAAACTTTGAAATCATTTTTGCATTCAATAACTTTGTCATCATGTCTTGGTGTTAGAAGATATTAAACTGATCAAGTACAACAAAAGGGTAGGTTTTTACTTTTATTCTTGGTCGTAAATCATACCACTTTTCTTTTTCTGCCCCCACATCAACATGAAGATATGAGCAATATTATGAGGTTAGAATTGGTTCTTGTGGCCTTGACACACTACTGATTTGGTCATGTGTTGAAACCCTAGCCTTGGCAAGGTGCTTACCACCCTAGTACACCCAACTATGATAAAGGGTCAAATGACCTTATGCTCACATGGAAGCCTCAAAATTTCTCAAGAATAAAACATGTTTCACACCTAAGATGGATTTATATTTTATACTACACAAAAATCACCATATATTGTTGTGTGGGTTCATAATTACTTTGCAATTCTAAAGCTTGTGCACATGAGAGGTTGTGTGTGCTTTTGAACTACTTAACAATAGTTTTGTTGTGAAGACTTTGCAATTCACGCTAAATTTTAAAATATAGAAAATCAGTAATATTGGTAAAAAATGTTGTGTTTCATGATGTATGGGGATTTTGGTGTAGTGTCCAAAGATCATGGCCAAACATTTTGTTGCATTCTCATTGGAAGAGAAGAGCTAGCTATTGCAATGTGGTTCTTCATTAGACCAAAAATAAGAAAATCAAGAGATTGACCATTGCAAAAAAACAATATGAGAAAGTGATACAAAATTCTACACATTCACTAAAATTCAAGGTTTTCTATATAACCAAGTGTACCATTATCAAAGAATGACTTTCTTTCCTTTCCACCTACATGGCTACATCTTTTTTTTTTTTTTTTTTTTTTTTTGCTAACCACAATCTTCACCTACTCTTCCTTACATACTAAGTTGAATCACATTTTAGGTTGTCTGCTTTTCTCATGAGCCAATTTTATAGCCTTGGAGCATCTCTTTCACATGATTTTTGTACTTATTTCAAAACTGCAAAGAAATTGAACTAAATGATCGAACAACATGCTTGGATAGTTGTGGGTATTTAAGCCTCTATGGTTTTGTTGTAAAATGAAGTGATAACCCCTAAAGGACCACTTGTCCCTACAAGGGACAAATGGGATTTTAGGCATGTACTCATGGCTAAATTGCTTTGTGTAATTTTTTGAAACTTTTATGGAAGATGGGGAATTCAAAGATCTATGTGGGCATCTAATTTCTTCCTCATTCCGACATTTATTGAAGAAGTCAAAAATGAATGTATGAGAATTTTTGTTTGGCGAGCAGCTAGGCAGCCCAAAAACTTCAATAAAAATTGTATGTTTTTAAAATAAAAATTTGAGGTTAGTTCTTTAGACTTACATATATGTGGGAAGCTTTGTGTATCATTCAATTCTAATTGATCAAATAAATGTTATGAGAAGTTAGAGTTTGCAAGTAGGCATAGATTTGAAATGTTCCACACCTACCCACAAGCTAAAACTTCTCATAACTTTTATTTGATCAATTAGAATTGAATGATTCACAAAACTTCCCACATATACGTAAATCTAAAGAACTAACCTCAAATTTTTATTTAAAAAAACACAATTTTTAAAGAAATTTTTAGGCAGCCTAGCTGCTCGCCAAACAAAAATTCTCATACATTCATTTTTAACTTCTTCAATAAATGTCGGAATGAGGAAGAAATTAGATGCCCACATAGATCTTTGAATTCCCCATCTTCCATAAAAGTTTCAAAAAATTACACAAAGCAATTTAGCCATAAGTACATGCCTGAAATCCCACTTGTCCCTCGAGGGGACACTTGGTCCTTTAGGGGTTATAACGGGGAGTGCACTATACATGATGTTTGTGGGTAGCTTGCATTCAAGCCCCTATAAGATGGAGGCTATGTAGGTCAACTTTTTAAAATTTCTATAGGGCTATATTTACCCAAATTTCTAAATTTTGACAATTTCATGTACCCTAGGCTTCATTTGGATTAAGTTTTTGTAATATTTTTGTATACCTTATGTTCATTATAAATACACAATGACATAAACAAAATTACACACATGTAATCAAAAACCAAACACTTCAAAACATAAATTTTAACCAATCACATAATACTTCAAACAAGAACTTGAGAGAAAACAAAAATTAAGCATGGAAATGCATATATTATATCCAAAAGCATATTTGTAAATTCAACATAGGATAAAGGAAAAAGTAGTGAAACCCATTCCACTTCAACCACAAACCCCTTTTAACCTTAGCATACGTCTAACCAAATCACAAAACCTATCAATATTTTTTTGTATTGCACTAGCATGGAGAAACAAGTTTAGATGAAAACATAGGGTGGACATGAACTTTGCAAGAAGTGCCTGTTCAAAACATGCATGTGTTTAGAAACAAAATACAAAGCATTTACATGCATAACATGACTACACCGTACAGCCTATAGTGGTACTTGGTCATGCAACCGGTTTAGGATTTAGACATGTTCAAAATGCTGTATGGCAATTCATGTCCTGCACTTGCATAAAAAATATAAGTTAGCAACTACCATCCAAATGCACTCCATTAGTAACATGATTTACACATATGCATACGGAAGGACCTATATAAAGAAAACACAAAATATAACTTACTGAGACACTGTTGAAGAGCATGATTGAGTTAATCACAACATGTCCATAACAAAGTGATTGACTTTGAAATGCAGCAATTTTTTTGCTAAATTTGATTATTGAGAAAGTAAGAACTCAGTCTGCTCCAAATCTCAGATCTAACCAAATGCTGAAAATCCATTTTGTTGTAACTGGTTCATTTGAAAACATCACAATTGCTCAAAAACTAATTTGCAACTTCTTCATTGTAAGAGCAATTTTCATTTTGTTTTATTTGTAGAAGCTAAACCTGTTAGAGTGTTAGTGTAGCTTGGATTCCATTGTTGTGAACTCCCAATCTGCATCACCGACACGGTCCATGTCAGAAAACGCTCCCAATTGCCACATTTGCTTTTAAACCCTAAAAAAAGTGACCCAATGGTGACAATTATGCAATGAGAGACCGAGAGAGAGGGAGAGTTGCGGAATTGGAAACATATAATTTGCGTATTCAAAAGAATGGGAAGGGCAAGAAATTTTTGATGCATGAAATTCCAAAACAAGCAAAAAAGATGAGAGCAATCAAGAAATAGAATTGCAAAGCTGGGATTGAGCCGATGAGAGGGGGAATGCGTACTTGCAGGGCTGCAAGGGGCAAGCAGGCAAATAAGTGAAGGAGCCCAAGGTCAATGCAACTAGCAGCGACTAAGTCTTGGTTGCCGCCTTGCTCGACTGCGTTGATGCGAGCACGCAGAGAAATCAAAGAAAGCATGGAAAATGAACTTGCGCGCAAAGATAGAGTTGCACGTGAACCCTTACAAAGTCTAGAAACTGTGCGCAAACAAAAAGCGTTGTTGCGTAATCTGAGATAAACCGTGCAATCAAAACCACAAAACATGCAAGCGTGCAAGTGGGAGTTGCTAAAATTTAACCCAACCTTCAAACCCCACGCTAACCCTAAGCCCAAGCCACAAGCTCGTAAATGAATAGCAACAAAAGCTTCATCCACGTTGCCAATCCTACATCATTACTTCTACATCATATATTAATCCTACGGCCCTAAGCTACTGCTGAATACAATTGACTTTAGCTAACCATTAAATGATTAAAATATATCCAATAAAAGTGTAGATTTTGTTTTTTAAATATTGGCAAGGTTATTGTACAACTAAAAAATTTATAATTCTCATTATTATGCACTACCATTCATTATTTATAAAGAGCCCACACCCATTTCAATGATGCTTACTTTTTATAAAGCCATGTCAAAAATTTAGAACCAAGGCAATTGTAATAACCCTTCATTCAATTGCACGTGTACAATTTTTTTTTAAAATGAGTGCACTCCCCGTGATTAACCCTTAAAGGACAAGGTGGCCCTTTGCAACCAATATAATACGGGATATTTGTCTTGTATTTGGAGTGCATGCACACCTTTATTACATTTGAGATCAACAAAGAAGTTAAAATATATATCAATGTTCTTCTAGTGAGGTAGTCAAAATCCCAAATTAAAACTTTTTGTTGGTAGCAAATACTAGTTATACAACAAAGTACATAGCATATTTTAGTAGCTCTGTCCTTTAAGGGTTAAAGCTATTTTGGAAGGAGTGCAAAAGTGACAACATGGCAACTCGGCATAGATAGAAAACAAGGCGTAGTATGATGAAATGGATTCATGGAATACTATTGGTGCAAGTACTTATTTAAGTATTTTCCACATTTAACTAAATCTTAGATGGTTCAAAACTCAAAAATAATGATTATCGACTTTTTTTTTTGGAGACACATGAAAAACATTAAGATATCTCCTCATGTTTTACTTATGAACAGTACTAGATATTTTGATGTTTATGTACCTAAACATTGGGAGGCATTTTCTTATTATATCTAAAACTTGGGAGATCTCCCAACATGTTACACAGTCCAAAATAAAATCGATGATTGCACGATTGGTCCAACTATCCCCTGAAAAAGGCCAACCACCCAACTCAAGAAGAATTAAAAAAAAAAAAAAACCATAAGCGAGGCCAACCACGAACCACCCAAGAAGAATTATAAAAAAAAAAAAAAAAAAAAAAAACCCATAACACTACAAGAAATTATGTCTTATTTGTCATGTCTGAATTGACTAAATGTGTCCAAAATGACAAAAAGTCTGTCAAGCTGGACAATTTTCTTCGGGAGGTCACTCTCCAATTTTTAATAAACTACGTGAGATAAAAAATAGGGTTAGTTTTATTCACTAGAGATAAAATTTATATATCTTTTTTAGATTTACCATAGCATTGGAAAAATATATCTTGCTTCATTATATATAAAATAGGGTGGTGTATAATCCTCCATTTTAGAATACTGTAGAAAAAAAAGGGTGGGAATTATAAGATTATCCTAAAAAAGTTTAGTAGGATGAGTGTAGGGTTTAGAGTTCATGAGCAATATGGATGAAAAATGGTTTTTTCAATCCAGGTTTTGGGCTTTAATTGTTTAGGATTTAGCAACAAGCTACAAGGTAATCAAAGAAGGGTCACGTTTGCTCACAAAGGCCGGCATTGTTTTAGAATCTTGAGAGTAGGGTTTGTGCTGGCAAGCACATTGGATTCTTTACACGCTGGCTTCTTTACACGTTGTTATGCTAAGCTTACCGTTGCTCTTGTTGGCACTTAAGATTCTCAGAGTTGAAATTGCTTTCTTGTTGTGTGCAATTTTTATCTCTTCGCAGATTATCTGAGCGCGCTGAAAGTGGCGGCAAGGGTGTTGTGCAATTGAAGCTTCTCATCCTCTTACAAAAGTTTCCTCACAAATCTGTACTTGCAAACGCGGGCGTATGAGCTTAGTAGGGTTTGCATTTAGGGTTGGATTTTTTATATTCTTCTGCCAACAACGGTGGTTGACATTGGCGTTATCGCTTAGTTCTTTATGCAGTTCTCGATAGTAAGAGCTCAAGTTCACACTTAGATTTACTTGCTGTCCTCTGCCCGGTTTCTTCCTTTCCTATTTTCTTCTCCATTTTAGGGTTGAGTGCTTCAAAGCTTGTCGTTTGCCATTTCGTGAGTATGCATGTAGTTGAGGGTAATTTGAATTTTTAGGAATGGGTTAGGATTTAGGAAGGTTGCTTTGTAAGTATGGTTTGAGGGACTTGCTATGTGTTGAATTCTTATGCTATTTTCTTATGGGCCAAAGTTTTCTATAAATCCATTATATACACATAATTTTTTCTTATGATACTATTGTGTTTGTAAAAAAAATAGGGTTTAAAAAATTAGGTCGTATAACCATTTAGAAATAAGCATAGGGTACCCTAAAATACACTAAAGTAGTTTTTTATTTAAAGAAAGGGAGGAAAATATTAGCTTAAAAAATCTAAATACCCCCCATTTAATTACCCCATTATTGCAGGTGGTATCCAATTATAAAGGGGTGTGACCCCCCGAGACAATTTTTGTAGATTTAGCCATGTTGATTTGGACATATTACTGTCATTTTGGACAGTTTCCAGTGTAAGCGAGGCCAACTCCACGAACCACCCAACTCCAATGTCGTTGATCTCCAAATAAAAAAATAAACCACTGCCGTTGATCGTCATCATGAGAAATGATCTCTTTGATATATAACACATGTAAAAATATAGATACAAAATACAGATGCAAAATATGTATACGGAAATATGGATACAAAAAAAAAAAATTCAATTGCCTCATATTCTTTGTAAGCAGAATTGATGTCATACAAATACAAGTATAGGGTACGTGGGTATAATGCACAAATACCGGTCTCAATTTATGAACCAATGATAAAGTGACACATGTACTCCTTTAAAAAAGTTGGAAAAGTTTAACCACCAATGGCTGAATGACATGTGTATCCCATCAATTATTCATGTATGGCTTTTAAAAGAGGCAGTAAGTGTGACTAATTGACTATCACTATTCACTGTCCACTCAAAAGACAAGGTCACATATACATATGGCAATATGGCAGTATGGCATACGTGTATTTCCAACAAGTGAAATCGAAGCGAGGATCGAAGGAAATAAAGAAGGGGTCACCACTCACAATTGACGTCGTTCATTTCATCACAAATAACTCGTTTACTACCGAACTCACAAGACAAGGAGAAAACTAACGGATGTACTACTTAGAAGAAGTAAATCATTATTACACCAGTTTCATTTTTCATTAACAAATAAGGCTAAGCTTAAAACAAGGTCCTGGAAGAACCGACAGCTAGTTCAAAGCTAACCAATTGAAATGAGAAAAAATTGGTTGCATAAATGTTGCCTAAAAAACCAATTAAAATTCAAAAAATATATATTTATAGTACTACATAGAAAATAACTGAAGGAGTTCCTTGATAAACCGGTTCAATGTGGGAAATGAAGGAAATCAACCGAAAAATCACAAATATTTCCCGGACCCTGGCTTAAAACATACTTCGTGGGATAAAGATCGAGGTGGTGGACTACTGTCTGACAACTGTCAACAACAGAATCGGTAAGAAACAATCTGTACATCCAACTTATTGTACGTAACTCCATTACTCCATTTCTTGTGCTGTCCACATCATGCTTTGCCACAAGAACGCTGAAACGGCAAGTACCTTTGTCTCCAACTTCCTTGTAAAATTACAGATTTCGTGTTACAGCGTGTTCCATTGTTATATACATGTACAGTTGTACACTCATGTTTCAAACACAAACTTTAGTTTTGTAGCAATTGCAAGTGCTAAAATGTCATGTCCAGAATTTGTTCACAAAGTGAGAAGAGAGAAGATGTTTGAAAAGGTAGAGGATATGGCGAAACCGGGTTTTGTACATAAATTCGGTCCCATCCTACCGCAGCCAAGTTTACTTTACACTCTTGGAAGCAACCCATACATGAGAGAATGGCCCACTCGGACAAGGGTCTCCGGTTATCTGTCTCTGACTATAAATCCGAGGTCAGAAGTGAAAAACCCCTGTACTTATGGCTCGTTTATGGAATCAAGCTCCAGAAACGTGCCCGAGTCATCCTGTCTGGCCAGGCCAGATCGTGCTCGAGCAGGGTGATGGTCGCGGGTCCACCGGTTCAGGTGCAGCACTGAGCGCCAGTGCCGTCGATAAGACGGTCGATAAATATTTTGCTGCTTGCGGAGATTTGGACAAAACCTTTTCAGAAGCCATGGAGATGCGCGGATTATGATCTTCGAAGCATACAAGCCACTCCAGGGGCACGCCGCAGATACGATGAGCCCGAACACGGATCCAGTAGTGGCGTCATTCTGGGGGTAAGTCAGGAATCCCCAGAGACAAAACAATATCCCTGTTTGGGCGGCTATGGGTTGCCATTTCCAGTCGTCGGTCAGCTCAAATATGTACTCCAGTTCCGGTATCCCACGTCGTTTAATAGGTTGATTTTGCCCTTCTGCCGAGTTGCTATTTTGTGTATCCTGATGAGAATGAGCCGCACCAGCAGCTTCACTATTTCCCGCAATATCCTGCTCTGCTGCTGCTACTGAAGGCTTAGACTTCAGATCGATCTCGGCTATCCAGTAGGTAACCTGGAGCAGAACGGAGGAGTACCAGACCAGAATGGAAAGCACTACATATAGCTGGGCATAGTTGTAAAACGATTTGGACTGTGACAGATAAGGGTTTTGGCGTCCAACCGCCTCAATGAGACCGTTGCCTACTATTGCCAGAAGGCACAAATGTATCCAGTCTTTGAAGATCGTCTTACGAGAATATTTAAACCAAGCTTTACTGGCTTCTTTTATCATAACTTTTGATCCATCAACAGGTCGTCCCCATATGCACCAATAGAGGGCGACTAAGAAAACAACAAGGGTCTCCAAGGAGATGATGAAGGGGATTCCGGATCCAAGCAGACCATATTGTAACACTGTGCCAACCATGAATCTCCGTTTGTAAAGTTTCCGTAAGTCATTCACTTCACAATGAATGCCGTATATGTTAGTTTCAAAATAGGTTTGAAACAGGTGATTGCATCTCCAGTACGGCAGGCACCGATCGATCAGGCCGAGGTCATAATACACAGCTAAACCCAATCCTGGTCCGAATTTTCCATACGTATAATTCTCAAATTTCTCTAGTTCGTCGAAAGTGCAACAATATTCAAAATGAGCGTCAGGATCGTCTTCAGGCCCATAGAAAAAATATGTTGATGCATTCTCATAATGAAAGTCCAAGCAATGGCCTTCTGTTTTGAGAGTCTTGTCCCATGGACCAGTATCAAGGTCAGTTATGCTCATGTTACGGTTCGCTCCAACCCACTGAGAGTGGGTCAAGAAAATGACGAGCAGGAGAGCAACCTGCCAGATCAACATAATCATAGTTTACCAGAATTGTGAGTAGACGGTTTTCAGTAAGTGGCTTTTTAGGAAAAATATTGGTCGTTAGACAAGTGAGACAACATTAATACTAGTCTAAATTCTACATGCCAGATGACTGTAATATTAATTGTCCACGTTTTGAAAAGAGCAAGGAGAAAAGTTAACTCTTATCCAACCAAAGGCCAAAATCGCCATATTCGTTAAATTGGGAAAACGCGGTTCCAAAATTGAACTTCACCTTAAACCCAAAAAGTTATCTTAAACCAGATTTGAAGGTATCAGAATTATTCCGAACCACTAAAACTTTTTCTCCTGAGAGGAGGACACGTGTACCAAAAAAACGTTGCTTAAGGTGATCACCTGCAAAAGTCCCAAATTCGAACAAATTTCCCAATTTAACGAATATGACGTTCAAACGAGAAGAAAATCATTGGGAGTTGGCTAGTTCTACCACAAACGTCAATTTCCATGTAATACTGCAAGTCTGTGCACCGACAATTGTGACATTCACCTACACAAAGCTCCTAAACTAGGAAAATAAAGATAAAGGTTAGCAGTCAACTGCCTCATAAGTGTCGGTATCCTGAATCTACAGCAATACAACAATGTCGACGCTCAAGATACATCGAACAAGATTATAGGTCCAATTTGAGTAGGAAATTGCACACTTGTAAACATACGAATAGACTTCGCTCAGTGCAAGCAGTTCAAATATCCCCATTCTAAGTTTCTAACTTCACAGTCATGAGAAAAACAAGTGGCGCCGTGATTTGAAATGAGAAGGTGATTGAAAAAGCGTTAGCATGAGAAAATTACTCAAGAGAGCAAGAGCAAGATGTTTGCCTGCAAATTCAGCGAACTTCGCCTGCAAATAAGATCCTGCAATCCACGCGAGTGACCAGCTCCTTGGCTTCCTGGACTGCTCTCCATGATCAGAATTGTCCCCCAGGGCAAGCTCGGGCCACTCGTGCCCAGTTCGCTAGTTTTCCAGGGACCTCTTCACCCTCGATATTAACGAGACGGGTCCTGACCCTTCAGTCTGAGGATTTGCTACAAGTTTTGAGTTCTGACACTCCAGAGATCACACGAATGCCGAGGAGAAGACTTTGTTGGTTACTTACTGGCTTGAGGTCTCCTATTTCAACCCTCGAATCGAATCGATGACCCTGTAGACAGACATAGGAATAAAAATTAGGAATAAACAGCAATTGGTGGTTACCATATACAATA
Organism: Ulota crispa; assembly: GCA_963920765.1. Taxonomy (NCBI): domain Eukaryota; kingdom Viridiplantae; phylum Streptophyta; class Bryopsida; order Orthotrichales; family Orthotrichaceae; genus Ulota; species Ulota crispa. Next base: position 20,826,984 of record OY987244.1, on the reverse strand, counting down.
TTATTTTCGTTGGACTCGCGATAGATATCCATGCGCCAGAGGTTGTGACATGTACCTTCACCAAGGTCTAATTTCAGTCCACAAACTAAGAATCGTATAAATTTTGGCGCCTCTGTCAACTGTGGCGCAAAAGTAAATGAAAGATCGCTAACTTAATTCCAGAAATTCTGGAAGGAGAAGGAGAACAAGGGTAGGATTTACTTTTGCCTGAAATATACTGTAGTTAATGATTACGCACAGACAATACCGGAGCTGACCCACCAGTGCAGGATTCGATCAACTTTGGTACTCGACCACTCGAGAATGAAGAGAGTATTTTTTATGACTAGTGAAGGCCCTTACTGCAGTTGATTCTCATGCAACTGTATACCGAATATGTCGCTTCTGATGGAATGTATACCGATTATGCAGCTTTTGACGTCAGCTGGCCGAGTTTTTATGGGGTAAGGTAGGTCTGATACGTAGCTCGAATTGCGACCCCTCCACATAACGCGTCCCATAGGTAGCTTAACTCACGAATTTTAACGAAGTGGTCCTTTGAAAGTTTGAATGGACCGAGCTTTAAGTCATAGAAAAAAATGTGTATTCTATTGTAAAAGCCCATCATTTTTTGTTTTGTTTCACCTCACTTTTTTACAAATTACAGGGCACTAGTTTATGATAAACCTAGAGTCACAATTAGGTGTCTACTACAAAAAACTTTGAAAACTCATTAACAATTCAATAATGCTTTGAAAAAATTTGTGTTTCATTTGATATCAATTTCTTTTACCTTCTTTTCTCAAGAAAAACTCATGAAAAAGGCAGACCAGTCCTTAAAGCTTAAAGTGACGGTTTTAGAACATTCTACTTTATAAGCTTATAACTATAACAATATAATTATAGTATCGGTATTGCATTCTTTACTATATATTACTGCTGCAAAACGTCATGTGATGTCCACCTAAAACACCAACAAGTAGAGGACTGCACGGCCTTAATATACCTTTTCGGCTGACTAGCTAACCCCTACCATCTCCTAGGTCATCCTGTTGCGTGGAGGAGGTTTTCAATGCTAGCACAAGTTCACGTGAATTTTGCAATAACAGGTGCAAGGCCATAGCCTAAGTATGACTTTGCAGACAAACTTTTCAAACGTGAATTTTCGTTTTGCAAACTTACAGTCAGGTAAACTCATATGACGCAATCATAAGGATATACCACCAACAATCCAATACCCATGAAATCGCAATGGAGTATGAACAAGCAGTGAAGCAGCTACTTTTCGGCTGGAGCAAAAAGGAGATTTTCAAGCCTGAGTGGCACCTGTGGCAGAAGCTAGCCTTGAGTTGGTCAGAATTTAGAAGTGGTATTTTTCCTGCCCGGCTTGGATTTAGTCCAGTTTTGATGCTCTGTGAACCCCTAAATGCCCAAAGCACCACATTTTGGTGTTCCAAAAATTTCAAGAATGTTTGAGACCCTGTTTGAAGGCAAATATTTGATTGTTGTAAAGGTTTTTTTTTTGGAGAAGTTGCATGCTAAAGTAAGCTTCTGTTTTCAAATTCAATTTCTTTCACATCTTATTTCAATTGTTTTGGTGGAATTTAGACTGAAAGCTTACTTTTTGAGTCATGAATATTGTTGTGAATAGTGTCACACAACCTATGATGAGTTGCCACATTTAAAAGACATGCATCAAGTTGAGAAAAAAGCTTTAGAGGAAAAATGAGCTCAAGAGAAGGTCCTCAAGGACTCAAGGGAGGTGGCTAGAGGGGTCAAAAGCATGTGAATGTAATGTCCTTTTTCAAATAAAATAAATTAATGCCCTATACACTAGTAGAAAATTTAGCACAAAATCAACAGAATTTCAATCAAAAATTGTTGATTTTTTCTGTTGATTTGAGCAAGTTGATTTGGATACTTTTCAATAAGAGTACAATTATGTTGATTTTCTGTTGATTCTTTGTTGATTATTTGCAATTTTTTGTTAATTTTCTATTGATTTTTTGTTGATTTTCACTTATTTTATGTTGTTAATTCTATTTTTAAAATTTAAATGTTTTTTTTTTCATAGAATTATATAAAATTTTAATTAAAAAATCAAATTTTATTTTGCTACGTGACCAAGGCCGGGCCACTATCCGCACCACCTAGCAGGTCTATTGCACAAAGGACCGGTAGTGCGGTTTGAATCCCCAACCTCCAAGCTTCTACTCCAAAAGACTACCATAGCACATACTACCACTAGCACACATGCCCACACATGTGCACACTGGAATCAGGATTTTATTTGTACACTAAATGTTCATGTTTTTAGTAAGCCAGTAGACTTTGGAGGCTATTTCAACCTATTAAAGGACTTTTTTTCAAAAACCTTAGAACTAAGAATAGTTGGTAAATGTATTTTACTTTCACCTTCAACAATTTTTTTTTATTTCAATATTTTTATCAAAAGTTATGAGCTAAAATCAGAGGTGTTAAGAAAGTTTAAAAATGTTGTTCATTTCCATCTTTTTGATTTTGTTTGTAAATTTATTGAAATTCACAAATCTCAAAAGGACTGCTAGAGGTGAAGGTTGGATTCATTTTTAAACATTTTTTAGTACTAATATTTTTGTAAAAAAAACCTTATTTTGTTAAAATAGCCTCCATAGTTTGATAGTTTTAAATAACACAAAATTGTGAAAAGCTACAGAAATAAAACTTTGCAATTATAAAATCAAAATTCTATTGACTTTTGAATAGTTTTGGATATTTTTTAAGGCCATTAATATGTGTATCACACCCTTTGAACTACTGTACCACACCCGGGGTAAACTTTAGATTTCTACCATCAAAAATTTGAGTTTGAGAATTTTGAATTTAGATTTGGACTTAAAGACCATGATATTGTCTAGGACCATAAAAAAAGTTGCAATTCAACAACACCCAATGAAAAAGCTTATCTTTTCTTACAAACAAAAGTAAAAGTAACAATTTTCTCCCTAACTAAATTTTTTCATTGGGTGTTGTTAAATTGCAACTTTTTTTTATGGTTCTAGACAATATCATGGTCTCTAAGTCCAAATCTGAATTCAAAATTTTCAAACTCAAAATTTTGATGGTAGAAATCTAAAGTTTACCCCGGGGTATTGTACAATAGTTCAAAGGGTGTGGTAAACATATCAATTCCCATCTTTTAAAGCTTATTAAAATATTTTATAAGATTATTTAAAAAAATTCATTTAGTTAGTAATAGAAGGAAAATTACTAAAAATATCCTTTAAGTCTTTCAAAATATCAAGTTTACGCCAAAAATATTTGAAACATAAAAAATATTATTTATTTTTTGCAGGAGTATCAATTATACTCCTATTATTTTGGAAAAATAATAAAAATGCTCTTCTATTTTGATATGTTAAATATATCCTTGTGCTATTTGAAATGTAAAAATCACCTTTGGTTTTTTTGTAAGAATGTGCATTAAACTATACACTTGGTTATCATATGACACAAAGATATTAATAATGTAAAATAATTGAGGAGCATTTTTAATATTTTCCCAATATATTAGAAGCATTGTTGATGTTTATACAAAAAGGAAAAATACTTTTTGTACTATTAATCTTTGAGGGACATATATGATTTTTTCAAAGATTTGAGGGGCATCTTTTATATTTTTTTGTAAAGAGATTGTGGTATTTAAAACAACAAAATGTTGTACTTTTTATATAAAATTTTGTTGAATTAGTGAAGTTGTGTCCAAAAGTGTCCAGATCAACAAAAAACTACTGATTTTATTATTGTTATGGTCATGTTTTTACTTGACTTTAATGATTGCTAATTTTAAATCTAACCAAATTGTGAAAAATAAAGAAAATAAAACTAGTCAATGTACACTCAAAATTCTAAAAGATTCTAATTTTTTTAAAACTTTTTTTATTTTTAAAACTTCAAAACATTTTAATGAAGTTCAAAAAGATTCTAGAAAGATTTCAAAAACAAACCTAAATTATTCTGATAGTTTTTTATTAAAAAATAATTTAAAGTATTTTGATGAATTCCAAAAAGATTCCAAAAGGACTCTAATTCGATCTAAGAGATTCTATTTTTGTAAATATTTTGAAGTATTTTAACAAATTTCATAAAGATTTTAAAAAGATTCTCAAAGATTCTAAAAAGGTCTTGAACATTCTCAAAGATTCTCAAAGATTTTTAAAATTTCCAAAAAGATTATCAAAAGATTTTCAAAAGATTTTCAAAAGATTCTCAAAGATTCTCAAAGATTTTCAAAGCTTCTCAAAACTTCCAAAAAGATTCCAAGAAGATTCTCAAAGATTTTCAAAAATTCTCAAAAAAATTCAAAATTCCTAAAACATTTCCAAGGATTCTCAAATATTCAAAAATATTCTCAAAGATTCTCAAGGGTTTTTCAAGATTCCTAAAAGATTCTCAAAGATTCCTAAAAGATTCTTAAAAGATTCTCAAAGATTCTCAAAGATTCTCAACTGTTCTCAAACATTCTCAAAGGTTCTAAAAAACTTGACAAGATTCTCAAAGATGCTCAAATATTCTCAAAGATGCTCAATTTTTCTCAAAGATTCTAAAATCTTGAAAAGATTCTTAAAGAGTCTTAAAAATCATGAAAAGATTCTCAAATATTCTAAGAAGATTTTCAAAAGATTCTTAATGATTCCCTAAAGATTCTAAATTTTTGTTGATTTAGATAATGGTGTTCAAATCAACAGAACATATTTAGTTTTTTACAAAATTCTGTTAAATTAGTCAATTTGCTTGGGCAAGTGCCCAAAACAACAAGAAACTGTTGGTTTTCTGTTGTTTTGGACGGAGTTTTCTACTAGTGATACCCGCTTGCAACTCATGATATAGTACTTCATGAGGATGATTTCTTTTTACAATATTATACTCTCTTTATTTGATGAGTGTCCTTGTTTGATTGGGAATCTAATTGTAGTTTATTCCTGCGTCCCACTAGAGGTCCTTGCATTAGTGATTGTTATGTTATAATCACAGTTATAATATTGCTTTGCATCATCACATCCTTTTGTCATGTAGCATGGTACATTTGAGTACTTCACACCAATGCTCGGGGAGAAATTTTAGCTTCACTAGGTGAAATCTGGCATTTCCTAGTTTCAACCAAATTTTCACTCACATGCACCAATTTTGTTTTGTAAAACTTCTAAATTTATAAGGAAAAAATACTATATTTAGATTTTTTGGAGAGATGAACCGGTTTTCATCCAGTAGTTTGAGGTTGTAGCCGGGTTTTTTGCAATATTTCATTTGGCTACCACTACACTAATTGCTGGTTCTCCCCAAACCCTCCTTCACATAAGGTAGAGACCCTTGTGTAACGGTACCTTATCTATGCTTCTCCTACCTCGATAAATATGGTAGTGTGTCAAGATTGGGAGGCCTTCTCTTGAGCTCACATTTCCTCTAATGTGAAGATTTCCCTTGGGCACTCCCTTGGGCAATAAGGTATAAGGGCCCTTTTATTGAAATTTTGTCATCTAACAAAATCTAAAAGTGCTTTTGGACTAATTTGAATTGGAATGTCTTTGTCATACAAATTAGAACTCATTCACTATTGAATTTTCTTTCATTCATAATGATTTTTGGTCAATAATTGGAACTAGAAAGTTTCTTTGTATTGGGCAATTGTATTTTGACAATTGTGTTGCAAGCTCATTATTTTGTGAAACGGTTGTCATGGATTTGGAAGGGGGGCCATTAGTTTTCAATTAACAACAATATAAACTAAAGCATCCTAAGTGTTTGTTTCCCAATTTAGTATCCAAAAGTAGCCAATTACATTAGAAATTTTGGGCAGCTCCAAAAAAACAAAATTTTTATACTCATCCACATTCAATCACAAATATCTTAAAATCTACAAGGCCATTTTGGATATTTTTTTGGAAAGCGCCATCTAGAAGCCTTGAAGTTCAAGATTCTATGGTTACAATTTTGTTTTGATGTTTAATAATGATCTTACAAGGACAATTCAAAAACTTCAAAACCACCTTCCAAAAACAAGAAAAAAACCCTTGCATTTAGGGATTAATTTTGTTTACCAATTGTGTGCATTATTGTATTTTAATACTTCCAGTCTATTTTAGTTTTGTACTTTTTGTAAAGCTTGGCAACAAGGGGGTTAATTACTAAACATCTGAGCATGCTGCTGTGACCAGTACAATACAAGGTGTTTTTTTGTATTTGGTACAGATCAACACCTTTAATACATTTGAGATCAACAAAGAAGTTGGAGAATAGATCAAAACAGTTCTAGTGAGCTACTTGAGATCCCAAAATAAAACTTCTTATTGGTAACAAATGCCAATAATATGGTAGCATATATATTATGCCCTATGGTCACTTAAGGGCACTGTTTTTTTTTTTTTTTTGACAAGGAGCACGTGCCCTCCTAACAATGGAGAGTTTTGGGAGGGAGGCAGTCTCATTTGCTGAATTTCTGATAGGGCGGCCTCATGAGGCCCCAAAAAAAAACACTGCTTAAGGATTAAGCTTAAGGTAGTCTACTCATATTCCGCTCATGCTCTAAAACTACTCACCTCCCCAAATGTACGCTAGTAGTACATGTCTTATTTATAACCTTTCATCAATGTACATGGGATGAACATTTGAGAGGTGGGCGGTTTTAGAGCACCTATGACCTTTCCACTTTAAAATTTCAAAACTAATTTCACAAAGCTCCATAAAATATGAAAACACTTGGGATAGATGCCAATTCCTCTTGACTTTCAAGGAAAATTTACTGAAAATTATTTCAAAAAGTTTCACCTCCCCAAAATTCAATTTCAGCCCTTAGATGAACGGTTTACGAGCACACTACCTTAGTGGTAAATATTCAGTCCCTCCAAAAGCTAGGATCCCTACAATTTATATAATTAATGAAATAGACCTCATTAATTTGGCTGCAATGTTGTTAAACTCCCACATTTAATAGAACAAAGTTTAGCTTGCAAACTGATAGAGGCTAGGGTATCATTCATGGGCTCGCAGTCTCGCACTCGCACATTGAGGTTTCAATAAAGGAAACGATAACAAGGCTATGGCACAATCAGGGTACCCTAAAAGAACTGCTTAATTGTAATTTGATCTTACCTATGATATTTCTCTTATTTATTAAGCCCTAATGGATAGTGATGTGATGTTGGCGTTTTGAAAATAACATTTTAGGGTTTGAAGATTGATAGAAATAATAATGTTTTTAAAAATTAGGAATGTTATCATGTCTAGATGAGGGTTTTTGTGAGAAATTTTGGAACTATCTCTTTACAACAAAATGAAGTTAAGGACTCATTTGGACTATCAACTTTTTTGATAGGATTTGGGAAAGGGAATTACTACCGCAAAACCCTAAATTGCTAACGTGACACCCATGTGAGCACAAAATCAAAAGATTTGTTTCACCTTTATCATTCTAAGGCTATACTCAAAAAAAAAGATGTGCTTAAATTTGAAACTAAAAATATAGGACTTTTGAGTTACCTAAAGCAAAAATATATCAAAAATTAGTATTGGTGCAATACTATTTCAACTGAAATTTGTATTTGTCATGTTTTCTTTCAAGGAGGTGGCAATGCCGTGATTGAATGAATGATGGACCACTTGAATAAATAAAAAATAGCACTAAATAATCAAATCTCATGCTCACAAGGGTGTCCTCTTAGCCATTCAGGGTGTTGCGGTAGTAATTCCCTTTGGGAACATGGGTTTATAGTTGTACAATCATGGATGGTCCATATATTAAAGTGTGTTCTCTCATAAAGTACTAAAAGTAATTGTTATGGATTCTTTTAACAATGAGTTAGAGTGAGTTTTTCCACGCCCAATATAAAACATTAAAGAATTGCAATTTTACTTTTAAGGTGTCAAAATTATGCACTCTTACTAGTTTCTAGGTGCTCATCAAGTCAAAATTGCCAAAATGTTTATAAGTTATATTGTGTAAATGTTGAAAAATGAGGGTTTTAGGTGGTTTTGAGGTTCCTTTTTGGCACTTCAGATAGTGTTGTTGGGGGTACCCTAATTGTGCCATTGCTTAATGCTAATTTTGATAACTTTATAGTGTGCAATTATTTTGGCTCAATTCAAGTTGCACATTGTAAATCCAAAATTTGTATCATTTCTAATTCATAAACCAAAATTAGACTTTTGTGAACATTATACCACTAAAGCATGAATATTGACAATGGACAAAATTGAAAATTGGAATATTAATAAATTATAAGTTGACAAAATTAATAATTTTCTTTTAAATATTAGTTTTAGATATTTCAAATCATCAACTATTAATTGTGTTAAATTGGAAATATTCCTTGGGGAGATCACTCCTTGTAATTCTATGGTATACACTTGGGTTAAGACAGTATTTAATTTAGGCTTATTTATCTAAAATATGGTATTTAAGATGACTATATTTTTTTGTAAAAAGCTATGCATGACACATTTCCAATATTCTATATTTTTTTGTAAATTCATTCATTTAGTTTCTAAATGGGGTTGTTTTACGTATAAAAGTTACTTGTCCAATTTGATCTTATCTTTGCTATTCTTCAAAAAAAATCTTTCTTTCTATTACATATACACATATGGTATACACCATGAAACCAATAATAAACATATGAATCAAATGGTCATTGTCCAAGTGACAATTTTTATTATCAAGTTTTGAGTATTTCTCAAATTTATGACATGTATTTAAAATAGTTTAACATGGAAAGCAACAAGCAATACTATAAATTTTCACAACCCCTATTTTCAAGGCTAATCACTAGAAGGAAACCATGATTGAATCTACAAAAAGTTGACAAAGATTGTGACCTAATCTATAGTATACTATAGATTAGGTCACAATCTTTATCAACTTTTTGTAGATTTGACCATGGTTTCCTTGTGGTGAATTTATAAGTAAAAATTATTATTACCTAATGATTTGACTTACCCTAATTGTTATAAATAATAGAATACAACCTTTTCTACATATAGAAGAATGCAACCAAGAATAGAACCCTTTCTATTTATAGCCTTTTGAGCCGCTCACACTGATTGGCTCAGAGAGTGTTGTGGTGGAACTCTTGCATTGAAATTTAATGAAGAGGAGGAGAGTCAATTTATTATGATGCAAGTCGAGCATTTGTTGCGCCACCTCCTTTCGGAAACCTTGTCTTTTGATGGTACCTAATTGCAACAAGGTAATTTGATTACTTTTTGAATGCTTTTTGAAACCTTGGTTGTTGATTAGGGTTTAACCCTTAATGGACGGGCCTACAACCATGGATTTTCCATGGAATTGCAATCATCTTCTAGGAGTTATTTTGGCAATGCAATCAACATCAAAATTCAATATTATAATTTTGGTAGAAGAAGGTATGTGCATACTACATGTATACAAAATGTTCATAAATTTTGGTGAAAATTTGAAATTATTGTACTTTTTTGAAGCAAATGCTAAAGAAATTCATATAAATTACAAAATGTATTGAATTATGCCAAATTTTTTTATCGTGGATGTGAATCATGATGAAGATCATCACGATGGAATTTTTCTTCCCATGTTGGTAAAATTAGAAAAAGTAACCATTCCATGGTAATAGGTACTCAACTTGTGACAGTAATAAAATTTTCAAAACTTAAATTTTTTCAAAATCTTGAAGTACAAGGAGAAACTAGATTTGGTAAACTTTCTATAGCTTGTTATGCTCAAACTAAAAACACATCATTTTAATAACTTAAATTGAGTTTTGGTAAAAAGATCCTCAAAATTCAAAATACACTACACGGTGGTGCATTTTTACTACTCAATTGGCAAGTGGGACCCTTTTGTGAACATTGTGCATGCAAAAGCTATATATCTACATGCTCTAGAATTGCACTATTCATATTCCAACGGAATCTTAGATGAAAAACAATGTTATTCCACTCTAAGAGCACTTTTCAATCATCGAGAAGCCACAAAATGGCTCCTCCAATGTTTAAGGGTTAAGGGTTTTAGAATGCATAAAGTGGAGAGAGGATACATGCATAAAGTGATTTATGTTGAGGCTTTACTTTGAATCTAGTTGATGGCATTTGTGAGTTAATTGGTCCCTCATGGTTTAAATTTTAGAATTGACTATAGTTTGTGATAATATTGCTAGCATAGAATTTATTTATTGCAAGGATATTCCTATTGCCTCCGTCGGTACAACGGGTACGTATACTATTTTATATATACTAAAATACATAGTATTTCATGAACCCTATAGTAGCTCTACATATTATATATATATGTTATGTTCTTTAAATTGGATGGACCTTATCTTTTAACTCATGTAATTTCTAAAACATGGGCTAATGATCTCCCCAAACAATATTCAAATACCAAGATGGTGACATTTGTCAACACAAAAGTCAAATTTCAATACAAAATATAAGAGCCCGTAGGTTCAAGCTGTCCAACTTGAACTGCCCAAAAATAATAACATATTGTGTCAATATAATGAAATTGTCAATATACACACATATACATATATATACATATACATATATATATATATATATATATATATATATATATATATATATATAGATAGAGTTATAGTGCACACATCTGTATGATTTTATTTTTGCTTGTGAGTAACATTTGAGAAATTTCTGAAAAATAGTTTGTTATGTTTTGGAGGTAAAAAGTTAATAACCTCTGACCACGTTTCTAATGACTTGAAATTTTGGTTTGCACAACATAACATTCAGTAGCTTGAAGAGAGGCTGCCTTTCCGTCTCATCAGGTATCATCCATGAACTTCATCCTGAAAAGAAAAAAAAAAAAAAAAAATCTTTTTCTTTCTAACATGGCTGGCCCCCCTATAGTGACGTATGTGCACTAAATTGAGCCTCTCTTTCATAAATTTTTGACAAATTCAGCCAAGTGTCCCCATAGCTAAAGATGTGTGTGGAATATCCCACACCCTCCACACTCTCTAGGACAGCTCACAATCGTGCTACTGAATGTTATGAATGATGTTTTACAACATGGATGAGATATTTTACTCATATTTTAATTTTATATGAACTTTCACAACTTTTTCGACAGTAATTTCTCTGATAATTTCAAAGCTTAAACAAAAATCTGAAAGGACAAAAGATACGTGACAAAGGAGAGTTAGGAGACGTGTGATTTCACGGTTTCATTATTTCCTCTATAAATTAAAACAAATAAAATATTAACCGTAAGTTGTGGCGAAGAACTCAAGAAGGACAATACGTAAAGAATTTTGAACATTGATTATACGGTCGTAGTTTTGGGCTTTGCAGGAAATATTCAGTGAAGTGAACCGAAGCTCAACAGTTTCGATCATGATCCATGGTTTGGATTTTGGAAGTGTACGAGCCCCACCACAACAGTGCGATTATCAGAGATGCCAAAGTATTTTATGTTCAGCATCAGAATCTTTCATGATCAAAACACGTGTTCTTTGTTCTTCAAACTCGAGGAAATGGCATGGCTTGGTAGATAATATTGTGTAGCAATCACAACTTGAATTAAACCCGAAGGGACCATTGTCCCTTCAGGGGAGAGGTTGGATTTTGGGCATGTACCTATGGTTAAACTGCTTTGTGTAATTTTTTGAAACTTTTACTCAAGGTGGGGAATTCAAAAATCAATGTGGGCATCTAATTTTTTCTTCATTTCAACATTTGATGAAGAAGTTATGCATAAATTTATAAAAATTTGGGGAGGACTGCCCGTCTAGACAACCCAAAGACTTCTTTAAAAATTTTATTTTTTAAAAATAAAATTTTGGAATTGGTTCCTTAGATTTTTTTTATACGTGAGAAGCTTTAAATCATTCAATTTCAATCAACAACATGAAAGTTATGAGGAGTTTTTTTTTGTGGGTAGTTATGGATTCTCCACTCTAAAATAAACTTTGAAGTTCTTTATATTACTCAATTTTCAATATTTTGGAAAAAAAAAAAAAAAAAAAAACCAAAGGAAGTGGATTGTTTATCACAACATTATAACCGTTGGGATTTGCATTTTTCATTCCAATTATTAAATTCTAAACAATTTAGTGTTTTGACTCATTCTCTACTTCTTTTCACTCATTGATTTGTCCCATGTGTTGTATAGTTCCAATTGATTTGAAAATTCTCTCACACATACCTAACTTGATCTCCTATAAGGGAAAAATAAAGTGCAACTTTGGGTAGAGAATTTTTTTTGTTATAAAAGTGGTCAAAGGCTTTTGAAGCATTTGGGCAGCATGGAAAAAAACTTTTTTTCACTTTAGATGTAAATATCTCACTCCTCTCCATCTGGAATGAGCTAATTTTTTCCCCACAAGTATCTCTTCTAGTCTAGGGCAAGATCATATGGTTGGAGTTTCCAAAAACAAAACATAAAATCCCTTTTTTACTAAACCTCCTAGAAGCACCAGTTTTTAATGATTTTCACACAAAAAAGGGCTTGGTCCTTTAGGGGTTAACGTCACTTTTGTTAAATTTGCGGTTTAAGTTACATGCACCAGAAGTACATAACATTGTTAACCAGGCCGGTTCTTTCTCTTGAGGTGAAAATATATTCCTCCCTAGATATCTGAAGGACATTTTAGTTATAACATACCATATGTTGAGTGACTGAGCTGTTGGACTATAGCGCTGGGGCTCCTGCTTGTGCGGGGAGCAAAGGGAGCCCCAACATTGGTTAACAATCTTATGTAGTGACAAAAATCATCTCACGAGAGACTGATTCCAGTCCAGTGCAGATTCTGGGTTTATGAGCTTACTAAGGCTGCGGAGCGTGAACTGTGCCAAAGTAACCGCAAATGCCATTTTAATGAAATTGCCATTTAACCCTTAAAGGACCAAGAGTGTTTTTTTTAAAAAAATCTCAGAAACTGCCAACTTTTAGTGCATTGCCCAAAAGAGAAATTAAAAATCTTTTTTCTCAATTTTAATTATAAAAAGTGTGTAAAACAAACAAATTAAAGTGTGTCAAAATATTCAGCCCATTTGACAATGTGGATACTAAGATTGTAACGTTTGACGTGAGAAAAACAACTTTGTTCATTCCTGCAAAACAAGGTCAGCAGACTTTGAGTCTTCCTAGAGTAAATTTTTTGCTCTACACAAAAATGAGTTTTTTGACCATTCACAAGTATATGATATTAGGTTTACTCATGAAAATTTTTAGATGCAAATATAGAACCTAGCTTACTCTAAATCACCTTGCAATGCAAGGGGGGGATGCTATTTTGTGAGCGGGGATCCGTGAGCCATGATCGTGGTGAGCCTAGATTTTTGTCAAAACACTCAATTTCACCTATAGCTTTGTACATAGGGCCCTATAATTATGCATTTTAAACTTTTATCTTTTGAAAAAGTCAGCTTTTTAAAGTTTTTTCATTGATTTTGAGATCAAAATTGATTCTTACTCCCCAAATCTTGGCTCACAGCTCACAAGCTCACCATTTTACGCTCATAAAATAGCGTCGTCCCAATGCAAGGAGGTTTAGTGAATTGGCAATACACTAGTTGTTCTTTCATGATTTCTTGTGCACTAAGGAAGTCTTTTATTTGAAATTTGAATCGTGAAAAGTCAAAGACAAACATTTGGAACATGTGAAAAAAAATTTCAAGAGCTTGGGATTTATAGATTGAAAGATAATAGGGCCTGAAGTTAAAGGAATTTTTTTTTTTCTTGAAACTACCCAAACATAGTTAACAAAGTTTGACTCCCTGCAAAATCTGATGTGGGAACTCTTTTTTTTTTTTTTTTTTTTTTGACAAGTGTACACCATGTTTTTTTAGTTACATACTTGCCAAATTTCAAAAGTTGATGAGAATTTTAGGGTAGTTGCAAGAAACACCTGTCTTGCTTTTTGTCCCCTTGCTGCACAGTTTGTGGTTTTAGGGGTGTATCTTTTGCTTACTAACTTCTTTTCACGTGAAAATTTAGAGGAAGGTTTACACTAAAGTTATTGACCTACTATGTTTTTTTGGGTTTTAAAAAAAATCATTCATTAATTTTTCATGGACCCCAATGGCATGTCTACCTTTGCCGTTTTGTGGGTTTTCAGTATTGCATTAAGGCAAAAAAAAGGAATTTGGTGCTACAAATTTGGGAAGTTGTTCACCATTGAACATTACATGGATTTGCTGAGGGGTTTAGAAAAATGTAAATTATATGCCCTCCACTTTCCCTCAAAGTGGACATCCATTGGACAGACTTTAGTGCATGGAAACAAACATTTTTCAAAACCTGTTTGCATCAGTCCATGCCCCTAACAAGGTACCCAAATGCCTATTTTTTGTTATAATTTTGATATTTTTCTTGTAATTACAAAAATTGAAAAGGTGGCAACCTTGAATTTCAGCTAATTTTTGGTGTAGAGGCCTCAATAGTACTATTGTACCGTTACTAGCACTATGTAGTACCACTGACCACTGACCACTGACCACTAACATCATCTGAGGATGTGAATTTTTTTTCATCCTTTCATTGAATTGCCATTATTGATAGTTGGCCTTCCTAAATGACATACCACATTCCTTGTTCCCAATAGATCTAGGATGGGAGGGATGGTTTAGATTTCCATTGCACGGACACTATGTAGTACTTGCAGTACTAGTAGTATTGCCCAATGTTACATCCAAAAAGAGGCATTTTGACACAAAACCGTGAAGTGTTTCTTGCAACTACCCTTTAGCATAAGGTTCTCCAAAGATGCCCAAATTGCCCAAGCTGCCCAATTTCTTTTGGACAACATAACTTTTGAACCGGGCATCCAATTGGGTAAAAAGTTACATTTCCACTTTGGGGATACATATTTGTTCCTTTTGTAATGATTTTGAGAACATCCAATAAAAATTAACTCCATATGACCCTACCCGATTTCTTAAGTGGTTGTTAAATAGCCACTTAGTACTTTAGGGGTAAATATGGACTTTGTCTAAATATTTTGCTCACAAGAGCACGATGTTACAGTGGTACAACTAATGTCCCACAACAGCATGGGCAAGAATCATATGCTTTGTGATTAGAGCACCTCCATCCATATGGAGAAACACAGTTTTTAGATACGCTTTTGAATGAAAAGGTTGCTCTTGATGCTTGGATCCGTCAAAAGATTCTTCCTTGCATTGCAAAATTTGTAATATTCAGTGCAAAGCAACTCCTCTAAACATCACTTTTTTTGGGTCAATTAATATATTGAATAGGTAGTGATGGAGATTCTATCTACTTTTTCAAATGAAGAAGCTTATTATTGATTGAGCACTATTTTGCCTATTTGCAAGGGTGGGAAAATTACAAAACAATGGGCTGAAATAAAGCCACGGCGTTTCCCTGGGATGTTATGCCACTTGTGTGGTGGAGATGCTCTTATAGTGGCAAGTGAAGGTACAGTTGGGTAAGGTTGAAGGGTAGGAACGTGGACAGCATAGGAACGTGGACAGCACTGTTGCCGCGGTCCTGTAGAGCATCTCTAGCTTTCTTCCCATATGTTTGAATAAGAATAATAATGCATGGGTAATAGTAGTGCTATAACAATTCACTAAACGCTACATTTAGGTTGTCTTAACCCCTAAATTCCTAAGCCCACTGTTTTTGAAAAAACAAAGAAAATTGTCATTTCCAGTCGTTTGATCCCAAGAACAATGTTTTTTTTTTTTTTTTTTTTTCTTGATTTTACAAATCTAGTTGTAGGATCTTGTATTAGACATATGCAAGAAGTCATGGTAAAATTTTCATGGAGTTTGACCATTTGGATTGAGAGATATGAGTATTTGAATTTAGTACAAATGGTTTATGTGACATCTACCTCAAATTTTCAGGTCCCTTTGAGTGCATATTGTGAACAATTCTTGCACTATGGATACACAAGAGATTTGTTCAACATACTCTAAATCATTTTAGGCATATTTCCACAAGTATTCATGACCAACAAAGACTGGAAACACTCCTTTCATGAGCTTGCATTTCAAACATGTGTTAAAAAAATCTCACTAGTATACTAAGATTTTTTGCAAAACAAATTTCTAATGGTTGGTTTTGCTAATTGAAAATCCCGTTCTCAATTTGTACTCATCTTACACCTAGAGGTTTAAGGTGGTTACCTTAAACTCCCAAAATCAGGGTTTCTTCCCAAATTAACGAATATGACGTTGGGAGCTATCATCAGGAATGCGAGCCGAGTGGTTACTTCATCGTTGAGGTCTTGTCCTGTTCAAAACCGAATGTTTTAGAGTTGCAACTAAGGGAATATAGCATCACCTGTTCAGTTCAATCTTTTGTTGGTTGTTCCTTTCTGTCCATACCTTCTTTCCATACGTTTGAGTGTTCACAAATTCTTCAATTACGTCGCAGTTTCATTCGGCTAGTTGAGATCCTTTGGCTTTGCAGTATGCACAGAAGGTGACACCGTGACAGCGGAATGGGGATGAGTAAGAGGCAACTGAAACCTCACTTGCTATGTGCTCTCATGGTTCAAACGGTTCTAATCAACTCTTTCACTCTTTACAGAGATTCTATTATATTCGAAAAACCAATAATATGTTTCTCAGAATTACTTCAAATCGCCCTTTCTTGTCCTGATTTTTATTGCAACTACTTGTGCTGAGCTATCATTTTTGGGATTAATTAATTCCTTGCGATTTGAGAACTCGAAAATGGCCTATTGCCTCGTATCGTGTACACTGGTAGATTTTACGAATGTGCTTAACGAAGATAATCATGTTTCGATTGTTACTTGAGTCTTGCATCAAGTTCTTTCCGGTATATACGTGCATACTTGAAAAAGCCTCTTTCAGGGAAAAAACCGGGAGCGCCAAGAGACTGGGACTCAGGTTTCTTTTAAATTACGAAGATGTGAAAGTAAAATTGTATACCAGCGTACTTGATTGCAAGTGCAGCTCTTTGGTGGATAGCAGAAAAAACTCTGTGAACTGGAGTAATCATACAAAACTTCTAGACTTATCTAGATATAGAGGTTCAACACCTTGTCTCTCAGGTTTTCCCCTTTTTGTAACCCTGTGAGAGAGTTGAAGGTCTCTGCACGATGGACCTTTAGGTGGAACCATCAGCCAGTTTTTCAACATAGGTACTTTGAACAGATTTTAGTTTTCTAGCATATTCTCAATGAGGATGCTACATGTTCAGGTGTAACCTAATGGTGAGATGGATCGCTGAGAGTCAAAACAGAAATTGGAACGACGGGAGTGATGATGGCTTACAACAGAGCTCCAGTTTTATGTATGGCTGCCTGTCACCTGCAGGTTCTAATAGGATGTGACACGAAGTGTTTCCCAAGTTCAATGAAAGAAACGCAGAGAAGGGTAGGCTGAATCCTGGCATTCTTGGTGAATCGCAAGGATTGGATGCGACCATTCAGTCGTCTCAGCTTGAACATAACACCATTGTTTTTCTAATAGTGCGATCGATTATGCACAGATAAATTCTGGAGGACAATTTTTAGGAAGATTTAAAGCACCTTAACTGACTGACAATTCTGGATAGTTGCCAACAGCTATTCAACAAGTTTCATGAAAATTGAAATTTTACTAAACCGCTGGAAAAATTGGGTTAGTGGTACATGCTCCCTAGGTCAATCGGCCTCATGTTTCTGAGGATGTAATATGCCATGTGAAGCCCTCATGTATCTACTTCAGTATGTTCAAAGTTATTGTGCATCGCAAACTTAATCATGCAGCTCTTCCAGTCTGTAGGACTCGAAGTATATTGCAGCTCAGCTAACTAAATTAATACGTGTAATTGATGCTTGCTGAGGAAGAAGATGGAAGGGGCTTACGTCCATTCTCAGCCCCAATGCAGTACTACTTCTCCAAACTAATGCTTGCTCAGGTTTCCAACTGGAAGGGTGAAGTATGAGTTCTCGGGTGTAAATATTCCAGCAAAGGCGGTGTACCACGCGACAAACGAGGTAACGATGCCGAAGATGCCACCAGCCTGAAAGCAATCCCCCAGACCACACCGTAAATGAACAGCGGCGAACATCACAGTATGCACACAGAAGGTTGATTTCAAAGTTTGAAGTTCTGCAACCCAAAAGCTGAAGGACGTACCCGTTTGTATCCAAGGGAGCGTTTGAATTCGGCGATGGTGAGCAGTGCCAAGGAGAGGGCCAAGAGCAAGAACATGGAGCTGATGGCGATGTTGGCTTTGAGAGTGCCCAGCCACATGAGGAAGGTGAAGATGGTCCACCCCAGAAGAAAGATGGCGATGGCATCGATGTACTCCTGCTCGTATCCGCCATCATAAGCTTCCTTGATCCCGAACCCGGGGATTAAAAGTGCTGCGTACGCAAGCCAGAAAGCGGCATACGAAGTGAATGCCGTGGCACCATACGTGTTCCCTGTTCTGAATTCCCACATTCCTGCCAACAGTTGTGCAATACCACTGTAAAATAGCGCAAGCCCAGTGACAACGTTCGGGGGCGTGGTCAAGGAAACGCCAAAGATGCCTGCGTTGTAGCATGAAAGCACGAACATCGTGAGGGCAAACCCGCATAGCCCCAAGGGCGCAGGGTTTGCAATTCGAATCTCCTGCGTCATGCTGTTGTCTCTTCACCAAGCTCACTGGCTGAAAATCTCCCCCGCCTTCGACACAGCCAGGTGACAATTTGCACACACAAAGATTTGATAACCCACCCACTGCTCTAATCCTGTTCTCTGTAAATCTAATCTGTTTATCAGTAATCAATGGAAATAAATACTCAACCTGAAGGTGCTGATCTTCCTCCAGTTACAC
The DNA here is from genome assembly GCA_963920765.1 of Ulota crispa. NCBI lineage: Eukaryota > Viridiplantae > Streptophyta > Bryopsida > Orthotrichales > Orthotrichaceae > Ulota > Ulota crispa. The sequence continues at coordinate 20,808,227 of OY987244.1, read as the reverse complement.
TGTTGGATTCATGTTTTAGTCGTATCCGCACTACAACATAATTTAAATCTCTAACTCTGAATGATCTGCAGATCGTTGTAGGGACGCAACTCAAGTGCAAATGAAGACAAGAGCTTAAGGACTGGTTGACTCGCCTGGAAGGATTTATACATGACCTTTTTTTGGCTTCTCTAGGGTGAGGGTAGCTCTGAGCCGCAATTGTTGTTCGCGTGACCAAGTTCGAGGAGAGACGATTCACATGCAAAGTCATGTGTCGAGAGAAGGGATTTTGAAACAGATTTCCCTGATGTAATAATGCGTTCCTTGCTATGCTCATTTTTGTGAGTGAGTCATAGTCTTACTTTGTCATGACACCAGATGTGGGGTTCGCACGCTCCAGAAGATTTCAGCAGATCGTATCACGGTGACGATGCTGTCGGAGTGTAACGTGCGTTTGGAATCCGTAATTACAATGAGGCTGGGCTGATCATACTTCAAGTGTTAATAAACTCCAAATTAACCATCCATCTTAAAATAGTACCATTTTGCTCACAAATTTGAACTTCGGTCTGGCAAACGCCTACTTTAGGTTGATGTAGATATTTGTTTAGCAAGGAATATCTTATCTGCTGTTTACTAGCGACACTCGTACCCTCGGTGTTAATTTTGTAGACATACGCACCTTAATGAAAGGAAGTGATTTAAGAACAACGATGGGGCTGAATATTGCCAAGGGTGCCTATCATCTTAGATTTATCTACACTGAATATTGCGTTTAGGTTGCCCCCACACTAGTTTCTCAACATTCTACACTATATAAATACTTACTTACTCTACAATAATTTTCATCAATAATTACTATAACAAAAAAAATTGAAGGGCTTAACAACAACAACAAAGCTGCAAAAAATCAAACTAAACGCATTCATATTGTAAATTATGAAATCCTAGTATGTAGATAGTTGCATGTGCCTCCAAGTGGCCAAGCAATGACTTATGAGGTAATTTTTTAAGGTAAGGCAACCTAATTGATAAGGCAACCTAATAGCATCATTTAGTGTAGATTGTAGGTGCCCTGGACAATAAGAGGTCCGTCAGTGCTAAGGTAGGAGACTAGGAGGCTCATAAACGGACCATCTAAGAGCTAAAATTGACTTTTGGGGAGGTGAAACTTCTTGAAATATTTTTTCAATATATATTCCTTGAAAAACAAGAGGAATTGGCATCTAACCCATGTTGTTTCATATTTTTTGAAACTTTGTGGAATTAATTATGAAATTATGAAGTTGAAGTGGCATAGGGTTCTAAAATGGTGCACCTCCTCAAATGTACATTTCTTGTACATAATTGAAACTAATGAAAAATAACATGTACAAATAAAATACATTTGAAAAGATGGGCAATTTTAGAGCATGGGTAGCTTATGAGCCTCCTACCTTAACCCTTAAAGGATCGTTGGCCCTTTTATGGGACAAATGGGATTTCAAGCATGTACTTACAACTACTTTGATTTGCATGGTTTTTTGAAACTTTTATAGAAGATGGGAAATTCAAAGATTTGCGTGGGTATCCAATTTTTTTCTTCGTTCCGACATTTATCAAAGAAGTTAAAAATGCATGTCTAGAAAACGGGGAAGGGCGGGCAGCCCAAAAACTTCTTTAAAAATTGCATTTTTTTAAAAATAAAAATATGAAATAGGTTCTTTAGACTTATATATATATATATATGAGGAGCTTTGAATCATTCAATTTGAATTGATGAGATGAAAGTTATGAGAAATTTTCAAGTGAGGGTAGGTATGGTTTTCAGAGAAACCTTACCTACTTGCAAATTAAATCTTCTCATAACTATCATCTTGTCAATTGAAATTGAATGATTCAAAACTCTCCACACATATATAAGTCTAGAGAACCTATTTCATATTTTTATTTTAAAAAGCAAAGAATTTGAAGAAGTTTTTGGCATGCTCGGCCTCCCCCATTTTTCATAAATTCATTTTTAACTTCTTCAATAAACGTTGGAATGAAGAAAAAATTAGATGCCCACCTAGATTTTTGAATTCCTAAACCCTATAAAAGTTTCAAAAAATCACACAAAGCGGTTTAACCATAGGTACATGCCCGAAATCCCATTTGTCCCCCGAAGGGACAATGGTCCTTTAGGTATTAACTTATCTCTAGTTAAGACTACCCTTACTTATGCCTAAGCAAACAAACTCCCACCTTATGATTTAAAGAAAGTGAAATTGTAGATTAACCCTAGTATTAGAACATCCCCAATGCAACCGATGAATAGATCTAGAATTCCCAACCTTACATATTAATATTAATATCCATCGGATCATGGTCTAATGGCTATTAATATGTCACGCTGGGTATTTCAGGTCTGTTTACCGGTTGCATTGGAGAAGCTCTAAGGTGTAAAGAGTAAAGATTCAAAGTTTGAACAATGGATAAAAATCAACAAGTCTCATTTATATGGAAACTCTTTTTGACATCCATCCACACCCATGACTCATGTGTGTCAGATTTCTAACATTGGTACGATATAGATCTCCATGAATTTTCTTTGCATTTGCTCTGGATCTCAAAATGCTCAAGTATGTTTCACATCAAAATTTGACTGTTTCAGCTCAAATATAGGCTCTCAAATTTGACTTCAAGCATTAACGAATATAAGGAATTCATAAGCATTTTTACAATTAACTTTCTATTTCATATATTCCAAAAAAAAATCACCATCTCTATATAATAACAGAATACGATTGTAGGCTGTGGCGATCCTTTTACCCGATAACAGGATATTTGTTAATTTGGGAAAAATGGTACATTTTGGGATTTTCAGAAGTTTGAGGTGATCACCTCAAATCAAGTTCAGTGTTTTTTTTTGTACAAGTGCCTTCACTTGAGAGGAGGGATTTGCGAGGGAAAAAATCTTAGTGGTTTAAACTAAATCTGGTACCTTTAAATCTGGTTTAAAGTAACGTTTTGGGTTTGAGGGGAAACAAATTAAACCCCTATTTTTCCCATTTTAACAAATATTGTGTTCAATCCTTTTATTGCTTGGGTAAATAAACATGTGTGGGTAAAAAAAATCTATGCATGTAACAAAAATATGATTTACTATGTGGCAATCTTTTTACCATATGGATAAATAAACATATGTGGGTAAAAACTTGCTTGAGCAAAAACTTGCATAGGCAAAAACTTGCATGAGGAAAAAATGTATGGGCAAAAAATTGTATGTGTAAAAAATGCAAGTGTAAATAAAAAAATACATAACAAAATTGTGTGGGTAAAAAACAAAATATACAAAAATAATTGCGTGAATAATTATTGTGCGGATAAAAATTTGTGTAGGTAAAAAATAAATAGTATTCACTTTGTGTGAAAATAGTGACATTCTTTTTATTGTGGGGGTAAAAAATTCTATGGGTATAAAACAAAAAATGGTTTATTGCAAGGGAATGTTTTGTAATCAAAGATAAATGTTCGGTTGCATGATTAAAGTTTGAAATTGAAATGCACGGATAAAAAATAAAAATTAATTTCTTGAGGGGGAAATATTTTGCGCAGGTGGGCCTGAAATTATTTTGCGCCCCGTCGGACCAACTGGTGCCTATACTAGTGTGAAAATAATTAATTTTGATTTTGGCATTTTGGAGTACAACCCTGAGTTCAACCCCGTGGATATGATCAATGTGTCATACACACATTACTCTAAAGCATTAGTCACACCATCAAGTTCAAATTATTCTTTTAAGTTGCACTTCTAACACATTCTTCCCGAGCGCCCTTGATCTTTTAAGAAATTAATGATTAACCCTATGTTTCTTCTAATCACAACATATATATATATATATATATATATATATATATATATATATATCTATATCTATATCTATATCTATATCTATATCTATATCTATATCTATATCTATATATATATAAATAAAAGCCTACCAAAGAATCAAACTTGCGGTGTCGGTGATACTGATAGAATCTTCGTGATTATACGTATTTCCAAACCATTGTCACAACTTCTTAAAGAAGAGAGAGTTCCGAACATTTCAAGCACATATTAAAGGGTTGTATCTAGTTAACTCTCATTTAGTGAAATTCATTGTTTGTTTGCTTGAGGAGGTTGTGAAAAATTCTATAGTGCTCTTTACACTTTCTGGTGAAAATTGGATGGAACACAATATTCATTAAAAGGGGAAAAAGCTTAGAAAGTGGGACTTTTGAAGGATTAGGGTGGTCACTGAATCCAAGCTCTAGCATTTTTTTGGTACACATGGCCTCACCTAAGAGGAGGAATTTGAGAGGGAAAAAATCTTAGTGGCTCAGACTAAATCTGATACCTTTGAATATGGTTTAAGGTGATTGTTTTGGATTAAGGTGAAATACAAAATGATACACATATTTTTCCCCTTTTAATGAATATTGTGTTATGGATACCTCTGAAGTTTGCCATATTTGTAGTTTTGTAAGGATAATCCTGGTTTTTCAGAAATTGCACATATATCCTTGGGCCATAATTTTCAAGCCTTTGTTTTATTGTGCACGCTATTTTCTTTTCCCTTTGTACACTTGCTGCTTCTTTCTTGTTTTGTGTGCCCACAAAGGGAAAAAAAATGGTGTGCACAATAAAACGGAGGCTTGTAAATTTTGATCCAAGGGTATTTGTGCAATTTCTGAAAAACCAGGAGCATGTGTACAAATATGACGAACTTCAAGAGTATGCATCAAATTTTCCTATTTTTTAGTGAGTGATATAGTAGGATGAAGGTGAGGTACAAGGATGGGATACCGTAACGTGACATAGGTTTAGTTTTTGCAATGATCGAATAATTATTATTTTTACTTAAAGTGGTTTGTTTATGTTTAGGTGGAATAATGATGATTTTGAGTTTATAAGTACATACTTATTTGACTATTTGTTATATATTTAAATTTTTAATGTGAATGAAATATCATATCCTTTCAAAGGGACAATTAAAATGGAAACATTTAATTTATTTACAATGAATGAAAGTGGAGTGGGTGTAACGCGTTTTAATTGAATTGGTAACGGTTGAAGGTAGTGGTTCATTTATTGTATAAGCTTGAATGGTTGAAGGTAGTGGTTCATTTATTGTATAAGCTTGAAACAATTAGCGAGGAAGAGAAAGTATTAGATTTGGATTTGAAAAGATGTTTGAGTATGGCAGTGAATGAATAGTGAATATACAATGTACCTATATAGACAATGGATTTATAAAAACACATTTTGTGCCAAATGCTGTGATTCATGTGTTGCATTAAGTGCCAAAGGACATTGATGTCTTATTAGTGAACTTTTTGTCACATCTCTTATTCATTTTTCATACATTTTGTTATTTGTTTTGTAACATTTTCTGGAAATTCTTTTTTTAACACTTTTGAAATAATAAAAAAACCCATGTCACACTACAATAGACCAACTTTGGTGGATTGGCATGCAGGGGAAAGGGGTGAATGTGAAGCTGTTGTGAAGTTAGTGGAAAGAGGAGGCTTAAGGTAGGAGGCTCTAATTTGGTTCAGGCTCTAAAATGGATCACCTCCTCAAATGTACTATTTTTGTACATGTTGTTTTTCATAGGCTTCAACAATATACAAACAATCTTCATTTGAGGAGGTGAGTCGTTTTAGAGCTTGAACCATTATTTCAACTTCAAAATTTCATAACTATTTCCACAAAGCTCCAAAAAATATGAAACAACTTGGGCCACATGCCAATTCCTCTTGACTTTGAAGGGAAATTTACAAAATAAAAATCAAAAAGTTTCACCTCCTCAAAATTCAGTTTCAACCCCTAAATGATACATTCATGAACCTCCTACGTTAGATTTATTGGCTGGGGTTAGATGGCATGCCGTTTTGGCTGGGGCCCAACTGCTTTTTAGCGTGTCCCTGCCCGCTCTTCCTGCCCGACCCCTCCTCTTGCTTGCTTACTTCCTCTCTTCTGCTTGCTTCTTTCCTCCCTCCAACTTCCTCCCTCCTGTGCACTTCCTGTTACGCTGTTGCTGTGTTGCTCCATTTTGCTTGCTCTTGGTGTTGTTAGCTTCTTGACATTCTTACAACAACTTAATAGGAAGCAAGCGGGAGGGAGAAAGCCGGAGGGAAAAAGCTGGAGGTAGAAAAAAACGAGTGGAAGCGAGGAAGGAAGCGAACAAGAGGGGTAGGGCAAGAAGTGCTGGCAGAACCACGCTGCAGCTTGGCCCCAGCCAAAATGGCATGCCATCTAACCCCAGCCAGATTTACTTCCTTCGCACAAGAGGTATGAGAGAGCTAAGTCTACGGGGGGTGTGGCAGGAATGCCAGGCTTGGCATGCAGCCTACGTGAGGGATCTCAGCCTGGCAAGCAGGGCAACGGAGGAGGGAGCCACTGGGCTCAGGTGTCCAGATTCAGAAGAGCTCCTGCGTAATCTCCTGCACTTGCGCTCCGCATGAGGTCCAGCCTTGCAGGGGCTCACCCCTGCAGACGCATACGGCGGAAGGGTGGCTTTCCACCACGGCTCTGCACTATTTCTGTGATCAGTTGATGCGGATCCTACAGGGATGACTTGGCCTGAGGTACTGATGTTGGATGACATGCCGTTTTGTGGGGCCAGGGTGGAAGATCTCAGCTTTGCCACCAGCCAGAAAATGTAAGAGCATCTCCTGTAGCAAGTCAAAACAGCCCCGCGCTCCTTAGCAAACACGGCTTTTGCGCTCCAAGTCCGCAGCAGCATTCGATATATCCTTGTGCAAGTCAAGGGGCATTCAAATTGAGCCTCGTTTGTGTCAAATTCAAGCTTTCTCCAAGCCCCCTTCACAGTCCTTGCCAAGCACTGTTCACGCACGACCCCACTCCATAGCCAGGTGTACTCGTGCGATTCGTTGTAATGTAGGTGCATGCCCTAAAACCTCCAAGGTTGCAAGAGAACTTCAAGCCTTGCCATGAAAGTTCACGTCATTCTCCCCATGAAACCTCATTTTTCTAGGGCTTGGAAAGCGTGCTGCAGAAGATGCCCTAAGAGGTTAGGTTTTGCCATCAAGAGACTAAACTTGAGAGTTTCAAATTCACCTTTGGATTTAGAGACCCTGGTTTAGGCCCCCTTTACACTAGAGCCGAGAAACTGTGAAGAAAATCCTCCATGGGCCAGGGTTTGCCTTTGAGAGGCTGACCTTTGGAGGTAAAGGCTTCTTGTTGTAATGTAAAGTGAGAAGGGGCCACATTATATATATGTATAGCTTTTGAGATATGTTTTTTTAAGAGTTTTTTTTTTACGATATTTTTCTAAAAAAAGATGTTTTGGCAATGGTCCCCAAAATTTAAGTCAGGCCCACCTCTTTAGGTGGGCCTAACTATAATTCCAAGAGACCCTTTGCTTGTGCTTTTTCAATGCCACAGAGGACAAAAGTGTTGTACACCTCATTTTCTCCTTTCCTTGTCCCTTGGAAAAAAAAAATTCCCATCTAAATTGACATTTCTTGGTCTTCTCAATTCTTGAAGTTTTCATTAGCTGAAATTGTGCTCTCCATGGCTTCTTGGCTCTAGTGTAAAGGGGGCCTTAATTTAACATTATAAAGAAGTACAAAACTGACAAACTTCAACGTAAAAGGTAAATTATTGTTTTTTCACCCTCATTTGAAAAAAAAGTGAGGTATTCCACCTTGGCCCCACGAAACTGCATGTCATCTAACCTTAGCAAGGACTTTTATAATGTGGAGACCTCAAACTTATATAAATTTAGAGGCGGATCACACTACGTCCCAAGTCCCATCTTTGCAAATCCCATCTCAATAGGAGATCTTAGCTTTGTCTATACTATTAACCCCTAAAGGACCATTGTCCCTACAGGGGACAAACGGGATTTTGGGCAAGTACCTACGGCCTCAATTCTTGTCTTAGTTTTTTGAAACTTTTTTTGAAGATGGGGAATTCAAAGATCTGCGTGGGCATCTAATTTTTATTCCATTTGATGCCAGGGAGCAAAAGTTATGCCCAAATAAGCACAACTTTGGGGACTAGGGGCAACAAAAAAAATTCTAATAAAAACTTGAAAATTTTAATTAATTTTTTTTTATAGATTATATCTTTGTCTACATCTAAAGCTTTAATTCATTCCATTTGGACTAGTTATGAGAAAGTTATGGACAATCTTGATTTTTGGGCAACTCAAGCATCTTTTTGAAAAAGTAACTTATAAACTTCATTTTTGAATGCAGGTTTAACATTTTTTCATAAAAAACTTTTAGAGAGGGTGAAGTTTGCTTTCTAGAACAATCTTGCCATTGGGATTATTGTGTTTCAATTCCATTGCATGGTTATAAGCAATTTAAGTTTTTGTTCAATCTCATACCTTCTTCTACCTAATGTTTTTTTAAAGAATGAAAATTAAATATTTTTTTCTCAAAAATTTTCCCAAGATTCCCAACTCAACTTCCCACCATGCAAAAATAGAATTCCAAACTATGTGGTGCAAAATTTTTAAGTTAAAAATGTTCAAAGTTAAAAAATCTAATCAAGCAAGATGCAAAAAATGCTCTTTTTTACTTTTTAAATGCATATATCTTCCAATTTGTGCGGTCAAAGTTTTTGAGTTTTGTATGAGACATTCTTATAATAGTCTAGCACAAGATCCTATGGTCAAATATGCAAAATGCTTGATTTCCAAACTTTTTTACTCTTTGCCATAGAGGTGGCAGTTTTTAGTGTCTTTTGATAAAATAAAGGGCATGGTCCTTTCGGGGTTAAGCAAGAGAATTTTTCTCCATCACTCCTTGCCCTTTTCTAAAATCTTTTAGAACTTTTTGGTATAAGTCAAAGCAATAAAGGATGCCCCAAATGCAAAACATTAAGCGCCTTCCAACCATGCACTACAAAACCAACAAAATATTAAGATATTGAAGTGAGTGCCCCAAGTATAGAAATGCCCAACATCCCAGCAAAGTACAAAAGAGTAGCACTGTAACAAAGGCAATTATTGTTTTTGATTGTCACTTCATGAGACAAAGGAGAACCAAAATAATAGTGCATCAAGGTTAGATTCTAGACCACTTGATTTGTGAGATATTGGTTTTTTGTAAAATCAGTTCAATGTTGCATTATCCAAGCAAATCCAACTTGTGCACTACTCATGCCCATATACTAGTTAGGCTATTAAGGACAAAAACAAGTACCAAAGAAAGCCATAAATATTTTATACAAAAATATTGGTGGGACTTGAATTGAAAGTTTGGTTTAGCAAATAGTTGATCCAAACCTTGAATGAAGTCCCACCCTCTTGAGCATCAAAGTTTTAAAAAATGTTACCATGTAAGCAAAATGTAATGAATTGGGATGTGAGACTTGAGGCATAATGCCAAGTCCCAAATTTTGACTCTACACCAATCACACTCTCGGTACATGAGGCTTGGTCTGAATAGCCCCTTGATACATTCAACTTCAAAAATTCATATCAGGGAAGCTGAGATACCAATCCCAAGGTACTTGAAGTTCGTGGGGACAACATGCCCAATGACATTTTGAGATACAATAGTGCCTAGATACAATGAAGGTATCCGAACAGTATATTCCTTTCATGTAAGAAAAACACTCATTATAAATAAACAAGCTTTTATAACTCCCCAACCACCAGGGATAGCCATCTACTTCATCTTAGCTAAGCGTTTTTTCCTTATAGAGGTTCATCTTAGGGAGGCACTACTGTCTTCCAGTTTTTAGCAGGGGTTGCTACTAAGCTTCAGTAGGTGACTCTATTTTATACTCTACAGTACTGTACAAATCCATCCCAAAGTAATCGGTTGTGTGTTCAAAACTGCCAAAGATTTAACCATCTCAGAAAACAACGCAAACTCATTTGTAGTGCAGTTTTGGGGAATTTTATAGTACATTTGATAGTATGGTCTCAAAGTCAACTTAATTTTGTAAGGTAACTATCATCTTTTGCATTTAAATCGTGACCACTGATACGATTGTGACATTCAATGATGGGACTGTTCAATTTTTCACGAAGGACGAAAATTAATTTTGCAGAGTTTGGAAGTCATGTGAATTTGTCACTCTTGAAATTGTGTTGTATAAAAAGTGCACTACTTACAAACATGTGTGAAAATTTTCATATTAACATGCCACATCTATCATCAGTACAAGAAAAAGGGCTCTTTTTGACTAAGGATTTTGACTACAAAAACAGTACAACAACTCAAAGTATTTGACTGGTCTAGTATGAGTCAAATAATTTATTTTATGACTACCTGTAATCATAAATTAAATTATTTATGATTACATTCATGACTAATTACATTATTTATGATTACATGTGGTCATCTGACTAGTCATTTACTCTGAGTCGTGTTAGTCTTTTTTGTAATCAAAATCCTTAATCAAAAACGGCCCTTTTTTCTTGTAGTGCATACTGAAAAAAAATTAGTTGTACAGTATTGTACAATATAGTATCCAAAAGAAAGTATATGGAAGTCTCAGTTTTGTGCTTAAAGACTTCATTTCAAAATCAAATTTAGGGGATGCTCCGCTGAGATTTTGGAAAAAAAATCTAAACAAAAAGAACTCAAAATTTCTAGGAGAACAATTTTTGTCCCTAGCTTAATAGCTTATTTTGCATGCATAGTGAGTGATCAATCAACAAAGTGGAAAGTTGTCCATTCTAAGGTAATTTTTTCAAATCCCAATTACTCCATCAATTACTAGGATTCTAAAAGAACTTTCTAAAAAGAAACAACTCAAAACTTACACAAGAGTAACTTTCATTTGAGACTCAAAAGCTTATCATGCTTTTGTGGTTCAAAAATGAAGCTCAAACAAGTGGACCACATAGGAAGTGTGCAAATATTTGTGTGGATGTGCAACTCTCACCCCACAAAGGCGAATGTTCCAAAAAAAACCCCATCTACTCTCCACCATGCTTGTTTGGGCTTCATTTGTGAACAAGGCATGCTTGATAAGCTTTTGAGCCTCAAATGAAAGTTACTCTTGTGTAAGTTTTGAGTTGTTTCTTTTTAGAAACTTCTTTCAGAATCTTAGTAAATGATGGAGTAATTGAGATTTGAAAAATTGCCCTTGAACGTACAACTTTCCACTTTGTTGATTGATCACTTACTATGCATGCAAAATAAGCTATTTGGCTAGGAACAAAAATTGTTCTCCTAGAAATTTTGAGTTCTTTTTGTTCAAAATTTTTGTCCAAAATCTCAGCGGAGCATCCCCTAATTTTGATTTCAAAATGAAGTCTTTAAGCACGAAACTAGGACTTCCATATACTTTTTGTAGGGTACTGTACAATACCCAAAAGAAAGGGTACATAACACCCATTTATGGCATCCAAAGAAGTATGTATAAAAAAGAACACAACTGACATTTCATTCTCACATTTTTAATATGAGATCCTCATGCAATCTTGATCAAGCATATTAAATTTTAGTTACTAAAACCCAAAATCCTATTTTTGGTAAATGATTTTGTGTCAAAATCATGGTTTTACAAGAAAGTTGATTAATAATTAATGGTGATGAATTTTTGAGATTTGATTGCATGGACATGTAGGAGACATCCATACGCACATCTTTCTTTCAAACAAACATTTCTGAAAAAATTCAAAATTCATTATGTAGATATTTTAATGTCAGAGTGATTATGACTAAATTTAGTAAAATACATATTTCTTCATGAAAATTAGTTTTTGTTATTTGACTCATACATTGTGATTAAGTTTGTACCCTTAAACATGTTGATATGTTTTCTTTGCCAAAAACTAATTTCCATGAAGAAATATGTATTTTACTAAATTTGGTGATGATCACTTTAACATTAAAATCTCTGCAAAAGAAATTTTGAATTTCTTTGGAAATGTTTGTTTGAAAGGAAGATGTGTGTATGGATGTCTCCTACATATCCATGCAATCAAATCTCAAAAATTCATCACCACTATTTATTAATCAACTTTCTTGTAAAACCATGATTGTAACGCAAAACCATTTACCAAAAATAAGATTTTGGGTTTTAGTAACTGAAATTCGATGTGCTTGATCAAGATTGCATGAGGATCTCATATTAAAAATGTGAAAATGAAATGTCAGTTATATTCTTTGTTATACCTAGTTATATATACTTCTTTGAATCTCTTGCTTTGGATGCCATAAAAGGGTGTTATGTACTCTTTCTTTTTAGTACTGTACAGTACAAGGTGGTCCAAATTTTTCATCATTCAAAAGGGTAAACTTTGGAGGGTACGCACTTCTCATCCATTTGGTTTTATTTATTGAAGCTTCTCCGAAATCGGCACCATTGGGGGTAATGGTGGTAAGAAGTTGGGCCATATATACCAATTGTTTGTTTGGCCTCCAACCAAAAAAAAGCTTTTTGGAGCATAACTTCGATAATAAGCTTGAACTGTTGTAACATTTTCTAGTCCTTGAAGCTAGTAATGAAACATACGTTTGGTCCGAATACCACAAAGTGACTACAAATATTGCACTTGTTTAGACTTACCCAAAATCTTAACAATGGATTGAAGTTTTGATTTTTTCAATAACTGATTAGCACATATCTAGAATGATTGGATGCTTTTCATCCAATCACGTGCAATGTTCTAATTAATTGAATATACAATTCACTCATATGTATCAATGAAAATAATTGGCAACAAAGAACATTTTTTTAATCTTGTCCATGTTTAGAAAAAAACACACATTTAACTGGATTTGGATTATTCATGTGTTTTTGGACTTTGTGTGCAAAACAGAAAGAGATCTCCTTATCTGAGGGACGTACCTCTCTTGATGTTTTGGAAACACAATTTGATGTTCTACACACATCTCTCAATGTACACCACACATCTCCCAATGTACACCACACATCTCCCAATGTACACCACACATCTCCCAATGTACACCACACATCTCCTAGTGTTCTTCACATGTCTCCTACAACTAAATGACAAATTTCAGAATTTGTACAATCCAAATTAACGCATTATTCATTAAATTGGAAAAAAAACTTACATATTGGGACTTTTGAATTTTTCACTTTTAAGAGTTTTCAGGTAATTTAGAGTGAATATTATGATGATTTCTTCAAGATCTTACATCAATTATGAAATACCTTATAAGAATTATCAAAAAAATCACTTCAAATCGTTGAAATATTCTCACAAATACAAAATCTAGTATTCCAAAAATAAGTTTTGGGAAACTCCCTTTTCCCAATTTAATGAATAATGCGTTAAATTTAGTTAAATGTAAGCATAAAAGGTTTCCATCTTCATTGAAAGTAATTAGATAAACTAATCCATATTTGACTAAGTTAACCCCTAAAGGACCATTGTCTGTTCGGAGGACAAATGGGATTTCGGGAAGGTACCTACAACTTCAAACTTTTTCTTGATTTTTTAAATTTTTTTTGAAGATAGGAAAATACATTAGCTTTAGGGGAACATAATTTTTATTCCAATCAATGCCAAGGAGCAAAAGCTATGCCCAAATAAGCACAAATTTGGGGGGTCCGGGCAGCAAATTTTTTTTATAAAAACTTGATTTTGTTTTTATATAAATTTCCCTTGTAGATTATATCTTTGTTTACATCTGAAGCTTTGATTCATTCCATTTGGACTAGTTATGAGAAAGTTATGGACAATCTTGATTTTTGGGCAACTCAAGCATCTTCTTGAAAAAATAACTTATAAACTTCATTTTTGAATGTGGGTTTAACAATTTTTCAAAACAAATTGTTGGAGAGGTAGAAGTTGCTTTCTAGAACAACCTCACCATTGGGATTATTGAGTTTCAATTCCATTGCAAGGTTACTAGCAATTTAAGTTTTTGTTCAATCTCATACCTTCTTCTACCTAATGTTTTTTTAAAGAATGAAAATGAAGTATTTTTTGTTATGGGTTTTTTCCAAGATTCTCAACTCAATTCCCCAGCATAAAAAAATAAACCTCAAAACTCCATGGTGCAAAAAAATTTAGTTAAAAAAGTTTAAAGTTAAATAATCTAGTCTTGCAAGGTGCAAAAAAACTTGTTTTTTATACTTTAAACGCAAATATCTTGCAATTTTTGTTAGTTGAGTTTTTAAATTTTGAATGACACTTTCTTATACAAGTCTAGTAGAAGATCCTACGGTTAGATATGCAAAAAGACCAATTTTTAAACTTTTTTACTCTTTGCCATAGAAGTGGCAGTTTTGAGTGTCTTTTGACAAAACAAAGGCCATTGTCCTTTAGGGATTAAACAATGTATACTTGTGTGGAACTTTGTGTCAAGTTTAGCATCCTCCACTAATATGCCTAAATCCCTAAGCACACAATTGACCATTTTCTAGATGCTGCCCTTTTTTTGCAGGCTTGCTTGAAATGCAAAAAAGTTTTTTTCTTAAATGAAAAATAATTTCAAATAGAAATGCAAGTCTACTTTCCAACTCAAGTTGAATCATGTCAACCCAAGTTAAACTTCGTGAAGGAGAATTTTCCAAAGACAAACACTTCAATATTTGCTAGTATTACAAAATTTACTATTTTGGAAACTAATGATGTTCTCTCCTTCAAAAAAAGTGCATTTTGGAGTTTTGAATACTTTAGGTTGAGAGCAGATTTGCCATAAAACAATTTTTCTAAATTTAGCCAAATTATTTCATATATTATTCTCCAAAAATGCCCAATGTACAAAAAAAAACAATAAATTGAAATACCAAACATTCTAGAAATCATTAAATTAAGTTTAGTTAGCTTTGGAAAGTCTAGGCTTATTTTAGAAGGCTCAATCTATCCTGAACTCTGTACCAAGGGCTAATTGCCAAGTAATATCAGTTTTCTTTTATTGCCGAATCTTAAAGAAATTATAAACTCTACTGCCGAATCTAGTTTTTCTGAAAAATTAATTAATTCAGCATCTAACTGCCAAATCTGCTCTCCGGGTACAGTATAATGTCAATTTTTAACCAATCACACCAAATTTTGAATTCTATGAATAAAATTTGTAATTTTGATGAATACTAACCCCTGAAGGCCCAAGTGGCCCCTTTGGGACCAAATGGGGGTTTGGGCATGTACTTACAGCTACACTACTTTGTGTGTTTTTTTGAAACTTTTATGGAAGATGGGGAATTCATAAAACTACACAGGTATTTAATTTTATCTTCATTTAGACATTTATTGTAGAAGTTAAAAATGAAATTCTGGAAAACAAAGGAGGGCAGGCAGCTCAAAAACTTCTTCAAAATTTACATTTTTTGAAAATAAAAACAAAAAATAAGCTCTTTAGACTTATATGTACGTAGGGGGCTTTGAATCATTCAGTTTTGACAGATGAGATGAAAGTTATGAGAAGTTTTAGTTTGCAGGCAGGAGTGGTTTGGAGAAGATTTTGGGCTGCTCGCTCTCCCTTATTTTCCAGAAATCCATTTTTAACTTCTTCAATAAATGTCTAAATGAAGAAAAAATTAGATACCTGCGCAGATCTTTGAATTCCCCAACTTCCATAAAAGTTTCAAAAAAACACACAAAGTAGTGTAGCTGTAAGTACATGCCCAAAACCCCACTTGGCTCTCGAGGGGCCACTTGGGCCTTTTGGGGTCAAATGATAAATGCTTCTAAATTCATTAAATAAGAGTCCAAAATTTTTTTTTGAATATTTTGACTGTATGGGTAATTACTAAACATCATGATTCTTATTTTCTCTTTTATAGCAAACTTCATCAAAGTTACAAAAGTATCATTTTATAACACATCTATATTATGCCCTTACCCCCTTGGGTGTTTAGGGGTTTAGTATCTCATGACATAAAATACATCAACTTTTATATATACATACCTTTTTGTTTATAAAATATTTTAAAATAAAAATGAATAAAAAACAAAGACCACTCACTAAAAAAAATGGGCATTTTATGAATTTGACTTTTGATTGTCGTGAGTCATTTAGAATTATGAATGACTCAACACAAGCATAACTCAGGGTCATAAAGATACAATGCCCATTTTCTTGTAGTGATTAAATATTAAATTTTTTTTTTTTTTGTATATTTTGTTGTTATTTTCATGTAACATCAAGGTCTTTGACCATTCACGTGATTGTATCCAAGTCTGTTACAAATCATATGCAATATTTCCTTAACTCCTGAAGGCCCTTGGATTTTAGAGATATGGTACCAAATACGGTCGCAATTAATATTCAGAAGTTTGAATTAGTTGGAAATTAAGTTTTACAACCATACATATTGAAGAGTTGTACAATGATGGGTGCATAACTTTTTTGGAAAACCCTTAAACATCTCAACTACGGCTGTACATACGACCATACATACGGCCACAAAAGGCCGATGGGCCATTCAAGGGTTAAATTATAAGCATAATCATACAAAATGATTTTGAATTATTGCAAGAAACCATACAAAATTTAAGCAATGGTACAAGAGAATATTTTGGATCTAGTGTAAAAACATAATCTTTTATTCACTTACATGAAGATAATGATTTGAAAAGAAGGCCGTTTATAATTGATGTCAAAATTTCCTTGTAAATATGTATTGTGTTTAGGTTCTCATTGCAGAGAAAAAAATTCCTTATTGATTATTATTATGTACTTTTCATTTTAATTTGTTCTTGTTTTTTTTTCCTTTTCTTGCCACAGTAGAGATTTTGAGCTACAAAATTAGGTCAGGCCTCCGTTAAATCAAAAAGCTAAGACAAACTAAGGTATAGCACCTCGTTGTGGAGCAGATGGAACGATCTCTTTTTTCAAAAATCTATGGCCAAAATCAAACCTATAGTGGAAACATGGCGCTTGGCTGGAGATTAATTTTATTAGATTGAAGCTTTTGTTACTAACTCAAGTCCAAAGTAGATGTTTGAATTTGAAAAACCGGGCTAGGAGTTATCCTTTTTTTTAAACTAAGAATATTTTTGTCATGTACATGTTTCCAAAAAATTGTTCTTTGTACATAAGTTTCCTGTGGATCTAAATACAAAACATTTGATAGCATGAAATTTTGAGATTCATAGAGACCAAAATTGATGAAATAGTCTTTAATAAACCATAATAAACTTGTAACAAAGCAAATCCATAGATGTGTACTTTTCAAAACAATTAAGCTACAAAATCACCTAGATTCATTAAAAAAAATTGTAAGTAAAAAAATTTCAAAGAACTATGAGGATCGCAAAAGAAAATGAAAAAACAGGGAGCATCATAGTATTTATGGAGCCCCAAATGTTGATCTCTACCTTAAGGGAATTGATACATGTACCACCCCTTCTTGACTATTCTACCAAACCCTACTATATATGGTCAATATTTATAATACTAAAGTGGTTGTGGACCACAAGAAAAACATCACTAATTTGAAAATACAACTTAACATAGAAGTTGCAACTTTGATTTTATTTTTTAGCTTTAGATCCCGCTCATAGTATTAATTAAAAAATCTAAATTATGTTTAGTTTAATTTCTACTTTTTAAAATTAATACTATGAGCAAGATTAAGAGCTCAACAACAAAATTAAACTACATCTTCTATATTAATTGTGTTTTCAAATTTTTGATGTTTTTCCTGTGGTACACACTTATTTTAGTATTTTAAATATTGACCATTTATAGTAGGGTGTGGTAGAATAGTCAAGAAGGGGTGGTACATGTATCAGTTCCTTACTTTAATTTCTCCCTTAAAATTGTGTTATTCCACTACTATTAGTATTATCCTAACCTTGATGCCTTAATATTGTGTAATGGTGTCTTGGTCATATTCCAACAACACTATTAATAAGCAACTGACGCATTATAAGTTCATTGTGCATATCATACATTAACCCCTGAAGGACCAAGGGGGACAGGTTGGACTTTGTGCATGTACCTATGGCTAAGCTACTTTGTGTGATTTTCTGAAATTTTTATTGAAGGTGGGGATTTCAAAGATCCATGTGGGCATTTAATTTTTTCTTCATTCTAACATTTGACTAAGAAGTTATACATAAATTCATGAAATTTTGGGGAGGGTTGCCCGTCTCGGCAGCCCAAAAACTTTTTTAGAAATTACATTTTTTTTAAATAAAATTTTGAAATTGGTTCTTTAGATTTTTTTCATATGTGAGAAGCTTTGAATCATTCAATTCAATCAATGAGATGAGAGTTATGAAGCGTTTCTGTTTGCGGGCAGTTATGGATTCCCTACTCTAAAATAAATTTTGATGTTCAGTATTTTACTTAATTTTCAATATTTTGGAAAAAAATTAAACCAAAAGAAGTAGATTGCTTATCACAACATTATAACCATTGGGATTTGCATTTTTCATTTCAATAATTAAATTTTTAACAATTTGGTGTTTTGACTCATTCTCTACTTCTTTTTACTTACTATTTTTTTCCCATGTGTTGTATAGTTCCAATTGATTAGAAAATTCTCCCACACATGCCTAACTTGATCTCCTACATGGAAAAAATACAGTGCAACTTTGGGTAAAGCAATTTTTTGTTATAAGAGTGGTCAAAGGCTTCTAAAATTTTCAGGCAGCATTGGAAAAACTTTTTTTTTCACTTTAGATGGAAATATCTCACTCCTCTCCATCTGGAATGAGCTGATTTTTTTCCCACAAGTACCTCTTCTAGTCTAGGGCAAGATCCTATGGTTGGATTTTCCAAAAACAAAACATAAAATCCATTTTTACTAAACCTTCTAGAAGTGGCAACTTTTAGTGATTTTCACAAAAAAAAGGCTTGGGCCTTTGGGGGTTAACCCCTAAGCGCCCAATCAGCCATTTCTTGGTCGCCGCCCATTTTTTTTGGGCTATTTGAGACAAAAAAAATCTTTTTTCAAATTTTTTTTGTGTGATAGAAAATCAAGTCTACTTTCCAACTTAACTTGAATCATGTCAATCCAAGTTAAACTCCACTAAGGAGAATTTTTCAAAGACAAACACTTCAATATTTGCTAGTGCTATAAAATCTACTATTTCGGGAAACTAATGATGTTCTCCCCTTTCAAAAGCTTGCATTTTATAGGTTTAGGATAGAATGTCTATTTTTAACTAATCATACCAAGTTTTGAAATCTAAGAGCAAAATTTGTAATTTTGGTGAATATTAAATTGTAACAGCTCCTAAATTCATTACATAAGAATCCAAAGCTTTTTTTGAGTGTTTGACCGTACAGATAATTACTTAACATTATGATTCTTATTTTCTCTTTTGAAGAAAATTTCATCAAAGTTACAAAAGTACCATTTTATAACACATGTATGTTTTGCCCTTACCCCCTTGGGCCTTTAGGGGATAGAATCAACATGCAATAATTCAATAGAAGAAAAACAATGTCCTAAATAATTGGTCAACAATTGCAAATGTCTTCAATGGTTATATAACAATTATTGAATGATTCAATTGTGATCATTATGGATATTTGTAGTTGTTGTGAACCACTTGTTTAGGACACGTTTTCCTTCTAGTGATTCCACAAGAAGATTTCAAAATTCTAAAAAAAAAATGACTAATGTAGTAGCACCCATAACTGTCAAATTAAGGGTTTTGAACATGATGATTATTAATAAAAATTTAGCAAATTACATGATCCTATTAGCAAGAGAAAAATGATAAGTTTGCACTTTTGAATATATTATTTAGATATTGTGAGAATAAGTTGTGAATTTTTAAAAATCCAATTACAATTACACCTAATTCCAACACTAAGGTGTCATGTTCACATATTGTACATCCTTGTAATTACATCTCTTCACTTCCACAGATTTTTCAAAATTTTAAAGATGATGGTTATGGGTGCAGTGATATGGGTGTTGCTAACTTATAAGAGCCAAATTTGTTTAGTAAAAAAAAAATCTAGAAAAGCATTTGAAGAATACTTGATATGCTAAACTTGGAATTTCGCAAAATAACAAATCATTGGCAAAGATATATTGACTCTGCCATTGGAATAGGTGTACGGGATTTTGTTTTCTTTGTTGAGTAAGAAATCATGAGTTGAAGGCAAAAGGCTGCGCTTGCTGCATTGGTAGTTTCAAATCAACCAATCAATTCACAAAGTTGGAATGGCATTTAATGTACCCACTTCTGATTGATTATCCCCGAAATGCCTGAGGCCTTTCTTGAGCATCTAGGCATTTGTTCTAAACTGAACAAAAAGCCAACATTTTGATAAGATGTATTAAGTTTAAATAACCGTATTAATTCAAACTAGATATGTTAGAGATCACATAGGAAAAGAAAACACAACAATGTTATTTATGGATTGAAAGATTGTAATGTTTAATCATGAGGGTGTTAAAACTGCAAAAATGACTTGGAGTCTTTCAATTCTCTTTTCACATGTTGGATCTAAAACATTGGTCACCAAAAAAATATAAGGTCACTGGACATAACATACATAATTCAAATCACGGTATGGTTTTTAAAAATCTCCTCTACAATTTTTTATAATGAATTTCTAGTGTAAATTTTTCTCTAAGATCTAGTGTATTTGAGGTTCATTTCCAAGAGCTCTCAACACTAAGGAAAGTCAAGACCCTTGCACAAAATCTTGAATAAAAAGATCAAAATCAATCATGTTCAAAATTGGTTTTTTGATACTAAAATTAGACTTCAAAAAGAATGATTCCAAAATAAAAACTACTAAAAATAGAAACTTGGTTAGGTTTGTTGGACCTCAAAGTACTGTCAACATCAAAATTTGGTGCCACAGGCATTTAGGGGATATACTACAAGACTAAATAAAATGAACTGGTTCATTGATTCCATCTAGATATTAAGTGCATGTAACATCAAGTCATGTTAGATGTTTCAACACAAGAACAAAACTAGTTTGTTTTGGTTTGTGTGTGTGGCATTAATTTACAAAAAGATAAAATGTAGTAAAAATTTATACTTATGTGGATTTAAATATTATTGTACTGTTTTAGTATCCACAAAAGAAAAGAAAGTAATACTTGACAAGTTTACAACCTCTCTAGTTTACATAATCTATGAAATTTGACTAAGTTTGTGAACAGTGACTAAATTCAAAAAAAATCATTTTATTTTGTTATGTTCAAATGAGCCTAACTGGGTTTTTGAAAAGAGACCATACTTGACTCCTTTTTTAATTGTATATGGCATGCTTAAGATTTATTCGCAAAGCCTATTGTACAAACCAAAATTCTAGTCAACTTTTTGAGGTTCTAATTTAGGCAAGGTCTAATTATTGGTCATAATTTGTTGCTGTAATGTTTGAAACTTATTTAGGCTACAAGAGGATGCAAGATATCAATTTATATTCTTTTTTTTTTTTGCAAGATATGAGCGTGAAAGGATCACAGTTTTTTGTTCTTCAAATATAATTAATTGTTTTAAAGAGTTGCATTTTTTTTGTTGATGTTTTGATGGTGCCAAATGCTTGAGTGTACAAGTGTGAACTTGTGGGAAGGGAATAAAATTAGCTACTCAATGGTGGCACCAACTATTAGCAAGTTCCAAGTGCCTTTTTTTAGTGTGTACTATAGTAACATGCTAAATCAGTATTTCTTTCATATACAAAATAGAGATCTTAAGCTAAAATGAAGTGCAATTGGGAAGTCTAATTTGAATTTAACATGTGTGAGTTTGAGCAAATGTTTGTCCTTCTATAGTAAAAATGAGCAAGGAATTAGCCCACCTTTCCATAGCCTTTGAAATGAAGGGCACAAATGCATTTAAGTGAAGCTAATTGATATGAAAAAACACATAGAAAAAGTCAATTGTTTCTTTGTGTTTTATGTTTGTAACAAAAACTCATACTCAAATCCTACCATTTTCTTTAAAAGTGCACAAAGTTGCTCAAGAACGTAACCCATGGTTACACTCTCACTCACATGTCTCTAAATTTCTCACAAAATGTGCAGATTATGTGCATGTGTTCTCTTTGTAGTGGTTGATACAAAAATGAGCTCAAAGTTTTCTCTCCAGTCATTATGTATAGTCATATTGTGCAAAACTCTGCAACATCTTCCAATGTTGTTTATAGTCTTTAAATTCCATTGCTAGCACCCTTTTTTTACACTCTTACAACGCACTTTGAAAATTGTAAAAATTTACTCAACATCTTCACTCACAACAACTTGTATTTCTGTAAAATGATTATTTGTGTCCCTTTGCAAAGCTTAAATGGATTGCACAAAATAACCTCATTTAAGATTAAATGTCATTTGTGAGCAAGTAATGTCAATTGTATTTACCTAGATTTAAGTTTTAGAATGAACATCTTGTGTAGAGAGTGACATTGTTAAATACATTATTGGTATTGGGTGCTCCTACCATCTTCAAATTTACAATGTTTAGTTAAACAAATTTTCCACGTTAGGAGCATGCAATTCCAACCTCCAAACATGTTAATTCCAAACATGTTAAGAATATTGTGAGCCTTATCAATCCCTAGATAAATGCCCATGCACAAAATTTTGGTGTTTTTCACACTAAACCTTGATGCCTTGGGCATTTCAAAGTTAATATCAACGTGCCTCTAGAGACCTTCCCATGTGGGCTATTACAAGAAAGTCAATTCAAACCCCTTGCATTGCATTTGTGAATTGTCTCTTGGCCTCTATAGTAGTGTTTTCAATTGTTGTCAAAACACCATACACAAATATGCAAATATTTGCAATACATTTTTGCAACAATGACAAACCTAGCCTATTTACAATATTGAGTTATTGATCAATCCAAGAGTTAAAAGTGTAAACTTAGTTTAAAGCGTCAAAGGCAAAATCTTTGCAGAGTATTCATTGCACATTTGTTTGTGATATAGCTCTTCTTCACAATAGACATTGATACTTCTTTCCCAACATATTCTCTCCAAAATTGAGCTTTTTTTTGAGATACTAAGGGCCTCCTTCCATGTGAGAGGGGTGGCCAGTGGAAATAAAAATAGACCAACAATCACCAGTCATATCGGGGTACAAAAAACTAAAATTTCATCTAACAACATGATTGGTGGTCTATTTTAACTCCATCGGCTACCCCCCTCACATGGAAAGAAGCCCTAAGAGTGCTCCAGCATCACCCTAAATGCATTAGGAATAAGTCCTTCCTCATACTGCTCATTATTGGATTTCTTCCAAACCTTGTTGCGATCCTGGATTTGGCATTACCCAAGCAATTCTCTCCTGTACTCCTCACTCTAGCCAATCTTTGGAGAAATTTTGAACTTCATTAAATAAAATCCAGTATTTCCCATTTTTAACCATTTTTTGCAGGGTTCTAAATTTTGCTTTGCTTAAAATTAAAGTTAGACTCTGTAAAAAAAAAGTACTCCCCATTAGCATAAAATACAACCAAAAAAAGTTCGCTATTTTCTACAGGCTAGCTATATATTGATAGTCAGTTCACCGTTCACCCGCGCTGCTCACGCTAAGCACTACGCAAATTCAGGCGCCAAATGCTTTTTAGAGTTCAATTGACAGCTTGGGATCGGTACGTAGGCCATGACCAAAGATGACTTGGAACTCACTCCATTTGTTTACAGGGGCAAAACCCAGGTTCCGTGCATAGAGTGAGGATGCTGTTTCACTACATTTGGAAACCCGTATTTGCAGTCAAGTAGTTGAAAATAGACAGATGTGCACTGGGACTACATTCAGAACCAGTATATAGAAATTTTTAACTCGTTTTTAAAGCCTTGCTTTACATTCATAATGTTAATTAAAACTATCACATTATTCATTTTCAATCAATTGAGATGTATTTTAGAAATTATATGTTTCATTAGAACTGTATAAATATCGTTAGCAAGCGATGCTACGCGTCTACAATTTGTATTTAGTAATACATAAACCTCCATTCGGTCTTACTCATTCCATGTTACTTCCACATGTTTATTTAGTACAGAGAAGTATTCATATGATGATTTTTAAAGACTTTCAATGCACCTCAATTGTGAAATGAATAAATATTTCTGTAGATATACGGATATATACTTCTCCTATCAAATTACCAGATGTCAGATACGAAAAGGCGCGAACAATAATTTCATCAAATTACTTCTACAAAACCAGATTATGTACAGTACTTGAACAAGAAGTGACGACTTTATTACACCTCAGAAATTGTATACAAAAATCACTGACAATGTAATGAGCCAATGTACAGAGGTGAACAAAACACATAATTCAACCTATTAGCTTGGCTATATACTGACAACCGGCAGTAACCTAAAAAACTGCTTAATGAAAATTATCACTCAAACATTATTAGACCGATTGTTGTAGACCATGTTACACAAAGAGATTGGCAATATCCGCTCACGGCAAATCATTGGAATTTAAAACTAGTGGTGGAGAATCTTTCCGAGCAGGCCTGGCCTCTTCTGCCTCGGAGTTGATGGGTTGGACGTGGAGGTGGAATTCACAAAACCGGTGTTCGGTGCGCCGGTGCCGTCAAATGAGTTCGTGTGCTGATGACCAGGAAGACCAGTACCGGTAACGCCGGTTGTACCAGACGTTGTGTCGACAGGGCTGTACTGCTGCTGTCCAGGAAAGCCTGTTTCCTGAACACCTGTACCAGATAGACCAGCACCCTGCACGTTGGTCGTTCCGGTAGAGGTGTCAAGCGGGTTATGGTGATGACCGTGAGTGCCGGACGTGTTAAGCACGCCCTGTTCCGCATCAGACGAGGAAGAGCTGATTGACCTGTTCAGAATGCCTCCGGTTTTATTGCCGTGCTTATGGCCGAGTAGGTTGAAGTGAGAGGGGTTGACAAATTCGCCTGCTGGAGCCTCGCAGTAGCTGCAAACAATGCAACAATTCTCTTCCATGAGCATTCATTATTCCTATCAACTTACATACCTCAATATTACAAAGCAACATGACCAATTTTAAAATGCTGTAAATCCCCTTGTTACCCGTTTAAAACTTTTAAGATCGTTTGTGGATTTGGTTTCCGTTAATACTGTAGAAAACAGGAAGAGACACAGGAAGGCAGAATTTCTTTGATACGTACTTTCCGGTAGGCACCTCAACCATGCGAGTAACTGGCACCTCCCTTACAACAGGCACTCTAATTCGTTCTTCGATGTCTTCAACAATAACTCGGGGGACCCTCTCGATTCTCGGGGTGTCAACATATTCAATGACGGGCACCATATCCGTAACCTCGCGCTCTTCCGGCACAACTCTGCAGTCATGAAATCCCAAGCGTTAATACTAGTGTACACTGTAGAGCAACGCATTGGACAGAATAAGAAAATAGGCAGCTGCAACACTTGGAAGCGTGTTTTGAAGTGCTTTATCGCAGGTTTCAGACTCGAAATATGTGAAAGTAGAGTACATCTGGCCTGGAATATTTGTATACGTTCAATCGTAACCAATCATGCTTTAAGAATCATATTTATTTAATAATATTTATAGGTAAAAACAATATATTAAACCCATACGTGCTTTTCCCGATGGCACCAAGCTCCGTAATTCCAGGAGGCAAGGTCCATCACTCATATTCGCCTGAAGCGAATGGATATGGGGTAGGTTACCTGTGCACGATCTCAATTCTCGCCTTCGGCACGTCCCTGATAATGGGAACTCGGTCAACGTGCTGCACTTCGTCCATTACAACTCTCGTCTTCGGCACAATAATCATTCGCTCTTCATTAACAATTTCCTTCACATAATCAGTCTTCTCGACTGTGCGCATCTCAGGGTAACGCTGGATAACCTGTACCCTGGTCTCATACTCCTTCGGCTGCAATGAAATGGTTCCACGTTCAGCATACCAACACACGTCTCCAACTCCTCAAAACCAAAGCACATCAACTTAAGACCATCACGGGAAGAAGCAGACCCGATTCTAAACTTAATCTCTGATATGTTCAGCAGCAGCGAAGCATCCCCATCAAAGTCAGTGATATTTTACAATCATTTTAAAAGAATCAGTTTTCGAGACGTAACACAAGTCTCCGTCCTCTGAGCTAAGGCATGCTCTAACTTATGATCATTACCCAGAGCACGACACAAGATTCATACAGGGGTAATCGCTGAGGAGAAGCGAGAGATACTCACCATGTTCCTTGTATTGGGGTTGGGGCAGTAAGCTTCGCCCTCATTGCTGACAACAGTTCGGACGCCCTCGGCGCCAAGCATGCCCTCGGCGCCACGGAGTCCCCGACGATGATGATGACGACGGATGCCTTCGTCGTCATCACTGCTGTACGAGCTACTGCGACTCCTGTTGTGTCCTGGGAGACGCGTGCGTGGACGTCCAGTGCCGCCAGTACGTCCCGTGGCTGCCATCTTGACGGCTTCGATGCCCTGACCAACCACACCTTTCCCCTCCATGCGCGCTTCTGTCGCGCCCATGGCAGCTCGTTCTCCAACAGTGGCCATCGTTTTTGCTAGCTAGCAGCGCTGGGGATATTACAACCTGTTGCCAAAGTCAAAACCACGTCTTAGTTTTAACGAAGTCCATGCAGATGTCAATCGCAACTGCCAAAGCTCTTGCACACCGATTCTATTACTCGTTGCTCAGGTCATCGATACCAAATGCGTCAGACAAAAGCTCTACCAACCTCCAATCAAATAAGCACAGTCAAGGTACCTGCTGCAAGATCTGAGCACAAAAAGCCAGAACTTCCACTTGGGAGAAGCCTTACCTGGAAACTAAACAGTCGAAACAGAAGCTGGACGGCGTACAGAGAGGTTCGTAGCGATAACGGAGGGGAGAGAGGAGTTTATACTAATACATGCACCAAAAACCAACTAATAGTGAGCTGCACGACTGACGGTTCAAGAAGGTATTTGAAGGCAGGAGTGTCCCAACGTGCCCCGGCGCATTGGTTTGCTGTGTTTCAACAAGCATCCAGCACGTGCCGTGAAAGCCGAAATGCCGGGTCGAGTCACCCAATTTGCTTGACGTTTCTGCCTTTTCACTGAATTCGAGTTAACTCTAGGATTAGTGTAGATGCTGTGTGGTGTGATGACGAGACTGGTGGGGCTGGCCTTGTCGGCTGGCCCGGTATCCCACCACTAGTAGGTATTCTCTCGATCTTCCAAAGTCTGGTAGGCTAGACAGGTCTTTTCCCAGGTGGTACAGGGGTCTGTAGGGGTAGTTGCTATTATTAACCCCTAAAGGACCATTGTCCCTACGGAGATAAATGGGATTTTGGGCACGTATCTACATTCTTAAATTTTGTCATTTTTTGAAAATAGAAAAACACATTAGCTTTTGGAGAATATGATTTTTATTCCAATTGATGCCATGGAGCAAAAGTTATGCCCAAATAAGCAAAAATTTGGGGACTAGGGGCAGCAAAAAAAATCTTATAAAAACTTGAAAAAAAAATTTTAATTTTTTTTTTCTTCTGATTATATCTTTATCTACATCTGAAGTTTTGATTCATTCCATTTGGACTAGTTATGAGAAAGTTATGGACAATCTTGATTTTCGGGCAACTCAAGCATCTTCTTGAAAAAATAACTTATAAACTTCATTTTTGAATGCAAGTTTAACATTTTTTCAAAAAAATTTGTTGGAGAGGGTGAAGTTTGCTTTCTAGAACAATCTCGCCATTGGGGTTATTGCGTTTCAATTCCATTGCAGGTTTTTTAGCAATTTAAGTTTTTGTTCAATCTCATACCTTCTTCTACCTAATGTTTTTTTAAAGAATGAAAATTAAGTATTATTATATTTTTTAAATTCCCAAGATTCCCAACTCAACTTCTTACCATGCAAGAATAGAATTCCAAATTGTGGTGCAAAATATTTAAGTTAAAAATGTTCAAAGTTAAAAAATCTAATCAAGCAAGGTGCAAAAAAAGTTTATTTTACACTTTAAACACATATATCTTCCAATCTGTGCGGTCAAAGTTCTTGAGTTTTGTATGACACATTTTTATAGTAGTTTAGCACAAGATCCTATGATCAGATATGCAAAATGCCTGATTTTCAAACTTTTTTACTCTTTGCCATAGAGTTGGCAGTTTTGAGTGTCTTTTGACAGAATAAAGGCCATGGTCCTTTAGGGATTAAATTGGTGCAAATATTTTTGGATGGTTTCATTTAGCAACTTGGAGAAGTTTTCAAATCACCTTGTTGTGCAGCTCTTTGATAATTACTAATGAACCCACTTGCCAACTTGGGTATTTCCAAATTTGCAACTGAGCTTCTATGGTTGTAATTTGTATGTATTGGAATACATGTTCATTTTGCTAGATCTTCTTTGAGCAAGCTTTTGAAAAGGTATTTAAAAATGAGCATTGGCAAAATTATGAGCCCTCTAAGTGTCTCTCAATTTTTGTCTCTCTTAAAATGTATTGAGTTTAATTTGGGTACATTGGAGTGCGTGTGAAGTGTGGCAACATTGTATGACTTCCTTGTGTACAGATATTAAGCGCTACAAAAGCATGGATTTAATATGGTATTCAAACTTCAATTGATACAATCAAGTATAGTGCCACAAATTTTTATGATTTTTTGGTGTTGTGCACCATCATGATTGAATGGGTACCTTGTTTCCACTGGAACCCAAGGCTCTAAGTCATCATTGCACTCAAAACTTAGGATTAGGAAAAGTAGATTGTAAGGTATTTTTCATATTTGAGAATACAAATTAAAACCTTTATAGGGGTACTTTGAAAGGGATTTAGATGGGGCATCTAAAGGGTTCATAAGATTGCTAATGCAACTAACTTGCAACTCTTTGTGTATTCATAAATAAGTTTGTTATATCATTGTCTTATCAAAAGTTGTGTATATGCATTCAAATCATGATAATTTCATGTGTGTTTTAAAACTTGTTCAATCATGTATACTCAAATATTTGAACTACAACAAAATACTTATTTCAAACACCATTTTCGTATCAAATGCAAGTAATGTGCGTCATAACGATGTATTTCTTGCTCTATCTTGTATTTTTTCCATGTGCACAACAGCTTCAGCCATTTATGTGACCTCGTATATATATCAACACGAAGATGCAATTTAGGTACAAAAACCACAATGTGCATCAATTATATGTATCTATGTGCAATGGCAAATATGCATTAGATTCTTTTCATTTACATGAACAAATTTTCCTTATGGATATGTTTATCAGATATATTTATGGACAAAGTCCAATAGAGTTAAGATAATCATGTTGGTTCTTCCATTTTTTGTGCACTCCGTATTTGCTACTATACAATATCAGATTAGTGCAAACATTTTGTAAATAAATTAAATACGTTAATTCTTCAAAAAAAACCTATACCATCAACATTTTGAACTTGCAAAATTTTGCACATAATTTTTCAAAGTTTTCATATGTTTCTCTACCAAGCATATCCATCCCATGGCGATAAGGCCACACGTCCCATTTCTACTAGAGGTATTACAATGGATATGGCATTGTACAGTCGGGTACAGTAATCTGACGAATTTTTTTACAGTGAAACTTCAGCCAATTTTAAAGACTTCTAAAGGCCATAACTTCCTCAAAAATTGTCTGTTTTTTTAACCAAAAATTGTGTTGGAATACTAATAATGAGTACTATATGATTTGATATTCAAAAAAAAATCTGAAATTCTATAAATGATAAAAAAAATTGGGCTACTTCCTACATAGTGTATTTCCACCTCTTGCCAAAATCACAGCTCAAATTTGATTGGGCTATACCACCACCAACAGCCAAAGAATAAGCAAGAAATGATACACATCATTCAAAGCGTATGGGATGAGTTATCCATGGAGCAATTACAAACTCTTATTGCAAGTATGCCCAATCATTCAAGTAGTGATTTCAGCAAGAGGTGGAAGTACTAGATGGTAGACACTATATAGAATGTAACCAAACTTTTTTTTATCATTTGCAAAATTTCAGATTTATTTTTATCAAATCATGCAGTACCCTTCAATAGGATTCCAATGCAATTTTTGGTTTAAAAAACGGACAGTGTTGAGGAAGTTATGGCTTCCTAAAATTGCTGAACTATTGACTGAAGTTCACTGCAAAAATATTCGTAAGATTACTGTACCCAACTGTATAATGGATGTCATTGTCTGAAAAAATGAATGAAGAAATTCCATTTCAAATTAAGTTGTGTTCTTAGCTATATCTACTTGACAAATTCCAATTTAACTAAATTATATACATTTGAGAAAATTTTATAATATGCCTTACACATAAGCACAGTTGCGACTTTCAACCTTGGAAGCAATTAATATTGCAAAGAAGAATTTACTATAACGCATGTTATAACAAATAGTGAATGAACCTTTGCATAAAATCTATCAACACAACTTTTTTGATAATAACTAGCATGTAATAAGGTGGCGTTATAGCTTTAAGTTTTTGAACTTTGCAAACAAGACCTCCCTCTTAAGCAATGAGATTAGCTACTAAATGCATGCAAGCAAGCCATTTGTTACTTATAGGACCCATTTAATTAGATTGCAACAATGACTCTTTTAATGAGATCACAAGCAAGAAGTGGCATCAATAGTTGCATCTAAGCACTCATGATTTTGCCTCTTTATATTTGAATCCCAATAGCATTAGTGATTTTCCCATTTTTCTGGACTCCTTTTTCTTATTGCACAACTGCCATCATTGCTCTTTTTTTCCTTCTATGAGTTGCTGATTTTGTTTATACCATCACTATTTTCTTGCACTTAAATTGGAAAGAAGTTAATTGCTCTTAATTGCTCTCTTATACTTTTAACATAAAATAAAACAATTTTGCTTGATTTTTGTGCCAATTACTTTGTAGGAGGTTCTACAACAATCAATGAGAGTATGTCACTCAAGTGCGTGCTAAAAATGCCCACCTCAAGTCTTAACGCACAAATCTACAACTCTAGCATGTTGAAGCAAACTACGTGCAAACATTCTTATAAACCAATGCAAACATGATTATGTGTCAATTGCTATGCGTAGAAACCATGGTTGAAAATAGAAATATAGTGATGAGGAACTATTTGACTTTCACTCAAAATGGCAAACAATGAAAATTACATATTTTAGGCAAGTTTGAATAAACTTTGAACTTTCAATAGATTGCTATTGTTGATGTAATTATAAGGTTTATAAGCTTTTTGTAATTGTTACTAACAATCAAAGTTGCATTCTAAGTAGCAGTCAAGTTATAAAAGTAGTGATGCTAAATATTTCTAAATTACAACCGGCCTCTACCATATGCTTTTAGATGTGTTTTGTTGTGATATAAATTAGGAATAATAATTTGCAAAATTATCAAATAGAAGACTTGTGAACCTCTTGGTTCAAACTGACCACTCTTGTGTGTGTCTAATGTATTTGTATGGATTTAGAGAACAATAGTTAGAAAAAACAAGACCTAAAGAGAAGTGGCTTACAGGTAGGAGAACAATTTTTTTTTTTTTTTAAAATCTTACCATTAACATAGAATTTCAATTGGAAATATTTTTATCAATATTGAGACTAGAGCTCTTTGATATAAATCTTACATGATTTTTTTGAATGTGATTGGCTAATTGGGTACGATTTTAGAGTAATTTTAGATTGGTGAAGATGTGGATTATGATTCTAAATTACTCACTTGCTTGATGGCATTATTAGGAAAAATATGGGGCCCCAATAAGGCCCTAAGTTTGGGGGGTCCCTAAACATGGGAACCCAGTTCCCAATAAAATCATGTGCAGGCTAAGGTGGCATCATTGATGCCACCTCAACTTTTTTGAATTTTTTTACTAAAATAAAATAAAATCAAAAGCCCAAAAAAGTTTCTTATTTTTTTCTAAGACTTTTTTTTGGGATTTTTCGGATTTCTTTAATTAAATTTTTCTGGCCTTTTGCAAGGGCTGGTTCCCCACATCGGGAACAAAATATTTGGAGGGCCAAATTTGTTTATAAAGGCCTTACGGACCCCCATATTTTTCCTAATGTGGTTTCTAACAATTATAAGAATAGCACAAGTCTTATTTCAATCTATTTTACATTTGTGATTCTAAATAATTGTTTATGAGGCATACAAACCATTTTTATTTATTTTTTTATGATTCCAAATGAAGTTACTGAACATAAACTAATACAAGAAATGGTAGGTGTAAATGCACTTTGCAACCAAAAATACATTGAATCCCCTCTTGGGCAATTCTTAACATTGTAACTATTTAAGATTAACAAATCTAGAGTCAAAAGTCATTTTCATTTTAAAAAAACACTCGTCCTTCATTGAGCAATAGCCAAGTGTGCCTCTTTGTAATATATATTTTTTGCTGAATTATATATATAATTATGAAAGCGGATGGTAAATTTAATTTGGCAATAGTCATTTTTATGTTAGCAACAGAATGCATGAAATTATTATTGTAGCAACTGATTCTGAGCAGAATATGATTAAATTGACTTGGAAACAAGAAATGATTGTTCAACTTTATAACACTAAACCCATGGTGCAATCAATATAGCATAATTATTCTACAATTACAACAATACAATATCTATTGCAAGTGTCACTATATACAAAACACCATATTAGGTAAATTGGGAAAAATGGAGGTACCATTTTGTACTCCACCTTAATCTTGCATACAATATATGTAGGCATAGCTATAGCTCAAACTTGAAAATTATTTGAACTTCTTGTAGACAATTGAGACTTCAATATTGTACAAAAAATTACATTTTTTTTTTGTAATATGCTAGATTTTACATAATGACAGAAATAGTGAAAATCCCAAAATGTACTATTTTTCCCAATTTACCTAATATGGTGTTACAACCGCTAACCAATTGTAACAACCAATGAATAAATAATAATTCCAAATTGTGTTTATAATAATCAATGGACAATCTATACTACTAAGTGGGAGGGATTTTTTGAGTGCGCTCTTTTCTAGAATCTTCTAGAAACACCATATTAGGTAATCTGGGCCAATATGGTACATTTTAGGACTTCTGAAGGTTTTAGGTGATCACCTAAAATTGAGCTCCAGCATTTTTTTTGGTACACGTGCCCTCACCTTAGAGGAGGAATTTGCGAGGGGAAAAATCTTAGTGGCTCATACTGAATCTGATACCTTCAAATATGATTTAACCCATTATTGCTTGTGGTCAATTGGGGGTGGGCAATCCTTTGTATGGCCATTTGGGGGAAATTTTAAAACTATTAAATACAGATGTCTACCACATATATAATTGTACAGATGGAAGTATCTTGCTGGGTTTAGTGTTATGCATCATGAATTATGCTCACTCTTTAGTTATTATGGTCATCTTTTGCATTTATTGGCTAATTTTTAGTCGGTACTCTTTTAGTTTTTTCAACCCTCTAGCCACATGCCACCTCATATTGGCCTCGTTATTGTCCTAAACTCTTCACTTTCCAATTCCCCATACCCGTCCCCTTTGCCACGTCGTTAAATTCCTTGACATGCTCTCTACAAACTGAAAAGAGTCAAAATTGACCAGGAATTGGTCGACCAAACGTTAATGGGTTAAGGTAACTTTTTGAGTTTAAGGTGGAGTACAAAATAGTACCTCCCTTTTGCCCAGATTACCTAATATGGTATTTAGAACTTTTTCTTGTAAGTTGAAGCAACAAAGAACGTGCAAGCTATAGAACACCAAATGCCCTTCAACCATGTCTTTTTTCAAACTTTTCTAAAACTTTTGGTGGAAGTTGAAACAATAAGCCATGCCCCAAATATAAAACACCAAGTGCCCTCCAACCATGTGCTAGAGAATCAAAAATACGCCAAGCACCTCCAAATATAGTATTAAAGAGTAGCATTGTAACAAAGGAAATTGGTCTTTTTGGTCTCAAAAAATAACCACAATGATGGTCCATGAGGGTTTGATTCTAAACAAGCTGTGAGAAGGTGATTTTGATGTAAAATACATCAGTGTTAGATTCTAAACCAACTAATTTATGAGATACTGATTTTTTGTAAATTTGAATGTTGCACTACCCATACATTTCCAATTTGCGTTAAGCGTGTGCATGTATACTAGTATGATAATAGGAGTCACTCAAGGAGCAGTCCTTGCTTTTCTTCTACAAAATCTTTATCATTACATTCAAAATATTTTGAAATTATGAAAGAAATTATGTATCATTGCTTCTTTGTTTGTGTAATTATTTTTTATGTGAAACAAAAGATTGCTCACTTTATAGTAACCATAAAAAGGAATAGCATTGGGATTATAACCATTCATTTTTATATTTTATTTAAATTCAAAAAAAAAAAAAAATTACAGCTTTTGTTATTATTGAAATCCACAATGTTTCCAATAGAAATTATCATTAACAATTACATTGGATAAATTTAGGATTGATTTAGACAAAATTGAAATTATTAGAGAAAGAACATTTAATTGTGGTGTCCATTAAAAAACTAGATTAAGGATCTTAATGCCTATAACTCCTATTATGTGATATTTACATCCAATGACAGCATGGCACATTACATAAACATGCTCCATTACTAGTTGCAAAGAAAATCACAAATCTAGTTACAACTAACAAGATTGGTAGGAACTGTAGTTGCCATGGGAGTCAATACATGCCACCTTGTGAACTTGAATTTTTGCAAACCATATAATGTGACATTTCACCTTCTTGGTTTTAAACCCCCATTAGATCCAAGCTACTGGATGGATGAAAAATTATAAATTTTAAGTGAATGTTGGTTTGCTTTTTATGAACCTAATTTGAGCTAATTGGTGATGTTTAAAATTATTAAAAACGCAATCACAAATGGAAGTGTAAAGAAACATAACACTGTAACAAAATTGCCCATGACTTTCTTGAAACTTAGTCTTCTAATTATTTTCTTTTTGATTCTGTCTTAAACTACACTTTTCTATTATTGATTTTAGCAAAAATGTTGGCTTGGAGTCAATATTAACCCTTTAAGGAGTGGTCAACCTATTTGTGGTTGATTTTGGTACTTTTTGAATGCTAGACGGAATTCTGTTATGAATTTGGGTGTGCACAAAAGGAAACAATTGTAGCAAATAGTAAAACACATTTATTGGGCCAAGAATTAGAAGAAACTATGTTGGCATTTGGAAATGAGACTCAAAAAAGCAACTTAGGGGTGGCCGTAAATACATTAATCAATACACAAAAGATGGCCATAAATGCAAAAGAAGTAGTATTGTATGCTTTGACGAGGCAAACCCTAAGGACCCCATCTCCATGCTAACCATCATCACGTTGAAAGAAATGCCACATGCCCCTCTCACAACATAAAATACTTCATCGTACAAAATATGCTCCAAAGATGTACATCACCTATACGCTCTACATCTTAGCATGTATGGCCTCATAGATGTATTATAAAATTGCACATTGAGCTACATTTCTCCCCAAAATTCACTACCTGACAAAAGCACCATGCGCCAAGCGCATCTGTAGGGTTAGATATCTAAAACCCTACACCCATTTTTGGTTATATCCATTCATGAGTTGCGGCCAAAAAAAGCCTTGCCCACCTCCTAAATCAACCACGGTCTTTAAAGGGTTAAAGTCCAAAAGTTGTGATAGTATTTGATAGCTATTTTGGAATGTCATCTTGTTGAAGTTACATAGTTGTTGCATATTTACAACATTTGATTTGTGATTTTTAATTTATTTGAAAATATTGATATTGTACATCTTATATTAATAATTGAATATCAAGCGGTGGTGGTGGCGGTCGCACTCGACGACTTTATAGGTGAGGAGGACAATTCTGCAAAGTCCATCTTTAGTTCCTTTTAAAAATAGAGAAGAGTTCAAGTTTGACTAAAGTTATAAATGGAATAAAGTAAAATTTGGGGGCACAAAGATAGAGGGACAAGTTTAGGGGGGCAAGGATAGGGAGCATGGAGATAGATGGGCAGGGATAGGGGGCACGAGAAGAGGGGCATATGGATAGGGGGTAGGGATATGGGGCAAGGATGGGGAGGCAAGGATAGGGGGGCAGGGATAGGGAGGCAAGGATAAAGGGGCAGGGATAGGGAGGCAAGGATAGGGGGGCAGGGATAGGGAGGCACGGGGAGAGAGGGGCATATGGATAGGGGGCATGGGAATAGATGGGCATATGGATAAGGGGGCACAAGGATAGATGGGCATATGGATAAGAGGGCATGAGGATAGATGGGCATATGGATAGGAGGGCACAAGGATAGAGGGGCACGGATATAGGGGGGCACAAGGATAGAGGGGCACGGGGATAAGGGCACGGGAATAGAAGGCACAAGAATAGAAGGCACAGAAATAGTAGGCATGGGAATAGGGGCACAAGAATGAGGGGCATGGAGATAGGGCACGGGGATAGGGGCATGG
This sequence comes from Ulota crispa, assembly GCA_963920765.1. Lineage (NCBI taxonomy): Eukaryota > Viridiplantae > Streptophyta > Bryopsida > Orthotrichales > Orthotrichaceae > Ulota > Ulota crispa. Next base: position 20,771,997 of record OY987244.1, on the reverse strand, counting down.
GGATAAGGGGCATGAGGATAGGGGGAGCACCGTTGTATGGAGGCATGAGGATAAAGGGGCGCAAAGATCAATCCGTTAGTACAACGGGTGAGTAAACTAGTCTATATAATAACAAAATATTGAGCGATGGTGATGGTGGTCGCACTCCACGGTTCCATAGGTGAGGAGGACAATTTTGCAAAGTCCATCTTCAATTACACCTAAAAAAGAGAGTAGAATACAAGTTTAACTAAAGTTATAAATGGAATAAAGTAAAATCACCTACTACTCTCTTTTATATGCTTCACTAGACGTTAACAACAAGTCACTGGCAGTTGCACTACCACTTTCTCATCACTAGCAATTGCACCACAACTTTTTCTTGGCCAAAAGAGGGCACAAGGATAGGGGGGCACGGGGATATGGGGGGCACGGGGATATGGGGGGCACAAGGATATGGAGGGCATGGGGATATGGGGGGCACAAGGATATGGGAGGCACGGGGATATGAGGGGCACAAGGATATGGGGGGCACAAGGATATGAGGGGCACGGGGATATGGGGGGCACGAGGATATGGGGGGCACGGGGATATGGGGGCATGGGGATATGGGGGGCACGAGGATATGGGGGGCACGGGGATATGGGGGCATGGGGATATGGGGGACACGGGGATAGAGGGCATGGGGATTGGGGGACATAGGATAGGGGACACAAGGATATGAAACATATGGATAGGAAGCATGGAAATAGGGGGTACGGGAATAGGAGGTGGGAGCATAATCCCATTGGTACAACGGGTGAGTCATTTAGTTTCAAATAACACTATAAATGTCAAATGAAATTTATGGACAAGATCGTTTTAATATATTATTTGAATGTCACGAATTTGTTTTGCAAAAAATTGTTGATTTGGAGCAAATTGTTTATGGGCTCCATCTAAAAAATGATAGCAAAATTTCAAAGTTCTCCTATTTAAGGTAACTTAAAATATCTTACAATTTTTTGAACTTTTAGTCAACTCAATCTTTAATTATAGTCAATATAATCATTGTTGTTGGAGTTGGAAGTCCATTAACAACAAATGAAGTGTTTTTATATTGAAAACTCATGTAAGGTATTTGTTTTTGTACAAAGAGTGTTGCATGTTGAGGTTTGGGAAAATAAAATTGTCAATAGAATATTCATTGTAATTTTCAATTTGCACAATCTTTAACATTTACACATATTATACATTATAAGCCAAAGGGATTCAAAGGTGACAAAGTTTGGGAGGAATTCTAGTGATATTAACCCCTATAAGACCATTGTTCGTTTGGGGGACAAATGGGATTTTGGGCAAGTATCTACGGCCTCAATTTTGTCCTGGTTTTTGAAACTTTTTTCAAAAACAAAAAAATAGATTAGCTTTAGGGGGACATAATTTTTATTCCAATCAATGCCAAGGAGCAAAAGCTATGCCCAAATAAGCACAAATTTGGGGGGTCCGGGCAGCAAATTTTTTTTATAAAAACTTGATTTCGTTTTTATATAAATTTCCCTTGTAGATTATATCTTTGTTTACATCTGAAGCTTTGATTCATTCCATTTGGACTAGTTATGAGAAAGTTATGGACAATCTTGATTTTTGGGCAACTCAAGCATCTTCTTGAAAAAATAACTTATAAACTTCATTTTTGAATGTGGGTTTAACAATTTTTCAAAATGAATTGTTGGAGAGGTAGAAGTTTGCTTTCTAGAACAACCTCACCATTGGGATTATTGAGTTTCAATTCCATTGCAAGGTTACTAGCAATTTAAGTTTTTGTTCAATCTCATACCTTCTTCTACCTAATGTTTTTTTAAAGAATGAAAATGAAGTATTTTTTGTTATGGGTTTTTTCCAAGATTCTCAACTCAATTCCCCAGCATAAAAAAATAAACCTCAAAACTCCATGGTGCAAAAAAATTTAGTTAAAAAAGTTTAAAGTTAAATAATCTAGTCTTGCAAGGTGCAAAAAAACTTGTTTTTTATACTTTAAACGCAAATATCTTGCAATTTTTGTTAGTTGAGTTTTTAAATTTTGAATGACACTTTCTTATACAAGTCTAGTAGAAGATCCTATGGTTAGATATGCAAAAAGACCAATTTTTAAACTTTTTTACTCTTTGCCATAGAAGTGGCAGTTTTGAGTGTCTTTTGACAAAATAAAGGCCATGGTCCTTTAGGGGTTAAACAAAATTGAACTACTTTGATGGTCAAATATTATCTCAAAATGATGATTGCACAAATATCACCTTTAATAGACAATGGTGGTTTGTCTACACCTCTTTATGTTCATAATTTGGTTTGGGTTGTCATGATCTTAGAAGGTCTCATAGAATAATTTTCTCACAAAAAAAATACACGCTTTTTTATCCTTAGTAAATGGATTGACATTGCTCTTAAAAAATGAAAGTGCAAGATGAAATTACAAAAGGGTAGAACAAAGAAGGAGAAACTTTGATAAACTTGAAGCTAAAAAGGACCTAATTGCATAATTCCATCAGTTTTCTACTTTTGAAATTAACTGCAATCATAAGATATAATATAGGTAGCTCTAAAGTTTATTTCCTGATTTGAAAAGCTGGATATGAAACTTCAAAGTTTGGTGTAAAATAGTAGTTTCTAAACTTGTTCTACCATTTGATAGGATTTTTTTTTTATACGTAATATTATCAAGATCCATATTATTGATGTGGTCACGCATTCTATCAAACCTCTAACATTTAGATATTTGCACAAGGGTGTGATTTATATCTAAATTATGATTTTGATTTAGGTGTTGGATTGTTTCATTTCATATAAATACTTTAAAATAAAGTACAAGTAGCAGGTTTTTTGTAGATTTACCGAGAGATTTACAAGGTTTAGCAAAGAAGAGATGGTGATTGCCAGTCACTTTGCAAGTTTTAGAAGCCTTGCATTGAATTTGAATTGGTAGTTGCCATTCCCTAAGTTGCTGCAATGGTTTTAATCTAAATATTCAGTGTATATGCACTTTCCACACATTGTGTAATGTGCTAATATCATTGCTGGACTACTTAGAATATTTCCAAACTTGCTAATATAAACAATAATTTCAAAATAAAAATCTGTTTCATGCATACATGTGTAACATTTATTTAAAAAAAAACACAACCTTCATAAAATTTGTTCATATGAGAAAGTTTCTCTCATTTCCCTAAACATGAACCAAGGTCACAAACAAAATCCAACAAGCAGTACCATCTAATGAAACAAATTCTAAGTGTCATTCTAGGACAACTCTGCAGTGCAAGTCAATGTTGGTTTCTAATCTCCAACACTCCCAATGTAGGCCTCCCATTGGTTAATTATCCTAAAACTATATTACTAACCCGTTGTACCAACAGATTGAGCCTTGTGCCCCCTTTCCCCGGTCCCTCTATACACGTACCCCTTAAATATCCCTATGCCCCTTAAATATCCCTGTGCCCCTTAAATATCCTCGTGCCCTTAATATCAATGCCCCCCATCTCCATGCCCCCCATCTCCATAATCTGGTTATGAAATCCCATGCGTTCATATCCGTACAATTCAGTTACAAACCCCCATGCACTCACATTCCCACAATTTGGTTACGAAACCCTATGCACTCACATCCTCATAATTCGATTACGGATTTGTTGTCCTTAGTTACGGAATTGTCAAGGACTACCACCAAGGACACTTTTAAGGTGTATTCTATTATATATATAGATGGCCTCAAAGCCTTTACACTAGGAACTAATGCCAAATTTGTAGGATATTTTTTTACTACTTAACCCTTTAGAGACCACCAAACCATATTTTGGTTTGGGAGAGTGGTTTTTGGCTTATAGAGTAAAATTGTTCAACAATTTGGACACCAGTTTTGAAGAATGCTTGTGCTCACAAGAATTTTGCATCCAACCAAAGAAAAAACAATGAAATTAGGCATATGAGTTGATAAATAATGATGTTTATACGGCATGGCCTCAAAACACGTATCCATATTTGGTCATAGATGGATCAAAGCAACAACACAATTCATCAAACGTTCAAGAAGAATGTCAAATTTCAATTGTGCACTCCTAATTTTTTTCAAATTCCTCAAGAAATACACTTGTCTTGTTTCTCTATACGGGAGTAGTATAATTGTAATATTTGAAAATCTATTAAAATGGTGCTATCATTCCATATTAAAACTTTGTTGTTCTACATTTAAGGCCAATTCTTTATTGTTTTCACCGATTGGATTTTCCATAGCATATATCAGTTTTCTTGTAAAATTGTTTTTGGGTAGCAAATAAAGTGGGATTTTTAACCCTTTTTGTCCACTCAGCTACACCTTGCGATTGATATTTTTATCCATTTTGTGTGAAACTAGTCTCATTAGAAAGTTGAGATACCATGATTTTTAGAAATATAAGGCTCTTTTCAAACAAAGCTTGTATGAAGTAGTAAGATCCAAAACTACACAAGCACAAAAACTAGAGATTTTCCACCTACAACTCATTCAAACATTATAATATTTCACTTCCATCAGTAGATCTAGTTGAAATTTTGATATTTTGTAGTAAACAAGGTGTAGTTCCCATTTGTACGGTTGGATTATTGAAATTACGTCCATATTTGATTCAAATGCACATCCAAGTTTACTACCCCAATTTCTAATGAATTTTGTGAAAATACTTGTGGTCTTTAAAGGGTTAAGAAGACAAGACTTAATATAATCCCAACCCAAAAAAATTGGATTTTCCAAAAGTGGAATGCCAATCCTTGACCCTGGAACAATTAGTATGTTATATTAAAGTATGATTATCTGAATTATAAAAACATCATTTTAAGATAATCAACACCTTAGGATGGAATAAAAATACTATTGGTTCTATTTGGTTTCTTTTTCAATCCCTTCTATTTTGAAAAATTCAAGGTTTGCACATGTGGTGTCAACTTTTTGACCTCACAGCTTCACGCAATGAAATTACCCCATCATACTCTTATCATAACGAGTGCTTGAAGTTGGTTTAGGGTCCACTTGTGTGAAAATTTTGGTTCAAAATGACCCCATTTTTCTTGGCATGAATTTCCACCCACATACTCCTACTAAATAAATGCATAGCATTAGTGACTTGTATGTAATTAATCCATCAACTTGATATTCTTATGAACTTATCCCTATCTATACTAATAATTGATCTGCCTATGTTTATTATAAACGTGGTTTCAGTTTTATTTGTCGGTCTGACAAGGGTACGTGGAACTGCACCAATGCTCGGGTTATTTTTATTAAAAACTTCATGTGATGGTAAAAATGCAAAACCAATTGCATGGGTTGGGTTTAATGCGTGGGTAATAAAAATAAAATAAAATAAAAACCTGAACGATTACTATGTGGGTAAAATTTGAGGAGTAAAGTGTTTGTGTAGGTAAACAACACATAATGTTTTTATGCATACATGTAATAGATTAGGTTGTTTGTCTGTTTGTATTAGTTGCAACATAATGAAAACTTATGGGTAAAAAATCTTGTATATGGAAATACTTGCATATGGAAAAACTTGTTGCATGGGTGAAAAATTGCATGAGTAAAAAATGGCATGTATAAAAAAATTGCTTGGGTAAAAAACAACAAGTATAAAAAATTGCGTGAATGATTACTATGTGGGTAAAATATTTGTGTAGGTAAAAAATAAATAATATTTTTAGGTGTAAGAAGACAATGATGTTCCTTTTACTATGTGGGTAAATTATTTTGTGGGTACAAAACAAATAATGCTTTAATGCAAGGAAATGTTTGTTAAAAAACGATAAACATTTTACTGCATTTAATGGGTTATTTTCCAAAGTGTGTCCTATCATACTAGTAACTTTCATGAAAACTTAGTACTCCCTCTGTCCCAAAATGATCTTCCTATTGACCTTTATTTAGTGTCCCAAAATGATCTTCTTGTTGGAAGAGGAATGGAGCTAGCAACACTTGCACATAGTCCAAAAGCATGGGCATGCTAACCAATCCCATGCCATCAAGTGAGTGGCTACCGGTGCTCTTCTCAAATACTTCAAAAATTCAATTTTTAAGCACTATAAAATCACATTTTGAAAATTAATTTGAATCTCAAAAATTCAGAACAATAGGAGGACATCAAACTCTATTCATAGGTCAAAAAACATTTGAAAAATGGTTCTTTTCAAGCTTAATCTATAACATTTTATGTACTTATAACATTTTATGTAATAAGAAGATCATTTTGGGACGGAGGGAGTATAATGTTTGTGTCAATCTCAACCAGTTGAACTAAGATCATTTATAACCAATCTCCTAAGTAAGTCGAACCCAAGAAAGGTCAGAACTATTTTTCTTTCAAACCAATTCTTTTTCAGATGTATACTTGGAAAAGCATGATGTTTGTTGTAATGATGTATTATTTTTGTGAAATTGCACTGGTAGAAATAAGGTGCTGAGTACCGAGTTCTGACGCTGGAACTTGGTGCCCTCAGTACCCTATTTCTACTCAACTTAGCGTTGATGCTCTGTTGTTGACCTCAGATCTATATTGTGTCTAAGGCCATCGCCAATGCAGCCGTAACCAGGCCCGGTACTATCCACGTTTACTTTTTGATTAATAATTAATCATTTTAAAAGATAGATTCATTGAATGACATGATTTTTCTTGTTGTAAAAACACAATAAAATTTAGATTTAGGGTTTAGGGTGATTTAGATATATGACATCAAATATTAGGTACAGTCCAAAAAAGTTAAAGGCCTCACCAAATCAAGCATATAGAGGGGAAAATCAGCCAAATGCACTGTATAAATGACCAAATGCACGGTATAAATGTCATTTATACCGTGTATTTGGCTGATTTTCCCCTCTATATGCTTGATTTGGTGAGGCCTTTAAATTTTTTGGACTGTAGCTAATATTTGATGTCATATATCTAAATCACCCTAAACCCTAAATCTAAATTTTATTGTGTTTTTACAACAAGAAAAGTCATGTCATTCAATGAATCTATTTTTTTAAATGATAAAATAACCAATCAAAAAGTAAATGTGGGTAGTACCGGGCCTAGTTACGGCTGCATTGGCAATGCCCTAATTAGAGCATCCTCTGTCTAGTTGGGTTAATAGGCCTCTACTGATACTTTCACACTGGGGTCCACATTTTTAACAGTAACTGCAATCCAATGCATCCGACACGTTCCCCATCAAGATGCAAGAGTCACCAAAAACTTGGCCACACCCGCTAGTTTCAACGTTCTTTGCAATGCCGTCAAATCGCTATCTACACTGCTTATCAGAGCGTCTACAGGTCTAGACACCAATTTTCATGAAAGAATCCAATATTTCATGTTGATCGTGTTCCAGATTTAATCAGAGCGCTCTAGCTGCCAAGTCTATGTTGTGTCGCTCTGATCGCTATTTTGCCTGCTTTTGGTGAAAGCCCCACAATGGAGCTATCTTTGTACTTGCACGGGGGTTGTTTGCCAAGTATGGACTGAGGATGCCCTAAGAACTCCAACTCTTCAAGCAGTTTCAATGTCACAACCTTGAAGCTCAAAGGTAGTTGGCTTGTAAACTAACCATCTAAGGGAAAGATGGCATCTGTGCAAAAATTGAGCCAATTTAGCATTCTAAAAATATTTTTGGCGGAAAGTCAAAGAAGAAAATGTTCTACGGTTATTTAAATTGATTTTTTTTGAGTTGGTATGAATTAACTACAATTTATCATTGAAGCAAAAGGTGCATAGGTATCTATTATTGATCACAGGTGGTAGCATTCATGATGCAAAGGTAGCTTGTAAATGGAGTACATGAGTCCTAAAAGCAACCACTACAAAGCCAAGAATGCTCTAATAAGGCTCTTAACCCCTAAGCGCCCCAAAGACCAGATTATGGTCACTGCAGTTTTCAAAACCTGGATTGAGGCACTTGATCTAACTTTTTGATCTTGCTATAAACTACAATTATGAAGGCATTCAAGTTGTCCATGTCAATGGAGTAATGGTAAAGAAAGCCAAATGTTGTACAAGTGTTGCAAGAGATTTGATTGGGTAAAATACCATAAGGGGAGTGGTGGCAAGTAGAGTTTTACATGCTGCAACTAGTCAATATCCCTTGCAAGCTTCCTTGTGTGTGCTTTGTAGTAGTGAGAAAATTATTGGTAAGGGTTCAAGCATGTTCTAGACCCTTATTATGGCAACCTTTGCCAATTGAACAGGTCATTGTTTTCCATGCAATAGCAATTTGAAGCCCTAAAACTTGACATAAAAAGAAGAGCAATCTTCAATAATTTACAAATGTGTGCATTCACATCTAATCTTATTGCTCACAAAGTTTGAGATGAATCTGGGGCTTATAGAATTTTGTAAAAATCATCAAGTAGCAACTACCTACCAAAAAATGAGATTTTTTCATCACATGTTGTTTGATCAAATGTTATAATCTCCCATCTCCCACGGTGAATTGTTCCCAAATTTGCAAGCCATTTTCTAAGTAGGTATTCCACTATTTTCAATGGTCACTTTTTGTAGATCATCTGATTGACTAAGATACAATGCATCAAAGTTGTTGATCTCCAAGAACCTTGATTTTGGTGAAATCAGCTTGGGCGCTCAAGGGTTAAAGCGTGCAAGCACAAATTCCATATTCCAATGCTCAAATCATGATTGAGGACATGTTTTTGTTCATTTTAGTATGATATATATCTATATTTTATTGAACAACAAAACTCAACACAATCATGGCCAATAAGCACAGTTAACCCATTAAGGTCTGGTCGACCAATTTTTGGTCAATTTTGTCACTTTTTAGTTGGTAGGGAAAGCATGTCAAGAAATTTGAGGATGTCGCAAAGGTGACGGGTGTAGGCAATTAGGAATCCCATAGCTTGGAACAAAACTCAAGTTTAGCTGAGCTGCCATGTGGTTAGGGCATTGGAAAAACTCAAGAAGTATTGGCTGCCAAAATACAAGAATGAATGTAGAAAGATGGTCTCAATTGGTAAAGATTGAGTACTTGTACTTGTTCCCAAGAATCCAGGTTTCCTTGAAATCCATCATCATCCTAAAGAATTGCCACATGGTCCATTTAGCAACAAAAAATATCAGTCCATAAAGAAATACAATCCACCACCGTAGAGACCGCCATATTTGTACAAAAATGCATACATGCACATTTAAACCTACCTGCAAATGAAATCAAACATTAAAAAATGATGCATACCCATAAACCATTCATGACATTGCCATCTGTACAATTGGATTTTCTGTACGCATTCATATTCTTTGTTAGTATGAGTTTTTCCAAAACACCAAAAAAGGCCTTGTGCACCCCTAGAATTGACCATGGACCTTAACCCCTAAAGGGCCCTTGGGCTCTGGAGATACGGTACCAAATATGGTTGCAACCAATATTTAGAAGTTTGAATCAGCTGGAAATTAAGTGTCACAACCACACATATTGAAGGGTTGTATGACGGTGGGTGCATAAAAAAATTGAAAAGCCCTCAGAGCAGCTCAAGTACATCTGTACATACAAATGCAAAGGGCTTTCGGGCCGTTCAAGGTTTAATGGAATAATGATAGCTCATGTCACTCTCTTGAGGTTCTAAAACAATGCACGTACAAGTACAATTTCTAAACATAAAAAAATGTTACTCATTTAACCCTTGAATGCCTGGGCTGGTCACCGTGGTTGCACTGATATAGTGTATACCTTGCAGACAATTTTCATTCGCCTTGTCGTTCAAGGGTTAAGAACCTCTATGTTTTTGTAACCCTACGTGGTCACTTCAAAATGATCAAATGCTTTTAGAGCCGAGTAGCTTAACCCCTAAAGGCCCAAGCAGCCCACTTTGGGCTCTATGAGAACTCGGGCAGGTTCTATTGACTTCATAATTTGGAAATTTTTCATGAGTTTTTTAGGATGGATGCTACTCATCATAATCTACATGGGAAGCTTTATTTCATGTCATTCCAATAAGTAATGCAAAAGTTATAAGGTTTTTTCAATTTCAATGTCAAACCGGGTAGCAAAAAACATATCCTTTTTTTTTTCTTTTTTCTTTTTTTAGAACTTTATAGATTGATACCTACTCAAAAAAAATTGAACCACTCAATTCCAAATAATGAGGTAAGAGCTCAAAGGAGTTTTATTTTGCGGGCAATGAAGGTAGGAAGAGGGTAGAAAAAACATATAAAGTTATTTTTTACTCTCAATTTTGAAAATTTTCAAATGAAAATGAAAATGAAAGTTACTAATTGTCTGTTAGAGCATTCTTACCATTGGGATTAACAATTTCAAATTCTTCCAAAACTTATTAGCATATTAGTTATATCTTTCATTCATCAATACCTTTCACTTTACAATTTATGTAAAGATGAATCCAAAGTTTTTTTTGGTTAATTTTTTTATATATGCTTTCAACCCATTTTCCAACATATTGCAAAAATTGCACAAGAAATACAACATATGTGTTTTTCTCTAAAAAGTTTGAAAAACAAAACTTCACCTTCTGGAAGGACTAGAAAAGCCTACATTTTGAAATTTAAGCATATTGATCTTGCAATTGGTGGGGATATTCATTTTGAAATTTTGGGACAATGCACTTGTGCAAGTCAACCAAAAAATCCTATGATTGGAATTGTTAAAAAGTAAGTTTCATTAAATATTTTGACCCTAGTTTGGGGACTAATATTTTGAAGCAGTTTTGGGCCTCTAAACACGAAAGAATTTTAGGGGTTAATGTACTCCGTAATACACTAAAGTCACAGGATGTCATCCACATTCACAACCGGCTCATACTGAATCATTGTGTGATAACTGTACACACAGGGTACATGGTCGTAGGCCAGTTTGTGGGACCATGGACAGGGTGGACATTTCTATAAAGGATTCCATATGAGGTGGCTGTGATTGAAATCTAGGTGTGCAAAATTGCTGACAACTTACATAAATGTCAGAGAGCAAGCACCAGTGTCGGCTTGGTGTAACTTACTGCACATTCGTGTTTGTGCGGCCAGGGTGGAAAATCTCAGCTTTTCTATAAACAAGGGTAAAAATCATAATACTGTACATAACATTCAGTAGCCTGAAGAGAGGCTGCCTTTCTCTCTCTTCAGCTATCATCCACTGACTTCATCATCATCACATACCCAAATTTTGTTTTTTTTGTTTTTTTTCCTCTGACATGTCTAACCCCCACATTGACATATGTGCACTAAATTGAGTCTCTCTTTCATAAACTCTCTGACAAATTCAGCCAAGTGTCCTCTTAGCTACTAATGGGTGTGGAATATTCCACACTTCAATTGGAGGGAGGGCATGCTTGCTAAGTGCTATTGAATGTTATGTATGCCCCTCCTTTGGAATTGGTAAATTGTATTAATTTGTATACTCTTTTGTGCTTCTAGACCAAATTGGTGCCTTTCAATCCAAAATCCTTCTAGTTAATTTTGTGATGGTTGTAACATTCAGTAGCCTAAAGAGAGGCTGCTTTCCCTCTCTTTAGGTATCATCCACGAACTTCATCTTGACAAAAAAAAAAAAAAATTCTCCCCTCTGACATGGCTAGGCCCCCACATCAAAGTATGTGCACTAAACTGAGCCTCTCTTTCATAAACTTTGACAAATTCAGTCAAGTGTCCCCATAGCTAAAGATTGGTGTGGAATATTCCACACCATTCTCTTGGAGGGAGGGCAGCCTTTACTAGCGTTATTGAATGTTATGGTAAATTTCTAAACTCTTGCATTATTTAGAAATTGTAAAATTAGAGTTTTTCTACCTTGGTCCTATAAACACATATGATTTAAAACTGCTCCTCTAGTGCCGACCACTTTGTAAGTTTACTACACTAAATAGAACATTTAGGTTGCCCTCACAATTAGTTTGCATTCCTTTGAGAAGTTATCTTATGACTCACCACTTGGAGGCGCATGTGACTCTCTAAATATCATGATTTCACATGGTTTTTGATCTTGATGTTGCTAGTTTACTTTTCAACAACATTGTTGTTGTTGCCAAGTCCTTATTGTTATTGATTAAGTTTTATTGCAGTAAACATTGCTATAAATTATTGTGCTACCAATAATATACAGAGCAAGATGTCCAGATATTAGTGTGAGACAACCTACATGCATTGCTTAATGTAGGAGGCTCTAATTGAAAACATTCTTCTAATTATGATCACTTTTAGGAGTGGATAACATGTTCCTTCAAATATCTATTACTGTCATTGATGAGTTAGGTGGGCCTAGTTATTAAATTAAGGCCTCCTACCTTAGAGTATAAGGGCCGCTTTACACTAGGAGTTGCCTCTGACAAGCCCAATCTTGGATTCTTATTAGCTCATATTCTAAAAAAAGGCCTCTAGGCCCTTGCATTAGGAGTCAAGGCCAATTTTTCAAAACATATTTTTATACTTAGGAGACAAGATCTAAGATGGCCCCAACTCCAAAAATCAAGTCTCCTAAAAATGTGAAGCCAATTCTTGGCCCTTGGGCCATTTTTAGGTTTTATTGAAATATATATTTTTCATTAAAAAATATTATTTTGAGGTATTAATGAAACACTATGGGATGTAGTAAAAAATATGAATGGTTATCCTTAGTTTCTTTTTCTATCCATTTTCTCCTAAAATTTTAAAAATTTATTCTATTAGCCTCAACTTTTTGGCCTCAAAGCCTTTACATACAAGAGAGTTAGCCCCCACTATATTCATACTATAATGAACACTCAAGACCATTTGTACTAAGATTTTGACCAAAATGGCCCCAAATTTTCATGACCTTGACTCCTAGCGTAAAGTAGCGCAAAGTTCTCAATCGAATGAGCTTTGGTGTTCCTGACTTTGTTGATGGTCATGTGCAGAGTGCAGCACAATGAACCAATGAGGATCTTTTTATTGGGACGAATCTGGAAGAGGAGGCCGGAACCACGATGGACTCCATAGCTGCAAGATCAAAGACAACAGGCTGTAGGGAAATCAGGAGTGGGGGATACCAAGATGTTGACACTTGGTCTCGAACGGCCACCTCAACAAAAGCCTCCTGGAATGGAACCTAATTTGCGCCACTTGCCAGCTGGAGACGACCAAATCTTACTGTATATAGCCTTTCGCAAACCCCAAATGCAGGGTTCGGCGACAGTTGTGACCTCTTGCGGCACTGCAGGATTTCTGTTTCTGTGAGGTGTGCGCTTGCCAGGTCGCTGACAGCCCTTTTGGAAATGGCGGTCATCTGTTTTTCCAACACCTGTCATGGATCGGCGGTACTCCACCAAATGCTTTCATTCCGCCTTTAAATAATCCACTTTATACGCTTCTGCCTCGAATCCGGTTCACACTGCTCATCACCGTGGTTGGCTCCAGATCATACTGATTATGCCAGCCCCGGTATATTGCTCATTCCAGTACTATACAGTAGAGGTATACAGTAGGGGTATTTATGGCACTTTCGAGAATGGAGATTAACCCTTAGAGGACTGACCCTGAACCCGTGGCCAACCTAGGGCTTAGATAGAGGAGAGTGCACTGTTCATGTGCAGCAAACAGCCTGTGGCATGTGTTCAAGAGAGATAATATTCTCCTTGAAAGAAGGAAAAGTCAATAGTGTATTTTGCCCTCACAAAAAGGGCAACATGAACCTTGTACATCTTTTTACAAATTGGTGTTTAAAAAAATATGGAGGCATTGAAAGTAGCTATTTTTGGCATTCAGTGATGTGGCACATCTCTCTGACCACTTTCAAGAAAAAAAATTTGAAAAAAAATTATTTTTCCACCCTCGGGATGTGTTTTTGACATTGAAAGGATGATTTTTGTCCTCTTGGACAGTTAGGGGTTAAGCACCCCAGCGACAAGATCCTGTAGTTGGAGCCCACAACTTTATCTCATTTTTTCTATTAATTTGTACAGTGAAAACAATCATGGCTGGTCCCCATCAGCAGAGAAGATAGTCCTTTTTCAAATCCTACGGTCACTTTTTCTAGATGTAATTTTCCAAGCTAAGGTGGCCATTAAACCCCCTATTTTCTCCCAAATCCAAAAATAACTCTGGGCACTTAGGGGTTAAAAAGTTGTGGAGAGAAAGGAGGAGTCAATAGAAGCTCGTTCTTCATGAAGATGCTGTGACATCCTCGTTTGTGTGTGTTGTAGAATGAGAATGGAGAATGGAGAATGGTTTACTTAGAGAAAGGTAGCACAGTCAGTGATTGGAGGAGCAGAAATAGCTAGCATGAAAAGCAATTCACCAACGGGAAAAACAAGTAGACCATGGTAAGAAGTTCACACGTTAACTCATTCTCCACTCCCTTCTTCACCTTTGTAGGAGAATAATGGAGCTCTGAGAAGTTTCACACGCTAATTGTGTCCGAAGCTCTTGCAGCCACTAGCAATGCGCCACCACCGAGTTCTCATTCTCCAAATTAGCACAAGAAAGTGCCGTGACTACCCCAAAGGTAAGAGGCTCATAAACCAACCATCTAAGGGCTAAAACAAAATTTGGGGAGGTGGAACTTTCGGAAATAGTTTTCAATAATTTTTACTTGAAAAACAAGAGGAATTGGCATCTAACCCAAGTTTTTTCATATTTTTTGGAGTTTTATGAAATTTGTTATGAAATTTTGAAGTGTGAAGGTCATAGGACTATAAAACTGCCCACCTTCTTAAATGTACGACCATGTACGACCACTGTACATAACTGAAGGGCTTTGAATAAGAACATGTACTAAAAATGTTCATTTGAGAAAGTGAGCGATTTTATTGCCCTAACTAGTATGTGGATTGTGGACCAAGTGTTGGAAAAACTCCGACTTTCTAACTAACTAGAATCAGACTAACAGTTACAGGAGTAAGTAAAAATCTGCCCCTATCATGTAGTCGTAATTGGTAAATTTTATGTCCTTCCATACTGGTATTTTGCTTCAGGGTATGTGAATCCGAATTTTAAATTGAAAATGCCCACATTCAATCTCCCGAGTCCCGATATAGTAGTAAGTTTCTAAAGTTATATTTTCTTGCACGTGAAAGAGCTCCGCTTTCTCAGTTCTCACCCTGGCCCTACAAACGAGGTGTCGCAGTCATCAAATCCAGGGTGAGATTTGGTGTGCACCCAATGGAGGTTGGCACAGAACTGACAGAACAGTACACCAGGTCCACAGCCTGGAATGATCAATTTCTACTTTCTAAGCTTAGAGCCCCCGTAAAGTACGGCTTACTTTTAAAAAGTGCAGCCAGTGCGTGTAACATCGCCCGATCCAATCTCCATCCCAGCATCCACACGGTCAACTAGTTACTGGCTTGTAGAAATACCATAAACGGTTAAAATAAGGCACATAAGCCTGAGGATGTGGGGAGTTTCTTGAGAAATTAAGCTGAATCTGTGGAGAAACAAGGATAAGGAAGAGTGAAAAAAAAAAAAAAAAAAAAAAACTCAAAAATGAATATTTTATGCAATGTAAATGTGGATTTATGGTTTAAATTAATTCTAGTTTCATAGGTGCACCTTAACCCCTAAAGGATTGTTGTCTCTTGGGGGGACAGGTGGGAGTTCAGGCATGTACCTTTGGATAAGCTACTTTGTGTGATTTTTTGAAACTTTTATTGAAGGTGGGGAATTCAAAGATCTACGCGGGCATCTAATTTTTCCCTCAACCGATAATTATTGAAGAAGTTATGCTTGAAAATCTGAAAAGCAAGGGAGGACTGCCAGCCCGGGCAGCCCAAAAACAATTTAATTTTTTTTAATAAATTAAAAATTGAAATTGGTTCTTTAGATTTTTTTTTATAGGTGAGAAGCTTTGAATCATTCAATTTCAATCAAATACATGAAAGTTATGAGGAGTTTTTGTTTGCGTGCAATTATGGAATCTCTACTTTGAAATAAACTTTGAAGTCCTTTATTTTACTCAATTTTTATTATCTTGGAAAAAAATCAAAACCAAAAGATATAGATTGTTTATCACAATATTATGACCGTTGGGATTAGCATTTTTCATTCTAATAATTAAATTCTTAACAATTTAGTGATTTGACTCATTCTCTACTTCTTTTTACTTATTGATTTTTCCTATGTGTTGTGTAGTTCCAATTGATTTGAAAAATCTCCCACACATAGCTAACTTGATCCCCTACATGGGAAAAACAAAGCGCAAAGTTGCGCAGAGCAATTATTTTCATGTAAGAATGGTCAAAGGCTTCTGAAATTTTGCAGCAGCATGAAAAAAAAAAAAAATCTTTTCATTTTAAACGTAAATATCTCACTCATGTCCATCTGAAATGATCTAATTCTTTTTTACGCAAGTGCCTAATCTAGTCTAGGGCAAGATCCTATGATTGGATTTCCCAAATTTTCAAAAAAAATTACCTTCTTACTAACCCTCCAAAAGTGACAATTTTGAGTGATTTTCAGTGAAAAAATGACTTAGTCCATTAAGGGTTAAACAGTTACCTCTAGAACCTTGTTCCGAAATAAACTTGAACCAATCAAATGCAAGGAAAGAGCATCTTTCTGAAATCTTTTTCAAAACCAACTCTTGTTGGTTTAAGAACACTCTACTCTGCCATTATCGGGCAGTAACTGTTTATGGAATTTCTACCTTAAGTCTTATAGAGTGCGCTGAAAAGAGAAATCAGTGCATGTCACGATGCTATCCCTCAACCGCTAAAGGCCCCTGCATCCTCGGCCAATATTTAATTATAGCTTTGAATTTATCCACTCTATCGGATTTGAATAATAAACAAATGAGACTTTGTGAATCCACCTGCAGTTTCTACTCCATTTTCTAGAAATATAACGTTCTCATGATTCAACGAGTTCTTGCAAAAGTAAACATTAGGGGGTTTCAAATATGCCGTTCACTACCAATTTTGTTCATGTGAATGAAATTGGTGAACAAGTTAGTTAAGTCACTATTCATGTCCTCGCGATTACCCATTCAAATATCCAAATTGTAGTGCACTACTCACCACCCTCTCAACTTTGCTCACAATCACCAATCTTGTAAGCTAATCTAGATCTCTTAGACTTCATTGTCGTCGCTTCTAATCTAGAACCCTTTTGGCTCCACAATTGTCCGCTTCTAATCAGGATCTCTTCAGCTCCAGCATTGTTGCTTCTTGCGCATTGCAATTCCTTAAATGACCTTGACCTGGCAATCAACTCTGCATCCAAACTGTCTAGAAGCGAAGCAAGAGCCGCAGGCGTGGAGCGAGAGCTATAGGCACAGAGCGAGAGCCGAGAGGCGGGCAACAACAGGCGCGGGAGTGACAGGAACACAAGCAGAGCTAGCGGGAGAGGCAAGGAGGGAGAGGCTTCGCGTCTTTCACGCGTGAACGAGCCATGAGGACCTCCTAGAGGTCCTCATGGCTTGTTCACTTTTGTAACTTCATATTCACCAGTGAACAAAAACTTGTTCACGACCATTCGTTCACCATTTTTTTGAGATATCTGAAACTAGGGGGGTTTAGATATCACAAAAAAATAATGAACAAATGGAGGTGAACGAGTTTTTGTTCACGCCGGTGAAAATGCTGTCACGACCTCTGAATGTTGTCATGGCTCGTTCACTCCAATTTTTCACGAATTTTATTCACGTGGACAATTTTGGTGGAGAATGCCATAATTGAAACCCCTATTATGTAACTAAAATCCAGATTACCCAGCGTGCTGTATTTTTTCACTCTATCCTTCAAACTTATTGGTAATTTCAAATCGCTGTAATTTTTAGAATGTTCTTCAGAATTAGCAACAAAAATGTTCACAATAAATCGGAAAGGTAAATAAATGTATTTAAGACTTTTCATTCAGTTTAAAAACGTTGAAAGCTTGTTATTCAGTCACTTAATTTCTAAATTTCTCTTGGGTAGTAGTAATTTGATTTAAGATCATATCTACGGATTCTAGGTTTAAAATATAACTACGACGGAGTATTTAAAAATTTCCTGACATTACACTTCTTTATTAGTTTGCTTCTTGCATCTTGAGTAAAAGTGTTGAATTGGTTGGCTTTATTTAGTTAGATCTGACCAAGTTTGATACCTTTTATGTTGAAAAATTTCAACAATTCAGTTCATTTCAAAAGCCAATGGAATTCATTACCTTCATAAATAACCAAAACATTCACTCTATAAAAGTATGAAACTTTGAAGGTCATATTGAACCTAGAAATTATTTTTAGCTATGTGGCCATGGAGTTGGTATTTAACCCCTAAACGTCAGACTAGTCTTTGTAGCTACTTTCTACTCTAGCGCTATAGTGGTATGTCAAGTGCCCACCCATTATAATACTATTTCCAAAAGTTGCAAAAGTCAATAGTGCATGTTGTTCTGGAAAAATTTGCAAGAAAGATAGAGTGGGACTCAACATTGTATATATGAATCTTCTCACAATTTGGGTTACTAATAGTATAATTGCATTTGATGAGGTTGATTTTTGCTTTCCATTTTGGATCATGTATCTATGATCACTTCTACAAAACATTAGATGAAAAACTACTTTTTTCCATCCTATAGAGTATTTTTTTGTTATCTAACGAGTCATGTAAACCCATTTACCAAGGTAAATGCAAGTATGAGGATTAATTTTTTTTCTATCCATCCCATGCCCCCCATGTGCTCTTGTCCCCCATGCCCCATCCCCATGTTCCCATCCCGTCCCCTATCCACCCCATCCCCATGTTCCCATCCCGTCCCCTATCCACCCCATCCCCATGTTCCCATCCCGTCCCCTATCCACCCCATCCCCATGTTCCCATCCCGTCCCCTATCCACCCCATCCCCACGTTCCCATCCACCCCATCCACGTAACCAGGTAGTAATTACCCAATTGACAGGTAAGGGACCCATTTTTTTTGTAAGTGTAAGATGGACAAAATCAGTCGACCTTGTTGTTTAAGGGGTGAGGAATTAATGCATGTATGTAGCAAAACGGGGATTGAGTTTTAGTTTTTCAAGGTATTATAATTTGCAATCTTGACTAGAATGGTGAGGCTGTTCTGCAAATCATTAATATGAATTTACTTTCCATCCAAATTAATACATGCACACTAAAAGCGATTCCATATGAACCAAATTTGAATACAATTTGGATATATTTTTTTTGTTAATTTCATCCATATAAAAAATAATGCTCAGACACAACTATAGAAAAAAAACTGCTACTAAGAAGAACAAGAATGAAAGCTTCCATTTCAATATTGGATTTATTTAATAAAACTAATCATTCTTCGAAGTCCATATGAATTTTTTTGGAAATAAATAATCATTCCAAGATCACGCTAGTAGAGTTTGATTACTTTACAATATTCTTAACTTTTTTTCTTAGGAAATTTCAATATAAACCTTGAAAATAATTTGATGTTCAGCATGTTCCAACTTCCAAGTACAATTGAAGATTGCCTTGTGATAAAGACTAAGGTAGGAACACCAGTGTTTTTTTTTTCAGCTACCACACGCCACATGTCCTCTCAGGAATGGAGAATTTTGAGAGGGAGAAAGGAGCATTGGTCCAATTTCTAATAGGGTGGCCTCATGAGGCCCAAAAAAAACACTGAGGAACATCTCTCTCCGTTGGTGTCCCCATCCCCTAAATCTACTTGTGTCAGAGCATATGTCAATGACGAATATTCAAAAAAACTTAGTTATGGATGACATAGTGATGGTTTTGGACTTTTGGGTGATTAAGTGATGGATTTAGGTGATTAAGTGATGGTTTTGGGTGATTTAGTGATGGTTTTAGGTGATTTAGTGATGGTTTTTGGTGATTTAGTGATGGTTTTGGGTGATTAAGTGATGGTTATGGGTGACTGGCATGACGGTTTTGAGTGCCTCATCTTACTATTTAAGAATTCCTCAAGTTAGTATTATGAGCATATGAGAACACTAAAGACATCTCCTACTCACAACTGTGCATTTTTAGAGATGTTAGACTTTGAAAAATCTTTGTGAACAAATGTTTACAATTGGAACTTTCAAATTGATACCAATATTTTTAATTTCTTCTTCCTACCTTAACACTATTTTTTTCAAAGTTCATCAACTAGTTTTCCTACTTCAAAATCCTTAGTTCCACGCTTATGGGTGTTCCTACCTTGTGTCAAAATCCATGCACGGAGCTTGAGGGATACAACATAGGATGCTTGGAAGTAATCATTTCTTGGTAGTCAAATAAAATAGGCCTTGACTACACCTAACTTAGGAAACAACACTTCCATTGTTGTAACTCCAAATTCTTGAAAATTATTGAGTATGTTTGAATCTCATATTCCTTTGTATTCAAAAAAACATTTGACTATATAAAAAACTTTGTCACGCATTATTTTTTTCTTTGTACTTGTTTAACCCTTAAGTGCCGGGGGGTCACCATGGGTACACGAGACTATGTATTTGCGGGGACAAAAATCATC
Organism: Ulota crispa; assembly: GCA_963920765.1. NCBI lineage: Eukaryota > Viridiplantae > Streptophyta > Bryopsida > Orthotrichales > Orthotrichaceae > Ulota > Ulota crispa. Next base: position 20,751,608 of record OY987244.1, on the reverse strand, counting down.
CCCTTTGACATTTAAGGGTTAACAATTTATTAATAAATTTGGATTCCTTTTGTTTTGAATTTGAGCAAGCAAGTTCTTCTTGAGATCCTACAACTATTTTTTTCATTCGTGTGACTCTATATGGCTTTTAGATGTGGTTTTGTGCAAGTTTTTAGCATTGAATAACTTATACTATAAATTTGTTCTAATCAATCAATTTGTTGATTTTGAAATTTAGTATGTTACACTTATACAAATGTTCATTTTTGCAACCACTATAGTGTTCCAACATGTAATAAACTTTCCAATTTGCTAGTATTACTAGTTTGTTGTGTTAAAAAAACAATGAAGTTCATTAATTGCCATTTTGATTGTCCATAACGTAAGAACATTGCTTGTACAGTGGCCTCACCAAAATATTGTCGCATTTTCCTCTGTAGGAAAGAGAAAAACGCAACAATATTTTTGTGAGGCCACTGTACATGCATCCTCTCTTTTATTGCTTTTCAACAATAGTTGTGATTTTCAATGAATCACTTTATCATAGTAACATTAATTTCACTCTCTTCAATATTAACAATGAATGTATAAGTATTGGGCATGTTTGTTTAGAAATCTATATATTAGTAAATACGCAAAAATGTCTAAACTTATGTAAACCAAATAAATACTAAAGAAACCTAGAATTGCTCAAAATCCGAAATACAATAAATCTTAAATTTAACCCAAAAAAAAGTGATTATTTCTATCATTTATAAAAATGCTATTGAAATTCAATGTTTTCCATCTTGTGATGAGTTTGTGAGTTTATGAATTTTACATTTGAGTTAATTTGGTGACTTAAATCTACTCAACCATTATGCTTAAGCTTACAATCAGAACTCTAGGATCAGAAAGATCCACATTAACCCCTTAAGGATTAAGCCTTTTTTTCTGTGAAAGTTACTAAAAACTGCCACTTTTGGGGAAATGAGTAGAAAGGTAGGAAAAAAAAAATGGAAATCCAATCATAGGATCTTGCCTTAGACTATGAGAGGTAATTATGAGAGAAAAATCAGCTAATTTTAGATGTAGAGGAGTGAGATATTGACATCTAAAGTGAAAAAAAATTCGTCCATGCTGCCCCAAAATTTCAAAAGTCTTTGATTGCTTCTAAATCAAAAAAATTGCTCTAAGCAAAGTTGAGGTTTATTTTTTCCTTGTAGAAGACCAAGTGAGGTAAGTGTGGAAGAATTTTCAAATGAATTGGAGGTGTGAATCATACTTTGTAAAATCTTGCAATGCCGTAAGGCCATGAAATTTGCATATACACTAGGCAAAATTGGAGGATTTATGTAGAATTCATAAATTTGAATTGCTTTGATCCAAACAGTAAAAACCAAAGAATCTTAGTCTATTACAACTTGGAAAAAGAAGAATTCAAAAAACAAATTCACAAGAGAGCTCAATCCAGTATAGCACTAAAGGCAAAAAGAATGGAGGTATGGGAGTTCCATACCTACCTACAAACTAAAACTGCTCACACATAAATCAAAATTGAATGATTCAAAGCTTTCCACATATGTATAAATTAAAAAACCATTTTCAGATTTTTATTTTGGAAAAATATTATTTTTGAAAAAAAATTTGGCTGCCCGGTCTCCCTTGTTTTTTAGAATTCTTGCATAACTTCTTCAATAAATGTTGGAATGAAGAAAAAATTAGATGCCCGCGCAAATCTTTGAATTCCCATCTTCAATAATAGTTTCAAAAATCACACAAAGTAATTTAACCATAGGTACATGCCCAAAATCCCATTTGTCCCCCAAAGGGACAATGGTCCTTTAAGGGTTAAGCATACAAAAGAAAAAGACAAGGAAATACATTGTGTGTACAATTGTACATACAAGCACATATACATACACATATAAGTTCGTTGTGAATTTAAGTAATCAAGAGATTAATTTTTGCATTTTCCACACCAATTTTTGTTTTTATAAAAATGCATGATAAGTCCAGGGTTAAATTTTTTAGCGAATTTTTGCCTAAATCTTACCTCGCAAGGCCTCTAGCAACCAGAACATTAGGAAAGTTGGTTGGAAAGTTGGATGAATTTGCCTGATCCTTACTTGAGCAGAAACTATGTTCGCCAGATTTAGGATGAAAGTAGCTTATATTAGTAGTGTTTTGGATGAATTTCCACATATCATTCATTGTTTTCAATTTTAGGAAACTTTTCCTTACGTGCGGGCATCCTCGGGTGCGGGTCGCTCTCCCTTCATAAAAACAAATATTAAACCTTGATGATAACACACTTGAAATGAATTATATGATTTTTTTGTTTAAGTAAAAGTCAATACGACTTTTGATTAAATCGGTTACTGTCAACGGATACAAGAGGATTTGTTTAAAATGGATGTTATATTTTTGTTTTGCTCTATTTTGTAAAATACCAAAAAAAACATTGCTAAGTTGTAAATCATTGTATTTTTGGTCAAGGTTGGTACCTTATTTCTAAAGATGTTATCTATGTTAAAATTCAAAATTTGACGCTTATAATTGAACATTTGAGACTCTCAAAAACTCATTTTAATATACATATTTAATCAAATTGTGCTTATCAATTCGTATAAATGTAAAACGAATGTATACTTAGACAATGCAATGTCTTGTTCTTTAATCCTTAAAAAACCAAGGTACCATAATACATAGTATGTACGCTACTGTATAACGGGCATTTGTTACCAATGAAACGTTTTGATTTGGGATCTTGACTACCTCATTAGAATAACATTGATCTATACTCTAACTTCTTTGTTGATCTCAAATGTAATAAAGGTATGGATGCACTCCAAATACAAGAAAAATATTTTGTATTGTATTGGTCACAAAGGTATGCTTGGTCCTTTAGGGGTTAAACTAGTGAGATGTGTTAGGAGCTAGTAATTCATATTGAATATAGAAATAATTTTTTTAATCTATTTGTTTTAATAATAGTCCTATCAATATAGTGGTTAGTACTTTGATATAAGCAAACTCCGAATATTTATTTTTTAAGGTTTTGTCTAACATGTCAAATTTTGCCAAGTCTAACATTTGGCATTCCATATGTATTTTTAGACATTTGATATTCTACACCAACATATTGTTGTAATGGCAAACAAAAGTTGATGTAACATTATTTCAAATTTATTAGGTTCCATTTTTTTTCACATATTTTATAGGGAAAATATAAAAAATGTCCCTCAATTCTTTCAAAATATCAAATATACCCCTGTATTATTTGATCAGTATAGAGGCACACGCTTTGCGTGAGTAGGACATGTGTGAGTAATGTAACATTCAAGTTTACAAAAAAATGACATCTCATAATTCAAATGGTCTAGAATCTAATCTTGATCTACTGTATAAATATAAAAAATCAATATCTCACAGTTGATCTAGAATCTAATCCACATGCATCATCATTTTGGTCTTTTTTTGAGACCAACAATACCAATTGTTTTCATCACAATGCTACTCTTTTATATTTGCTAGAAGGCACTTGGTATTCTATTGGTTTCTAGCATAGGGTTGGAGGGTTTTGGTGTTCTATATTTGGGGCATCTTTTATTGTTTCAACTTCCACCAAAAAGTTCTACAAAATTTTGGAAATGAACATGGTTGGAGGATACTTGGTGTTTTGTATCTTGGGCGTCCTTTATTGCTTCAACTTACAACAAAAAGTTCTAGAAGGTTCTAGAAAAGGGCGCACTTAGGGAAACCTCCCACTTAGTAGTATAGATATATCAAATATACCCCTAGTTTTGTGTGAGAATATCAATTACACCCCTAGATATCTTTGAAAACATCTAATACCTTTCAGTTTTCTTGTGCCTCTTTTGAAATTTATGTAAGTTGCACTTGCACCAAAGACATTGGCAAAAAAGTACGTGTTATTTAGTTCAATGTAATAGCTTTAGCCACAATAAACTTACATGAAAAATTCCCATATAAAGCTTGAAGAGCTTGCCTCTAAGATTTGACTTACATTCAACTTGCATCTAGTTTTTTGTAATTTCCATAGGGGTATAATTGATAATCTTACATAAAACCAAGGGTATATTTGATATTTCAAATAATATATGGGTATATTTGATTAAAAAAAAAATCAAGTTGCATTTTTGATGTTTTACCTATTTTATATTGATAGGATAGTTTAAATTAGTATTTGGGGAGAAATTTTGATTTCACCGGCTAAACCCAACATTTCTCATATTCAACCAAATTTTTGCTGGATTGCATCAAATATTTTCTATATTGACATTGTAATGTACTACATATTAGATTTTTTTTGTAAAATTCAACCAATTTTTAGCAGACACTTTCAGATTTAACTTCTTTTTTGCAATTTGAACTGGTTGACAATACACTAAATGCCAATTCTCCCTAAACATAAGGTAGCAGGCTCTAAAATGGAGCACCTCCTCAAATGTACTTTGTTTGTACATGTTGTTTTTCATTGTCCTTCAACAATGTACAAGCAATGTACATTTGAGAAGGTGCTCCATTTTAGAGCCCTATGGCCTTTCCACTTCAAACTTTCATAACTAATTCCACAAATTTTCAAAAAATATGAAACAACTTTTGTTAGATGCCAATTCTTCTAGTCTTTCAAGGAAAATCCACTGAATTTTTTTTCAAGAAGTTCACCTACCCAAAATTCAGTTTCAGCCCTTACATGCTCAATTTATGAGCCTCCTACCTTAGGTTTAAATTCTTTCTACATGCAGATCGCCTTAAAATGGTAGAATTTGGATATTTAAAACTTGTAGCAATATTCAATTGTCACTCTAAAGTAGAGATGATAACTTTAAGCAATAACAGAGTAAAAACGTATTGATTTAAACAAATAAAAATACTGATCCATTGTTCGAATAATGATACGAACTGGAGCCAAGGATTATTTTTACTGGTTTTGTAGTGTAAGATGTGTAAGGCTTATGTGGAAAAACATGTTGGCTTCACACAATTAGAATTTTTGTAGAGGTTCTAAAATCCAAAACATGTCTAACAAACTATAGTTAATCGATAAGGATTGTGCTTCCTTTTAGCTCGTAGACTCATTTGAGCATTGTAATTTCAGTGAAGTTGTAGTTGCGAGAATTCGGTTCAACCTAATTCAATTAGAAGGGAAAATCTGAGAACACATGGCTTTTGTGAATGCAAAGCGGTCCTTTCAAGTGGTGATGTAAAAAGGAAGTCATTTGGCATGCCTTTAAACTTGTAAAACATGTTTTTGAATTTCGATATTCCTTGTATTGAGAAGAATTTTGATTTGTATAGAATCAAGTAGTGGATTTAATATATTCTTGCGTAGTTTGCAACACTATTGGGAAGATTTTTGTGTATTTTAATGAACACCTAATTTATATACATTCATTTACTTAGTGGTGCGCTTGCTTTTAATGCTTCTACAATATTGTTTCTACAATTTGCTTCTTTGGGATTCTTCTTTTTGTTTGTTTTTTCAAAGTTGAGTTCTTCAATATTTCAAGGTTGAGATTTGTGTGGGAAAGTTCTTGTTAAAAAATTAGAACTGTTGAAGCTAGGTAGGTCATAAATTAAGTGTGTTTTCTAACAAGAGAAAAGGGAAGTGGCCAAGCACAATTTTTTTTCATTATTTTTGGAGCTATACTCACTTAATTGTGAATTCTTCAAGTTGTTGTGGAGGTTTTCTCCAAACTAGACATTGGACCCTACTTGAAATGGTTCTTTTTGTTCCTTGAACTCTAGTATTAGAAAATTTCAACCAAGTTGTTGAATATATAATCCTCTATACCTGCATTCATACGCTGTAGAATAGGATCAAGATAAGTAGTTAGTGAAGAGTCTGTTTAATCCTTAAAGGACCGAGGAGCCCTTTGCGGCCAATACAGTCATCTGCATTTTCTTGTATTTGGAATGCATCTACACCTTTATTACATTTGAAATTAACAAAAAAAGTTAAAATATAAATCAATGCGATTCTAGTGAGCTAGTCAAGATACCAAATTAAAACTTTTCATTGGTAGCAAATGCCAATTATACGGCAACGTATTTACTATGTAGAGTTGTCCTTTAAGAGTTAATCACTTCTTGATCTACTCTCTTTACGTTTGTATTTATGTTCTTCCCATATTAATCAAGATCATATGTGTGATTGCTTAAGCATTTGCATAGTCATATTCATAACTCCTACACAAGTGAGATCCTATACGGTTTTGATGATAATTGATAAAAGGTTGTTTACAATATAGTTAAGTACCAAGATCAAAGGCTATGTTTTAAGGATTTGATTCCTCTAACGGTACAGGATACTTAAACCCCTAACGATTGAAGAGGACGATTATTGTCCTTTCGGTGCAAAAAAACAGTCTGGTGGTTGGAAAAAAAGTTTTTTTATTCAATTTTTTTTCAAATCGGTCATTGCAAGGTTCTTGACCACGGAGTGCCAAAATTGGATTGATTGAAAGTTCTCATGTTTTCAAAACTGAAATTTGTGAGAACATTCACAACCATGGTTGACAAGTCCCCTCTTGCCCTTCTTACAAATTTCATGTGGGCACCATGCACTATTGACTTTTCCCATTTTTTGAAGCAATATTACAAACTCGGCACAACTTGAATACTATAGTTGTATAGTGCCCTCCAACAAGTCCTCATACAACCTATTTGTCATTCAAAGGACTTTGCTAATAGATATATCTCTATGATAATCAAATTTTGCTATTTGATTCATAAATTGTGACTAAGTTTGTATCTTTCAACATGATATTGTGTTTATTTGGTGAAAAGCTAGTTAAAAGTTAAAAATACATATTTTACATAAACTTGAGCATATCACAAGTTACATTGAAATCTTTGTAGATCCTTTTTTTTATTACTTAAGGGGGTCTTTTTTAGCATAGAACATGTGTGTATGGATGTTTCCTACATACCCATGCAATTAATTCTCAAAAATTCATCACCATTATTTTTTAATCAACTATCATGTAAAACCATTAATTTAATACAAAATAATTCACCAAAAAAGAGGTTTTGGTTTTGAGGAATCAAAATTTAGTATGCTTGGTTGAGATTGCATAAGAATCAAACTTCTATGCTTCAAAAAAAAAGTACCAATCACATTTCATATTAGCAAAAATCTTTAAAGACAAAATAGGATATATGAGGACTTGTTGGAGGGCATTGTACAGTACAAGGCAGGCCACGACTATGAGCCCTGGTGTTTAAGGGTTAAATTCTAAAAATGTGAAGATGAATCAAAAAGTGCAATCTACAAGAATAATCAAACAACGACTTTCAAGTATTGGTTGAACACCATGGTTTAAGAATCATTTTTATAAAAATAAACCTAGTATTATAATCACCAAAATTTACAAAAAGTACAACGTCTATATCAAAGATCCCTTTAAAATTGATCATAATAAGAAACCAATAATTCTGGAAGATGACTTAGTTTCCATTAGTTTGTATAAAGTTCTAATCGAGATAGATTTTAAAGAGGTTTCTTAATTTTTTGAATTTTTTTTGGAGGTGACTCCTTGAACATGATAAGTTAGTTTGTTGGTTCTGAAAAAGCTCGTATTCTTTGGGCTACAAAATAAATACTAAAAATGTATAGGAAAATTTAGAAAATATCACAAAAATCTAATAATATGTGGAAAACCGAAAAAAGAAGCTTTGTATGCATGGGACATATTTACATTCATTCTTTTAAATTTTATCATTTTGGTCTTAATTAAGAGACTGGTGCAACGTAGTAAATGTAATGATGTTTAAATTAAAGCTTTGATTTTTTTTTGTATAGGCTTAAATGAGTCATACCAAATTTGACTCTTGAGCCTATTCAATGGGTTCTTCTCAAATTGTTTTCATGAGGATGGTATTCATATGTATAACAAAAGCTTGCAAAGACTAAAAATTGTAGCCAAGTGATGCACATATGATGATTTGTGTTAGTCCCTTGTTAAACTATTCAAACTCTTTCATCTATACTTATGTTCTTAATAGATTTTGTCAATCAAGCCATTTTCTAGGAACAATTATTGTTTACTCTCCAAGGATAGATAGCCCTATATAGCAAAGAATTTATATTGTACTATAGCTCCAACTAAGACAATCTTTTTACATAGTATAATGTGAAACAAAGAAATGGTATGGAGCACATTTCCACAATCAATAAAGTAACCTATGTTTTATATAAGTGTGGAAAATACATGAAGTCAAATACTTATAATGAAATTGTAAGCTTCCTTTATTAGTAAACTAAAGTGTCAATTTGCATCAATTCAAGTATTGGGATATGATTCTAAGTAAAATACATGTAGTGTTTTGATTACTTTCATCAAATTAATAATATTTATTAAAATATGGAAAATGTACTAAGTAATGCTTTAGGAAAATTAAATGTTCTCTCATCATTTGAATGGTTATTTTTTTTCTTCACATTTTCTTAAGATATTTGCTTTTGTATGTTTTGTATAAAACTCTTCACCCTTGTGTTTTGACTACATCAATTGTCACTAAATGTTTAGTGATGGGTAGTTGCAAGAAACACCTGTCCTACTTTTTGTCCCCTTGCTACACGGCATGTGGTTTTAGGGGTGTATCTTTTGCTTACTAACTTGTTTTCACGTGAAAATTTAGAAGAAGGTTCACACTAAAATTACTGACCTATTTTGTTATTTTGGGTTTTTAAAAAAATCATCTACTAATTTTAAATGGATTTCAATAATATGTCTACCTTGGCTATTTTGTGGGTTTTTAGTACTACATTGCGGCAAAAAAAGAAATTTGATGCCACAAATTTGGGGAGTTGTTCATCATTGAACATTACACAAATATACTGAGGGGTTTTAGAAAAATGTAAATTATATGCCCTCCACTTTCCCTCAAAGTGGGCATCCATTGGATAGGCATTAGGGTTTGGAAACAAACATTCTTGAAAAAAATCTTTGCATCAATCAATGCCCCTCACAGTGGACCAAAATGGTTGTTTTTTGTTTTAAATTTTTGAGATTTTTACTATTTTCTAAAAAGCAAAAAGGAAATTATCTTTTTGTTGGTAATTTCTATCCCTCTACTTTTGTGCATAACTTTTAGAATAAATTTTTTCTAAGTCTGAATTTTCACAAGTATGCTATTTTAAGTGCTTTACAAATTTTTCATATTTTATTTTATTTTAAAAAATTATTTCAAAAGCTCATAGTACTACCTAGTACTACCTGTTTTAAGGGTGTTTAACACAAAATTGTGAAGTGTTTCTTGCAACTACCTTGATAGTTCTTATGAGATTGAAAAATATAGAAGTAACAGTACTTTTCCAATATTGTGTTTGTGTTTCAAGAATTTAGAGAAGGATTTCTGTTGTTAGATGTCTATTGGTAATTTGTATCTTCAATTGGAGCATTTACTCAGAAGGTTCAAAAACACCGTTGATGGACTTATGAACTTAACCCTTAAAGGACCATAGGGCATAGTATATCCGCTATCAAATAATCAATATTTGCAACTAGTAAGAAGTTTTCATTTGGGATCTCAAGTAGCTCATTAGAACCGCTTTGATCTATTCTTCAAATTCTTGGCTGATTTCAAATGTAGTAAAGGTGTGAATTTATTCCAAATACAAAAAAAACACCATATATTATACTGGTTGCAACGGCATGCTCAATCCTTTAGAGGTTAAACTTTTATAAAAATAAAATTATAAAACTTCATACATTCAAAAATTCAAGTAAATGTATAGCTATTTGTGGGATTGTAATTACTTACAGATTTTGGAAAATCTTAGATGCTTGTATTGCAAGTGTTTTGCAATGTCATAATGCCTTCAAAAAACATGATTTCAGTTTTCTTGTTTGATATACACTCTCAGCTTACATTCATTAATTTCTATCCATGCATGTTAATTATTTTTCAACAACACATATTTTGCATTGTAACATTGATATCCAACTAGACTTTTTAAAAGTAATAAGGCTTATTTATATGAACAATGAAGGTACATTGGTATTGATTAATTCCTAAAGGGCCCTTGGGCTCTAGAGATATGGTACCAAATACACTTGCAACCAATATTCATAAGTTTGAATTAGTTAGAAATTAAGTGTTACAACCATACATATTGAAGGGTTGTACAATGGTGGGTGCATAATTTTTTTTGGAAAGCCCTCAAAGCGCCTCAAATACGGCTATACATATGGCCGTACATACGGCCATAGATGGCCGATTGGGCCGTTCAAGAGTTAACAAAGTTGAATTGAGCAACGTCAAACACAAATGACCCAAAACAATGCCGAGGGCATTGGTCTAGGACAGCACAAATCTATTGATTTGTTAGTAACTATTTCTTTCTCGCATTTAATAGAGTATTGAGCGTTTATCTTTTTTCAAAAATCTATAGGTATGGACTTTGAAATTAGCCATATCATCAAAAAAACCTTTTTAAGTGGATTTGAAAAAAAATTCAATGCCTAGGTGATGCCACATGTTTTTGTATTCCTCAATCATATAACTTAAATGAATATTTAGGTAGAAAAGCCACAAAACCTTATGTCTACACAAAACACAAATAAGTCAAATTTATGTGGTGTACTAAGTTTTAAGTGGTTGCTTTGAATTTCAACCAATAAATTTTCCTTTTGTTGGCCAAAATCATATCCTTTTAAAATTTGGGCAAAAATTAAGAAAAGGAAATTAATCTAACTCAATATCTTACTAAAAATTTAAACATTTCATTATCTTTTGCACATAACATTGATTCCAATAAAAAAAACTCATGCTGTATTGAAAAATCTCATGGTCCACATTTTTTCAAATCACGGAAATAATCTTATAAAATTGAGTAGATTATGTAATCTTGTATTAGAGATTAAAAAAATTGTTGCATGAACAACTATGATTAGAAACTTAGGCCATTATATGAAATCATGATAACCAAGAAGAAGTGCTACGTTTCTTTCCACATAACATGAGCTATTATAAAGGAATGTAATATTTTAGAAATGAATAAGGTGCACATGGTGTGAGCCCTTGGATTGACACCAATGTCTTCTAGTTTATTTTTTTGGGAAATATGATAAGTTTTAGGTCGTTTCTGGGAAAAAATGCAAAAATCATAGTTAAAAACAAATAGTGTAGTTGGCTTGCGGTATATGTTATACCTTATACTAATCTGCACTGCTTCGCGTAGATTTTTGGCTAGTTATGACTTTTTGGGCAATTGGGAGGGAGACTCCTATCTAGTCATTTTTACCAGCAGTGAAGGGAATATAGTTAGATTCCTCGCTTGCTTTTATCCTTGTTTGACTTGAAGTCCCATATTGCATCTGGATTGGGCATATGAGCTTTTAAAGAATTTAGGTTAGATTCCACATTGATTTTGATTTAGAAATCCTGAACTGCGTCTGAAGCAGACAAATAGGTCCCATATTGCGCCCAGATTGAGCATATGGGCTTTTAGGGAATCTAGATTAGATCTTGTCTTTATATTGATTTGAAAGTCCTGTATTGCGTCTAAAGCAGGTACATATGCCCACTGCGTCTGGAGCAGGTACATGGGCTTTTAGGAAATCTAAGTTTGATCCCCCTTTTATTTTTACTTGAAGTCCCATATTGCGTTCGGATTGGGCAGATGGGCCCCATACTGTATTCGGATTGGACAAATGGGATGGGAGAGACATCTTTCCTCTGCTTTTTAATTAAGTTTAGGTTATTTTGCCACTAGAGGGTGCCATGACATCAATGGCAACTCATAGAGCTTGATTCCAGTTTTTATTGAAGATTTTGGGCATGTTGGGCTCTCTTGGAGGACAAATGAGCGGGTTCTTGTGATCCAACCGTTGATTTTTGGAGATCAAGTGATGGTATGTTAGAAGACCTTAGTGGAAGATGCCAAAAAAATTCACGGGTTGATCCAAATTATGGACGACCTTGGTCTAAGTAGTCAAAGCGTCTAAATCAATGTTTAAAAATCCGAGAAATTAGGCAGGCGGGCGTAAAATCTTGCCAAACTTTTAGGCAACTTTAGGTAAGGCCATAGACATTCTCAAAAAATTCCAAAGGATGTCAATTGTAGGACAGTTCTCGGCAGCCAACAACAAAGTAGAAGTGGGCGTTGACCGCAAATTCAAGAGGCATTGGTGACCAAATCAAGCGAGGGAGGGGAGTTTTCCGACTCCCATAACACTTCCAGACATCATGGTGCAGTCCAATTTGAAATTAGAAGTAAAAGTCTTTACCTCAGATTTCCCGCGGTTTTGGTCAAAATCGGCATTCTAAAGTAAAAAATGACCTAAAAATCAGAATTGTCAAAGTTTTATATCAAAATTGACTATTTTGGGCATTTTGGAGCCGACGGCACCATTCACAAGTGATTTGGATCTTTTCTCTGAAAGTTAGCCCAGACCAACCCTTATAGTGGTTTTAAATAGTTTTTAAAGAGTTCAAAATATGAAATAGCATAGGATTGTTAGGAAATTCAATTAGGGTTGTTATGTAAGGCCCTAGGTTAGTTGATATGATGCATTTGACATTTGACCAAAGATATAAGAGTCATTAAGTCAGGGGAACCTTGCAAATTATATAAAAATGACCCCTCCTTCCATCGTAAACGACCCATTGCAATCATTTCTAATATTAACAAGAGGCCAATTTGTTGTGAAACCTCTCTATTGTGAACTATTTGTTATATATATTTTTGTATATGAAGCATTGGTAGTTGGATTGCTAGGCTTAATCTTGAGAGTGGAGACCCGGTTCCTCCAAAGTGATAATGATTCGTTTGTGTGTTAGACTTAGGTAGAGTCACGCTCTTGCATGAGCAAGTATACTTAGTTGCCGTTGGTGTCAGCGCATTCCAGCTTGTCAATCTTTTATGGTTGTTGATATTATTAGTAGCTCAACGGCAGAGCTATCGTCTTAGTGGTTATGAATATTTGTTTTTTTTGTTTTGATTTTTTCAAGACGGCTAAGTTATAAAGTTAGAGTAGGAATTTTGTTACGAACCTCCTTAGGTCCGTAACTTCAATCATCCAAATACTCATATAAAACAACAATCTATCCATAAAACTATAACAACCACAAGGAGCTCAACCACCCAACCATAGAGGGAGATTAATTCTCAACAGAATTAATCTCCTCACCCCCGAGCCCCATCTTATACTATCCATCATCTTCAGAAAAATAGAGTTACTTTAACTCTTTTTATCTTTCTATCTTTAACATTCATCTCAAACCCTTTGCTATGGTAAAACTCTTAATTATATTCTAAATATAACTCACATCATATCTCATTTTTTACTTGGAGTTGTCTAGCTCCAAGTTCCAATCTTATCATCAAGTGTACATCCAATACACTTGTCATCCATGGTTCATCCTGACCTTATTATCCAATGTTCATCTTGACACTTATCATTCATTGTTCATCCTAACACTTGTCATCAGGTATACATCCCGTTCACTTGTCCTCAAAAGTACATCCCATGCCTTTGTCCTCAAGTGTGCATCCCATACCATTGTCATCAAAGGTACATCCCGTACCCTTGTCCTCAAGTGTACATCCTGTACACTTGTCATCCAAGTAGAGTTGTCTAACTCCAATGCATAAATCCATCATCCAAAGATGTCATCCTTCTAGCCTGCAGCTTCTCTACTAATTCAAAATTTATAATAAATTAGTTCTTCACCAATTGTTCAACTACTAATTCACAATTCATTGTAAATTAATTAATTCATCAATCCTTCATCCATCCTCGGTGGTTTAAATACTAATTCACAATTTATTATGAATTAGTTCATCCCTAAATCAATCATCCATCAAGGGTCATGACAAATTTAATAGTGATCAAGTCTTTCAAGTGGGAAGAGAGAGCTAGAAAAATAGAATTGGTTGAGTTTGGGTTCTTTGGTCCAAAAATATAAAAACTTGGTCCAAAGTGGGGCTTGAACTTACTTTTGGAGATGCTAAAGGTGTTGCGGCATAAGCTCCAAAGTTTTTGGAGCTACTAGAGTGCAAGCGGCCCTGGTGACTAGATCAGCAGGTGGCAACTTTCGCATGACCAGATCAGCAGGTCATAGGAAGACAAAAATGGGCGCCAGAGGGGGGCTCAAACTCGCGACCTCACAGCCACAAGGTGAAGAGACCAGCGCACAACCACAACCACAAATGCCAGCAGCACTAAGCTAGGTGGCTATAAGAGGGAGGTGAAGTCTGGGTACTTATACAATACCCGACATTGCTTTCCTCCCATACAACCAGCCAGCTATGGCGTACCAACACAGCGCATGGCTAGCGACAGCGGCCAGCAACGGCAGTTCGTGCCTCTAACCCCAACTACAACAAAAGTCCAATTGACACCCAGGATTTTGAACTTGATATCTGGCCACCAGTGATACCCGGGCAAGAGGGTATCGGCCAAAGATTTAGCCCTTTAAGGGCTAGGGCTCATCCACTCTCAAGTTCTCACCTTCTCCCTTTTTGTTATTCCTCTTTTCTATTGGTTTTGGGTTAATTTTTGTGGGTCTTTTCTAGTATCTTATTTCCTTTTTATCATCTTTCTCTACATTTTTGGAATTCTTCTAATTCTACAAATTTCTCTTCTAAATTGTGAGAGCAGATTAGTGGAGTCAAATTTTTTGGGTCATTTTCTAGGATTTTAACTCTTTTTTAGCATTTTTTAGAGGTTGGGTTAGATCTTTCTAGTTCAAGTGGATATATGGATATCAGTGAGGTTTCTTTGAAGGTTTTTAACCAACAACCATTCCATAAAATTAAAGTCCTAGAAAACCCATAAAAATCATAAATGCTTTAGAAAATTGTTAGTAGGGTTGAATTTTTTTGTGTGACCACAAGCTTGGTTTGTGGGATTTGGGAAATTCATGTTCTTTCTTCCTTCTTTTTAATTGGCCTTTTTATTTATCCTTTTTATCTAGAGTACAAAGCTGACAAAAGAAAGGGTATCACGAGCTAAGACTAGATTGTGAAATTAGCCAATTAGAGGAAAAAATCAAATATTAGAGGCTTTTGGATTGTTCAATAGGGATTTTGGGCAATTCATGGCCAACAATACAAAGTATGGAGGTAGCGTACGACTACGTATTTGGCGACGCCCCTCCCCTGGATGAGGCATAGTGATGTCTCCCCTAACCCAAGTCCACCTTTTTATTTAGTGCAATTTTCTAATTCGTTGTGTAAATTTTTTCTAGTTTAGACTTTTGATTTACTCCTAACTTTACTTACGGGGAAACGATGGTTGAATCTACAAAAAGTTGACAAAAACAATGTGACATAATCTATAGTTATTTTAGAGTATGTCATATTTTTTGTCAACTTTTTATAGATTTGACCATGGTTTCCCTGTAGTGCTTATTGTACGATCTCTCATGTTTTTAGATTTTTAAATAAAAATAGAAGATCTATTGTTTGGAAGGCAAAGACTTGGAATCTAAATCGCATCACGTTAACTAGCTTACAACCATAATTTCATTTGAGTAGTTTAGAACCCGGTTGTGTTTGCTGTCTCTCGAGGATGGAGATTTGATCACTCATACATAGAAATAGGATTTTTTTATTTAAGCAAGTATTTATTGTATATTATGTTTTAATTTCAAGGCTGAATATGTTGGGGCTAAAACTTTTCATTTAAAAAAATGAGATTATGCCTATTGCAATCATTTTATAGAAACTAAACCAAAAAAAATCATGTCTAATAAGAAATATTCATCAATAGAGTACTTAAGTTCAACTGATTACCAAGCACTTTTGTTTATAGTTGTACAAGCTATAAACCCTTAATTTTGCTACTTGCTTATATACCAAAACATGCTCTAAGTCTTCAATCTATTGGCACAGTCAAAAAAAATATGACTGGATATGTGGCTCAAGTAGTTTTTACTAAGCAAATAGTTCACAAATGCATCAATTCAAAACCAAACCCTAATTTAAGATCACAAAAACAGGCTTAGGATTCCCGCGTGAACACTTTGGATTGACAAGCATCCACGACTGGTTTTAAGTCCTTCATCAATTCATTCATTCATTCACGGATTTAGCATGCTCCACCCTTTGCTTCTGCCTTTGTTTCGCTTCTTCCAACTAGCTAGTCAGCTGATTGCAAACCTCTAACGCTCATGCTTCTCACATCATATAATTTGTATAAAATGTATAATATATATAAATCTTTGGTATATTTAATCAAGGCATTCAAGGTTTTTTGTTCAATTGCCATGACATGCAGATCACTTGAAGCTCAAAGCACTCCGGAACAAAATTGCGTCAAGGAGTGAGGTCAGTGTTTGAGAAGGTCGGGCGGCGCTCTGGAAACACAAACAATTAATTCCCAAATGAATTCACTTCCTCATCCTCCAAACCCATTTTATATCCTCAATAACTATTGGTCTTTTAATAAAAATATGATTTTTTAAACAAATTTTAATTTTTTGATCTTTAGCTTTCATCTACAACCATTCGCTAAAGTAAAAGTTTTAGTTATATTTAGAACCATCTCCTCTATATAATTAAAAATTGTGTGGTGGTCATGGTCGACAGTTTTGTAGGTGAAGAGGACGTTTTTGCAAAGTCCATCTTTAGTTCCACTTAAAATATAGAATAAACTGTAAGTTTAACTAAAGTTACAAATGGAATAAAGTAAAATAAAGTAGAATACAAGTTAATTAAAATTATAAATAGAATAAAGTAAAAAAAAGTACAATACACGTTTAACTAAAGTTATAAATGAAATAAAGTAAAATTTAAAGGAATAGGGGGCACGGAGGTAGGAAGACATAGGAATAGGGGGTTTGGAGATAGGAGGTTTAGGGATAGAAGACAAGCGGATAGGGGGACATAAAGATACGACGCACGAGGATATGAGATTTGGAGATAGGGGGCACGGTGTCGGGTAAAGAAAAGCGTGTTTTAGAAATCCACGGAGTATTTGATTGCGATTTAGTGTAGTTAGACTTTTCAATTGCGAGATCCAAATAAGAATTTTGGAGAACATTTGCGCCCTAAAATAGCCGCCAACTATTGTAGACTTTCAATAAATTTTTTTGAATTAATATTTTTTCTAGAATGGGCACGATATCGAGTTGAGAGAGCGCGCTTAAGGAACATGCAAGGTGTCTCGCTACAATCGTGCATTGCTAACTAAAATTGTCTTTGGTTTTGATTTTTACTTTTCAGATATTCAGTCTTTAATATTCTGTTGGCCTATTTTACGGCTGGCTCTAGGAGTATAAGGATCAAGGTAAAGATAAGAGCCCACTGGATACGGGACGGATAGATTGGAACAGCAGACACGAACTGCCGTCCGTATGACGGGATTCTAAATTCAAATTCACAATCTGCTGACCAAAACTTTAGATCGTGAAAATAGAACAAATTTCAACCATGTGGGTGATAAATCTCACTTTGTCACTATGACAATAAATGGTGTTAAGTTTGGTTTAATTTAAACCACCCGCAACAAGGTTTACAAAACAGAATGGAAATGAATTGACAAATGAGCCTTTAAAACCAGTTAAAAATAACAAAGTCACATCCCACACATACATAAAGAATAAACCCAAATCATTCCTTTTGAAGTCTTTATATCTTCAGATCTTCAAATCTTCATGTCTTCAAGTCTTCATGTTTTAATAAAAACAATAGGAAAAATTACAAGTAACAAGTTATAAAAAGGCTGCGACCTTCTATCTAGTACCACAAATGGCTTAAAGATTCAAATGCTAAGTATAGTAACAATTTAAAAAGCTCTTCTAACTTTTTTACATTCCTCCAAATTCCAAGTCAATCTAAGCTACTATCCAAAATTTATGCGGATTCAAAGTAGCGGTTCATTTTCCTCCTTGCAAACTAAACATTGCCTCTATAAACCTCTATAACTTTTATTCTACACATCACTCATAAAAATGTTATATCAATATGAAAAGATGATACCATTGGCTAGAATTCCTAAAATTTTCACTTCAAAATAAAACTCTGCCCAAAAGTTCTAGTCAATCGAAGTGTGGATTTCAATTTTTTAAAGAACATTTAAACCCTCCAACTTCTATACACTATAACTTCTTCAATAAGATTTCAAATGAAATGATTAAAGACAATTTAAAAAGCTATAACAACAAATTATCACTTTTAAAATTTTGAGAAAAAAATTTCATATTATTCAAAATTTATAGCTCTTCAAAGTTTTGGCTTTCTCATAACAAAAGGGCAGCCACCTCCAACCCTTCACATCTCTATAACTTTCTCTTCTAAGTTCTAAATCTCAAGTTTAAAGACTTTTTAAAGAGCTACAACTAAAATGAACACTTTTTTAAAATCTTGTTGCAAAATGATGTATAGATCATAAGCTATGACTTGTCGAAGTTTCAGCCTTTCTTCATAGTTTGGTTTTTTGACTCCACAATTTATTCACTCATAACTTTTGCATCATAATTTCAAATCAAACTTGCAAATTCATTTTAGAAAGGTGATTATATGAGAAACAACTCCTTCAAATATCAATTGAAAATCATATATACACAAAAAGTTCTTTCATATTAAAATATTGAGATTTCTTCCTTCTTCCGACCAACATTCATACACTAACTTCCTATTACTAAGGAATCTTTCCTCCTTAATTTTGCTTCTATCTAAGGTAAGGAGGTAGGGTAGATCAGCCCATGTCCTTTTCTATTTTAATCTCACCATAGATGCCAAACCCCCTTTCTTTTCACACATTTTCTATTCAATCCTAAATCTTTAGTATTTTTTATTCAAACAAAGACAAAATATATGAGCCTTTCAAAACATTTTGATAAATATATAAGATTAATTAAATTACAAAATAAACATCACATTAAAGTGGCAACGTGCCATTGTGAGTATATAATAACATCAAACGCTTGTCTTCAGTTGCCAAATCGTGAACTTGGTTGGCTAAAAAAGTAGTTGTCTTTGGTCGCTCGTCGGTTTGGGTTTGAACCCCATCGGACTTGTCGAGCGATGATGGCGGCCCACGGCTTAGCAGTTACTGAGGCAAAAAATTAGCCTAGCCAATCCGCTACCTACTTCTCTAAGCTATGCATATGACAAGACGGTGCAGCGCACTAAAATCTATAACCGCTGTATTGACACCAAACTGTGGTCCTCACCACGATACCCCTTTTGCCACAACTGTTAATTTATTGAAATCAACATAAACATAAATAGATAACAAATATTTACATGATGGAGAAATCTCCATTAAGACAACGGTCGTTTACTGCAACTCTAGATGAAATTTCTAAAGATAATGTTCTTTCTAGAATAGGCACGGTTGTCAACTTTAAAGTTCAAACTGTAGATCAAAATTCTAGAGACAATATTCTCTTCAAAATGAACACAATCTACTACAAACTCTAGATAAAATTTTTAAAGACAATCTTGTCACTAGAATGAACGCGATATATTACTTTTAAATCTTTCAAACATTCAAATCTACCAGATTTCAAAATCTGCTAAACTTCTAAATTCTCACTTCAAACTATACTACTACTCAAGTATTACTATCAAAAATTGAAAAAAAACAAAGTGAAGTTTCATCTCCCTTTTAGGCAAACCAACCACTGTCCCTTTGAAGCTCTATAACTTTTATATTATAGTTTTAAAATACAAATGTGATTGCAATTTAAAAAACTAATATTATTAAGCAAAACATATAAAAAATTCACTATAAACAAAGACTCTTTCCAAGAATTATAATTAATCAAAATTTGGATATCTAAATTGAAAAAAAAGGTTCAACCTCTCAACTTCTACACACCACAACTCCATCATAAATCTTCCAAATGACTTTAGTGATAATAATATGAAAACTAAACTAACAAGCTATCACTTGTAAAAAATTTTAAAAAAACTTGACACAAACCAAAAGTTATGGCTCATCAAAGTTGCGGCTTCCTTCTTGGAAAAGGCAGCCCGCCTCTTAACTTCAATTCAATACAACTCTCTCAAAAATCCTTCAAATGATATGAATGACATTAATTTGAAAATGAAATTTGTCAAACTATCACTTGCACAAATTTTAAAAAAATATTAACTTAATCAGAAATTATGACTCTTTAAAGTTGAGGCTTGCTTTTCACCAAAGACATACAACCTCCAAACCTTTGCACCTTCATATTTTTTTTTCAAAGTTCTTAATCTCAAGTTTGATGGCTTTCTAAAAAGTTTATATGGTCTTGACTTTTTCAAAATTTTGTAGCAAACTAATAAGCTGTCTGGTTTCTATGGTTAATCAAAATCTCTACCCCTTCACGTAGGAGGTAGCAGATCTTCTCCCACTCAAACAAGTATAACAATTGAATAACAACTCTAAATCAAACAAGCATAAATTTTTTGGAAATATAATACAATGATATATAAGTTTAACAAATTTCACTTCAAATTTTACATACACAAATAGTTATGGCTCCCATTGCATTCAGGTCTCCAACCCCGTTACACTTAAAAAATTTAGAAACGTCCTAAGAAATTTCGGACACATGGATCAGCCCATACCTCTTTCACATGGGTGAATCTACTCCCATTGGACCTCCATAATTTATCCTTTTCCTTATCTTAAAGTTAATCCACCTAAAATTTTAGATTAAAGGCAAACTATCTTAGTATTTCTTCCAAACCACTTCCACTAAAGATATCTACTTCATTTTCTTTCATATTTTCTAATAAAATGAATAAATATAGAACAAATACTATCGCAAAGTGATCATGTGCCGTCATGGGCATACAAAAGCACTAAAAGTTTATCTGCAGTTGCCAAGTTGTGGAATTGATTGGTTGGAGAAGCGGTGATCTTTAATTGCTCTTTTTACCTCAATTCTTCATTTATTGAAATCCAAACAAAAGTAGATAATAAATGTACATCTACATAATGGAAGCATCTTCATCAGGACAACGGTAGTGTATTTTTACTATTCAATTGGCAAGTGGGACCTTTTTGTGAACATTATGCATACAAAAGCTATCTACCTACATGCTCTAAATTGCATTATTTACATCTCAACGGAATCTTAGATGAGATACAATGTTATTCCAATATGAGAGTAATATTTAGTCATCCAAAAGCCACAAAATAGCTGTAACCATAGTTTAAAAGTTAAGCTCATTGTCTATATCTTCTTACTCAAATTTGGTTCAAAAGCAACTATTTGCAAATAGTCATAAAGCCCTCAGATAGTCATAGAACAACACCTCAAGAAGTGACAAAGCACTCTTAGAGCATTTAGTTCCAACTTTGCACTTCAAACTTGATACCTCAAGTGATTACATCTATTTTTGAAAAGCCCTTAAAATTCTTGTTTTCCATCTTTAAAACTTCAAATGTGTCCCATAAATAGTTATTTGACCATTCACCAAAGGGAAGAAAAGATAAAACCCATTAAACTTGGATGAATAGTGCTTTGAAGGGCCATTGCTTGATACACTAGGATAATGTGCCATGAGAGTATTTTGAAATTCCTACAGCATTTATCATCCGTGCTTGAAGTGTGTTAGACCCTTGCAAGGTAACGCTATAGATGCTCTTAAACCTCTCATGCCCAAGCATGAACATGATATGGAATCCAAAAAAACCATTTTTTTAAAATCCAATCTCGTAGTTCTTTGCTGCTTACATCTGTGATGCTTAGCCCCACTCACGTCTTTAGATCATCTCCATTAATACACACTAAATGCTATACACTAGCCATACTTAGATGCTAAGCATTTTGAGCCTTTCAACATATTCTTGTAGCACTCAATCTTAGCTTATCAAGCAATGACCTTTCAAACACTATTCATCTTAAGTTAAGTGATCTTTATCATGTATTCTCCTTGATGGATGGTCAAACAACTAGTCATAGGGGCACACTTGAAGTGTAAAGGCCACATTTGAAGTGCAGGGGTGGAAAATAAGAATTTTGAAGCCCCTTAAAAAATAGATGTAAACTTTGAGCGCTGATGTGGCAAGCAACGGTGGAGATACTCTCAACCAAGTCAAAATTCTAGTTCTTCTCGCAACCACCTTTAACCTCTAAATGCCCAGATATACTTTTCTTGTTTTTAGAAGTTACTTTTGAAGTTTTTGCAACGTCATTGTGAGATCATTACTAAATATCAAAACTAAATGGTAACCATAGGATCTTGAACTTCAAAGCTTCTAGGTGCTACCAAAAAAAATCCAAAAAAACCAATTTTTTTTAAGCTACTCAAAACTTATTATGCAAAAATGGCAACTTTTGGGTATGAATTAGAAAACAACCACTTATAATAATTTAGTATTTACTGTTATTACTTCAAAACTAATGAACCCCTTTCCAAATTCATGATCACAAGTTCACAAATGAGCCTACAATGCAACAATGAAAGAGCTACCACCTAATACAAAGAAATATTTCAACCCCAATTATTGGCCAGAATCATTATGAACAAAGCAAATTCAATGGTGAATGAATTTTGATTTGTATACTGTAGGCTGGTGGCAGATTTGGCATAAAATAATTCCCCAAAATTTTGCCTAATTATTCTATAAATTATTTTCCAAAAATGCCCAATGTCAAACAAATCAAAAAATTGAAATGTTGAATATTATAAAAGTCATTAAGCTTACTAACAATGGAAGGTCAAGGTTGATTCCAAGAGGGCTGAATCTATTGCAAGTTTTATACCAAGGGCTCATTTCAGAAAGTGGAAGATGCTTAGAAAAAGGCTTAACTATACTAAAAAAATTAGTTGAATGCCAAATAATAACAACTTTTTTTGAAAGTGCCTAATCTTGTTTAATTATGAAATCAAATGCCTAATTGGGTTTTTCTCAAAAAATAATTGATTTGGCAGGGACTTGTCGAATCTGCTCCCAATCTGCAATAGCAAAGACATTCCAAGTGATATAGGCCCAAAAAAACATTTGGATTTTATTAAATGATGAATTTTCAATCAAAGGGCCATTACTACCCAAGGGGAGATCTTGACTTTATTATCAACTTGTTGCATGTTTTTCCAATGTGACAGCTTCTCATAATCTTTTTAGTGGCATTATTCATCACACTTTTCAATGCACAATAGGTATGCTTGCAATTTAGCTTCCACCAAAAATAATTGGAATATAATATAGAGGACACTCAAATAGAACATAGCTAAGTAACTTCCAACCGCACTTTTATCAAAAAAAGAAAAAAATAACATTCAAATCTCTATGTTTAACCCCTAAAGGACCATGCCGATTTTTCTGTGAAAATTACTAAAAACTGTCACTTCTAGGAGGTCTAGAAAAAAGGGCTTTTATGTTTTGTTTTTGGGAAATCCAATCATAGGATCTTGCTCCAAATTGGAAGAGGTACTTGTGGGAAAAAAAATCATCTCATTCCAGATGGAGAGGAGTGAGATATTTACATCTAAAGTGAAAAGAAAAGTTTTTTTCCATGCTGCCCAAAAATTTCAGAAGCCTTTGACCACTCTTAGATCAAAAAAACTGCTCTACCGAAAGTTGCGCTTTATTTTTTCCATGTAGGAGATCAAATCAAGTATGTGTGGGAGAATGTTCAAATCAATTGGAACTTTACAAGACATGGGAAAAAATAGTAAGTAAAAAGAAGTAGAGAATGAGTCAAAACACTAAATTATTAAGAATTTAATTATTAAAATGAAAAATGCTAATCCCAACGGTGATAATGTTGTGATAAACAATCTACTTCCTTTGGTTTGATTTTTTTCCAAAATAATGAAAATTGAGTAAAATAAAGGACATCAAAGTTTATTTTAGAGTAGAGATTCCATAACTTCCCGCAAACAAAAACTCCTCATAACCTTCATGTCATTGATTGAAACTGAATGATTCAAAGCTTCTCATGAATAAAAAAAATCTAAAGAACCAATTTCAAAATTGGATTTAAAAAAAATTAAATTTTAAAGAAGTTTTTGGGCTGCCCGAGCAGGCAGTCTTCCCCAAATTTTCATAAATTCATGCATAACTTCTTTGTCAAATGTCTGAATGAAGAAAAATTTAAATGCCCATGAAGATCTTGGAATTCTCCACCTTCAATAAAAGTTTCAGAAAATCACACAAAGTAATTTAGCCATAGGTACATGCCTAAAGTTCAACCTGTCCCCCGAAGGAACAATGGTCCTTCAGGGATTAAAAGAATTGAGAAGGAAAAGGTAAAAAAGGTGAAGTTCCAACTGAGTTCAATTTTATGATCCAAATCTTGCGGTTGTTTCAATCAGCATTTGAAGGAAGAATTACAGTAACGTTTGTATAAAACAAAAAAACAAAACTTAATTGTGGGAAGACAATTCATTTTTAACAACAAATCACAATAAGAATAAATTATTTTTTTGCAAGAGCTAAGACAAAAATAACAAAGTTTTTTCCAATAACAAATTTTGTTCGTTCAAGACCATAAATTCATGTTAAATGACATAAATTCATGTTAAATGACTTATATTGTTATGAAACTAAGAAGAATTCAAACATTTTGGACAAAATGAGCATAATTTGTTGATTATATCGTCGGTAATGCTCACATGGGTGTACGCCCATTGGAGTATTAATGCAAATAATAGTCTTGTGTGGATTTGAACTGTTTTATGTGTTTTGAATATTTATTAGAAAATTGATATGTATATCACACCCTTTCAAGTATTGTACCACATCTCGGGTAAATTTTAGATTTCTATTGTATCACATCCCGGGTAAATTTTAGATTTCTACTATCAAAAAGCTGAATTTAGAATTTGAAATTTAGATTTGGACTTAGAAACCCTGATTTAGTCTAGAATCATAAAAAGATTCTAATCAAACAACACCCATTGAAAAGCTTATCCTTTTTTATAAACAACAATAAAAGCAATGTTTTTCCCCCCAGCTAAACTTCGTCATTGGGTATTGTTCAATTACAACGTTTTTATGTGGTTCTAGACTAAATGATGGTCTCTAAGTCTAGATTTGAATTCCAAATTCTCAAATTCAGCTTTTTTGATGGTTGAAATCTAAAATTTACCCCAGGGTGTGGTACAATACTTGAAAGGATGTGGTACACATATCAATGACCTATTTATTATACAAATGCATTTAATAATTAAACTTTCATTAAGTATTGCCAAAGTTGACTTCTAATTATAAACAATTCCACCCTATAATAATATGCAGATTCTATTTGAGTTATTTTCAGGAAATAAAAATGGTCTTTCGAAATTAAAGGATTGAAATTTGATACTGATATTTAGTGATTTGCATACTGAAATACAAGGCTATGTTTATATAAATTTGTAAACGAAATAATTTAGGATTTTTGGATGTTTATTATTAAATTGAACTAAAATTTTAAGATTGGATTAAAAAAATACAAATTTTACAATATGAATAACTTTACATATAACGTATCAATTAGATAAATTCTAAAACTAAAATTCATGACTGTGGTAAATCATCAATTATACATGCGTTTGATTTGATTTGGCACATTTATGTGTAGTATAATAAAACAACGCCATATTCGTTAGTTTGGGAAGAAACTTTGATTTTGGGATTTGGGAGTTTAAGGCAACCACCTTAAACCGAGCTCTAAGTGTATGGTGAGTACTACTTGGGAATCCAATTAAATGCGGTTATGATTT
The DNA here is from genome assembly GCA_963920765.1 of Ulota crispa. Taxonomy (NCBI): domain Eukaryota; kingdom Viridiplantae; phylum Streptophyta; class Bryopsida; order Orthotrichales; family Orthotrichaceae; genus Ulota; species Ulota crispa. The sequence goes on along the minus strand of OY987244.1, from coordinate 20,726,011 downwards.
TGTAAACATCTTGTCTTTTATCATCCCCTTAACCCCTAAAAGATTAAGTCATTTTTTCAGTGAAAATCACTCAAAACTGTCACTTTTAGGGGGTTAGTAAGAAGGTAATTTTTTTTGAAAATTTGGGAAATCCAACCATAGGATCTTGCCCTAGACTAGATTAGGCACTTGTAAAAAAAATCAAGTCATTCTAGATGGACATGAGTGAGATATTTACATCTAAAATGAAAAGAAAAGTTTTTTTTCATGCTGCTGCAAAATTTCAAAAGCCTTTGACCATTCTTACATGAAAATAATTGCTCTGCGCAACTTTGCGCTTTGTTTTTTCCATGTAGGATATCAAGTTAGCTATGTGTGGGAGATTTTTCAAATCAATTGGAACTACACAACACATAGGAAAAATCAGTAAGTAAAAAGAAGTAGAGAATGAGTCAAATCACTAAATTGTTAAGAATTTAATTATTAGAATGAAAAATGAAAATCCCAATGGTTATAATGTTGTGATAAACAATCTACTTCCTTTAGTTTGGTTTTTTTTCCAAAATAATAAAAATTGAGTAAAATAAAGGACTTCAAAGTTTATTTCAGAGTAGAGATTCCATAATTGCCCGCAAACAAAAACTCCTCATAACTTTCATGTCATTGATTGAAACTGAATGATTCAAAGCTTCTCACCTATAAAAAAATCTAAAGAACCAATTTCAAATTTTAATTTAAAAAAATTAATTTTTAAAGGAGTTTTTGGGCTGCCCGGTGTGGAATGGAGAGGAGTTTGTCTCGGGAAATCATTGGGATTCTAACTGCAACCTATCTCATATCAATAGATGGAAAAATACCATAAAATAAAATCTTGCTTTCAAAACAAAGCTATAAGAAGATAAAAAACAAAAATATGCAAGAAGAAGAGAAGATATGGAGTATGTAAAATATATTATGAAGTACATCTCATCTTTTCCCAAGTAGGTTTCCACCTATATACTAAAGAGAGAAGATATAAAGTAAAAATACTTCTCTACTATTGGTCATTGAGTTACTTTAAATAAAAACAACTCCAAGGTGAAAGTTACTCTCTATTATTGGTCCTTGGAATCTATTTACTAAAGTAAACTATGGTTGTTGCCTCATCAAAACCTTATCCGGGGAAACCTTACTAAATAAGGACAAAACCACGGATGAAGGAAAAAGAGTACAACACCTTACACATACTATAATCTAATGACTTTCCTTATTTTTATTATATGCCATGATTTACATCACAACACTGGGCGGGCAGTCTTCCCTTGCTTTTCAGATTTTCATGCATAACTTCTTCAATAATTGTTCAAATGAGGAAAAAATTAGATGCCCGCGTAGATCTTTGAATCCCCACCTTCAATAAAAGTTTCAAAAAATCACACAAAGTAGCTTATCCAAAGGTACATGCCCAAACTCCCACCTATCTCTTGAAGGGACAACAGTCCTTTAGGAGTTAACACATTATTGTCAAAAAGTTCAAAATTTGAATGATTGACCAACTGAAAATATACCCTGTCCTATATTAAAAAAAATTAAATTTGCATCCGTGTTAGTTCTTTAGCGTTTGTTTGGCTCATTTCTTCAAAACCAAGTTTTGCAAGTAAACTTTTAGTCAAAGAACACAAGTTTGTATCATTTTAAAGTTCAATCTTTCTAAATCAAAAATAGTTTTTCAAAAAAATTCTTGAAAACAATTGTGACAAAATATCCTTACAGTTATTCCCTAAAGGGCCCTTGGGCTATGGAAATACGGTACCAAATACGGTCGCAACTAGTATTCAAAAGTTTGAATCTGCTAGAAATTAAGTGTTACAACCATACATATTGAAGGGTTGTATGATGGTGGTTGTAGAAAAAAATTGGAAAGCCCTCAAAGTAGCTCAAATACGTCTGTATGCACGATCATACATACGGCCGCAAAGGGCTTTCGGGCCGTTCAGGGGTTAAGACGTGTGTAGGCAAAAAAATAATAATGATAAAACAATAAAAAGAAAGAAATAAAAAATCATTGACTTTGAGGTCCTTAATAAACTTAGAAGAACTTTACTTACTTGTGTCAAGTTATATGAATGAATATGGACAAATGCAATGGTAAATTCAAAAGTACACAAATGATCTATGAGTTTAGGTTTACAACTTCTATTGATCAATAATTCTTCTAGATTGCACTTTAGATTTCATCTTCAAAATATGTTTAACCCCTTAGTGCCCAGGCCGTTTTCACTAAAATCAGGGTTTTTGGAGATCAACAACTTTGATGCATCATATCTCAATAAATTGGATGATTTACAAAAAGTAATCATTGAAATCAGTGGAACACCTACTTAGAAAATGGCTTGCAAATTTTGGGAACAGTTCACCGTGGGAGATGGGAGATTATAACATTTGATCAAACAACATGTGATGACAAAATCTCATCTTTTGGTAGGTAGTAGCTATTTGATGATTTTTACAAAATTCTCCAACCTCTAATTCATCTCAAATTTTGTGAGCAACAAGATTAGATGTGAATGCACACATTTGTAAATTATTGAGGATTGCACTTCTTTTTATGTCAAGTTTCAGGGCTTCAAATTGCTATTGCATGGAAAACAATGACCGGCACAATTGGTGACGGTTGCCATAATAAGGGTCTAGAACATGCTTGAATCTTTGCCAACAACTTTCTCGCTACCAAAAAGCTTACACAAAGAAGCTTGCAAGGGATATTGATTGGTTGCAGCATGTAAAATGCTGCTTGCCACCACACTATATATGCTTGCCACCACTCCTTGTATGGTATTTTACCCAATCAAATCTCTTGCAACACTTGTTCAAGATTTGGCTTTCTTTGCCATTACTCCATTGACATGGACAACTTGAATGCTTTCATAATTGTAGTTTATTGCAAGATCAAAAAGTTAGATCTAGTCCCTCAAAACAATGCTTTGAAATTGTGGGAGGCAATATATGGGGCGCAGGGGCAATGTGGGGTTAAGCTAAGAAGAGTTAAGGTCCATAATGTCAAATTTCAAATGAAGAATGGATGTGATTATTATTAAAACATACTAAACAACTTAATTTTGTTGTGCATCCAAATATTTTTAGATACTTGTTTTAGTTTTCCATTTGTATACTAACAAGTTCTAAGAAATTCTTCTCAACTATTTCATATTTCATCTTTTAACCCCTAAAATCCCAAGGTCTTTTTTCATCAAAGACCATTCAAAATTGTCATTTCTATTGTAAAGAGAAAAAAATTAGGAATTGTTTTTTTTGCATATTGAACCATAAGAAATTGTACTAGACTAGTTTAGGAACATGTAGGAGAAATTCCTAAAACTGAACTGCGTAGATTGCAAGATGGATACATTTAAAATGAAAAAAAATATGTTTTTGGCGTCTTCCTTGATTAGATATTGTAGCTTTGAATCTTCATAACTTAATGTTTTTGCACTACTAATTTTGAATATCTAATTGACATATTGATGAATTGAGTAAAAATCATAATTTTTAAATTAAAAAAATCACTTAATTTTCACTTACAAAAAAACAGTTAAAAGAAGTAGGTTCAAAATTAAAGGGAAAAGAATATGGTTAATAGCTCTAAGACAAAATTGAAACCCACCAATCTTAATAGTGAGATTTTTGTAACAAGAAATCTTCACCTTTCAAAATTTTTCTTTTGAAAAATTATAAAAATTGAGTTATGAAATGACTCCTCCAAGTTATTTTTTCAAGAAGATGCTTTGATTGCTCAAAGAACAAGATTGTCCATAACTTTTTCATAACAAATCCAAATGGAAATAATCAAAACTTTCCTAAAAACACAATTTATAAGATACAATTTTAATCATTTTTAATTTAAATTTTTATGGGCGTCATTTTCTACCTGCTCAATTAAAAAAAAGGATATTTATGCAATAATTTTTGCTTTTGGGAACTAATTGAGATAATAGCTATTTTTCCCAAAAGTTCATGCATTTTTCCATTTTCACAAATAGACTCAAAAAATTATAATAAGTATTGAAATTGTAATAGCCTACCCAAAATCTATTTTGTCCCCTTGTAAAAACAATGGGACTTTAGGAATGAAAGTTTTATTTGAATTCATTAAGCATGAAGGGATTAAAACTACATAATTTTAAACTTCATGAAATTTGAAAATTTGTTAATTAAATCTTGTCTTGTAAATTTAATCCTAGACTCATGTGGCCCCATGCTGATGGCCCAAATCCGTGCACCCCTCATTGGCAAGAGCTTTCCGGCAATACTACGAATGCCACCAAAATAAAAGCAAAAGTAATTTCCTAAATTTTTAATCCATAAAAAACGTTGCAATTCAATAACTTCCCCACCATAGACTCCGATGTCACAAAACCAAGCATGTGCACCCCTCCTTGCCGAGAGCTTTCCGACGGTACCAAGCACGCAATGAGGGGACACACGATCCAGGAAATCTCAATGTGACAAACAAACATCCAAACAAACAAACAAACAGCCTGATTTAAGGTATAGATTTTTTAATTTTAATTATCTTAGCCCATAAAGGACCAAGCCCCCTTTTGGGGGACAAATGGGATTTTTGGGCATGTACTTATGGCTAAACTACTTTGCATGATTTTTTTGAAAATTTTATGGATGCTGGGGAATTCAAAGATTTATGTGGCATCTTTTTTTCTTTTCATTTTGACATTTATTGAAGAAATTAAAAATTAATTTATGGAAAATGGGCAAGATTAGGTAGCTCAAAAACTTCTTTAAAATTTGCATTTAAAAATAATAATAAATTGAAATAGATTCTTTAAACTTATATACATAGGGAGCTTTGAATCATTCAATTTTCATTGATGAGATGAAAGTTATGAGAAGTTTTTGTTTGCGGATAGGTACCACACCTACCCGCAAACAAAAATTTCTCATAACTTTCATCTCATCAATGAAAATTGAATGATTCAAAGCTCCCTATGTATATAAGTTTAAAGAATCTATTTCAATTTATTATTATTTTTAAATGCAAATTTTAAAGAAGTTTTCGGGCTACCTGATCTTGCCCATTTTCCATAAATTAATTTTTAATTTCTTCAATAAACGTCAAAATGAAAAGAAAAAAAGATGCCACATAAATCTTTGAATTCCCCATCATACATAAAATTTTCAAAAAAATCACGCAAAGTAAATTAGCTGTAGATACATGCCCAAAATCCATTTATCCCCGAGGGGACAGTTGGTCCTTTTGGGGGTTAATCCATTATTTTGTCATCTCCAAGCGTACAGAGCCAAGCCGAACCTCATCCCGAACTTCAGAAGAAGCTGCGCAGTTGTTGATACCCGCCGTGGAGTCTCTCCGCTCTGTCGCTAGGTATCTAACAACCGAGCCAGCGGCTGCGTGAATCGCAACAAGCCACCCGTGGTACCGAGCCTTTCCAAACCAATGCCGAAGCTAACCTGGCATCTATGCCCGCGGGGCTCGCGCAAACGCACGATAGATCTAAGTCCATCGACGGCGGTCGGACGCCGTGTGACACCGGGCCGTCTTCCTGGCCAGCACACTGACTAACGAGGGTTTGTTGTGGAGGAGGTCGTCGCCTGGCTCTGCACCGTGTTCGCCATAGCCAGGGGGAGCACTGTCAAGGATCTGAAGTAGGAACGGCCGGGGTTCCGAACCCCAATTTCTGTGCCTGTGAGTCGCCAACTTCTCTTTGAGCTTTTCGCCGCTTCTTTTGGTTCAGTATCTGCGTTGTTTGGGGGGTTTATAATGTTCTAGATTTCGCAGTTGTTTTAATTCCATCCTTTGGAGGTGTTTGAGGTTTGGAGATCGTAGATTCAGCGCTGTGTTGACACCTTTGTACACCTGATTTCGTCGGATGTTATGATTTGATTTGGTTTAGGTCCGCGGTGCCCTGGTTCCCATTCATGTGATAGGGTTTTTGGTGAGCGGTATGCGAATTTATTACTACAATTTCTGGTTTGCTGATCGTTGGATTTTCCGTACGCCGTTTCTTAAAAGTGCATGCCCGTATTTTTGCCTGTAACCGAAGGTTGGACTTTGCAAATGCTCGATTTTGTTGCCAGTGTAGATTTCTCTGTCGTGGCATTCGAGGTGTTATTCTGGTCGGCATTCGTCTTGTTCCGTGTGTGGTCTTTTTCATGTTTGGGCCGTTTGATCGTCGATTTATTTATTTATTTTAGTGTAGTCTGTTGAGGACAGGTTCGAAGGTATAAAAGTCAGGGCTTTGATGATGGAAGAATTTCTTTTCGTCATTGGATCTGGTGTGCAACTATGTCGCAATGCCGAGGTTTGAAATTTTTAGTAGCTTTAGTCGTAAGTATTCAGGGGAAAATAATTGTTGTACTTTTTCTACTCAGATTTCTTCACAATTTTTATCAGGTGCAATTTCAGGCGCCATCTCCTTTCTGTCTCGTACGTGCTACTTCATCTCGAATAGAATTCAGATGAAGATGACGTGTTCAGAACCTAATTCGTGAATTATGCAGTTCTTTTAGATTGGTGGCGAGTTTCTTTAAACAAATTTCTTCGTTTAGGATGCAAGTTTTTCCGTTTGGAGGTGATATTAAATAGCCTTAAGAAGTGTCCTTATGAAGTGCCTTGTGAGTTTGAATGTTCTCCATGCTTTTTTGTACGAATACTTTGCAACTTGCAGCTTAATCGGAATGCAAAAAGATGACTTTTTCTGCAGAGTCTTTTTGTACTCTCGGTATATGATTGGATTGTTCTTCGTCACATTTGCATGACCTCGCTACCTGATATTTGGCAACAGGTGTAGTGATCCGTTGGTTCGGTCTATCTGATCTGGTGATAATAAAGTTCAAGCAAATTTTGAGAAACAGCTATTGTCAATCATTGGCAGCCAATTTGAAAATGGGATTCACTCGATACGGATTCGTTGTGCGGATGGATGACCTAGGTTTGTAGAATAGGGAATGCAAAGATACCACGTTATGAAGTATGATTTGGGGATGTGTACAAGAAGGAGCTTTTGATTCGTTCTTTTGTTTGTTTGGTATAGGCTGGTGTCGGCTTTATATCTTACATGTGCTTCCGGTGTACCGCAGCTTCAAGAAGTAGCTCTTGTGTGAAGAGGTTTTGTAAATTCCGTGACATTTGAGTAAACCTTTTTTTCTGGCTCTGAACCGAGGATCAAATCATGGATAGCAATAAGGATGAGGGTTTGCGGTGCATGAGAATCGCAAAAAACGCTTTGGATTCGGGTGACAAAGTCCGTGCCTTGAAGTTTCTGAAGATGGCCAAGCGCATATACCCAAATAGTCAAGTGGACGCTTTTCTGCGGGAGCTTGCAGAAGGAGAAGAGCCGACTGCAGCGAAAAAATCTGACAGTGAAGCGGACTCTAAGAACCAGGCTGGCACTCAAGATGGTGAAGGGAGGGCTACTGGCATGCCTCGAAGCAGATCAGGTAATTATGCAGCTGAGGCGAATGGAAATGAGGAAAAAAGTAGGAATGGAATTCCTCGGAGTAGGTCTACCGCTTCAGTCTCTGATGCTACACCAGAACAAGTTGAGACTGTTCGTAGGATTCGAAAGACAAAAGATTATTACGAGATACTAGGCTTGTCGAAATCTTGCTCTGAGGGCGAAGTACGCAAGGCCTACCGAAAGCTCTCTTTGAAGGTTCACCCTGACAAGAATAATGCATCAGGGGCTGAGGAGGCATTTAAGGCTGTCTCAAAGGCTTTCCAGGTTGCCTTATAACTCCGGTCTTCTGCCATGTTGTGTCTTAATCTTGTATGCTGTTTTGGGCATAATCCTTTTGGTGGAATGGAGAATGTAGCTTATTGTGAACATTCTGCGCTGTGGATATCAAAAGTGTTGGTGTATTGAGGTCGTTGTCAGAGGTTTCTTATGTTTCACCAAGGTCTTCGTCCTTATGTTCTCTCCTTTGTTTTGCGTTGGTTTGAAACAGGTTCTTAGTGATGCAGAGCTTCGAGATAAGTATGACAGAGATGGGCCTGAGGAAGATGTTCAGCAGGTTAGGCACAGACACACTGCGAGGCAGTATGGGAGTTCCAATGTTTATTATGAGGATGTGTTCGATGCGAATGACATATTCAACTCATTCTTCTTTGGCATGCAACAACCAAACGGTAACATCCGCAGAGCTCATTTCGTAAGGACTCAAACCCCTCAGTACACACAGCGCGGAGAGGCTCACTCCATTAACCTCCTGAGCCTGCTACAGCTTCTCCCAATTCTTATTCTGTTGATTGTCTCCCTGTTTCCATTCTCCCAACCAGTCTTCAACTTGATGTCAGTAGCTCCTTATCAGATTCAAAGGAAGACTGCTGACCATGAGGTGCATTATTATGTCAAGTCTCACAACTTTGACAAAGAATACCCCCCAGGAAGTGCTGCCCGGCGTAAAGTGGAAGGGCAAGTGGAGAGTGAGTATAAAGACATACTTGTACAGAATTGTCGAATGGAGCTTGGTATGAGACGATGGGGTCAATCCTCGGAGACTCCTAATTGCGATAGACTTGAGCGGTTTCAGAGGTCCTGATATGTACATGTATGTCCGCTTGCCTTCAGCTAGAGAAACATCAGTCATGTTTGAGATTATTCTATATGACTCATCACGAAGTACAGAGTACTTCGTGGAATAAAGTCATACTCGTGAATCTACTTTTTCCCATGTACTTATCTTAGCTGTTTTTATTACCTGGCACTCATATGTCCATATTTTTAGAAATCGCGATCTTATTGTTTTAGAGTAGTGGACATATCACAGCCTACAATAGTCAGGCTAAGGGAGGCCCTGGTTAAACTACATCAGTTGGGAAGGGCCTTGGCCTACACTTCTTAACCTTGATCTGGAGGAAAACATCGTGTACACAATCTTATTGGAAATCAAGATGATTGCGAGCAGTGTACATACTATGAGTAGAAACTTTCTTTTAAAATGTGATTCTTTTGGTGGTTAAGTCTTTTCAGCATTTAATGATTCTTTTTAGGTTTAGAGAACCATCTATTATGTCTGGTTGGTGCGATTGACGTGTTTAAGAACTCATTAGTGTGATTGACATTCTTTTATTTCTTGAATGCCGGTACGCATCAGCAAGGGGAATGCAGATTAGGAGGACATCAATGGCATTTCAATCTTGGGGTATGAAGTCAGTTTCTGAAGAGCACGCAGTGTGTAGAAATGTACCAGTATTTTGATCAACCCCTAAATGCCTAAGGCAGAAACTTTGAAACCCTGTTTAACCCATTAACGACCAGGGTCCCAAAAATGCACCGGAAATCGACCACATTCTTGTCGCCTGGTCGTTAATGGGTTAAGGCACAGATTTTACTGTTTTCAAGTTTTTTTTATTTGGAAAAGTTGCACGCTGAAGTTAGCTTCACCGTTCAAATTTAAGTTCCTCCATATCTTATTTCAATTGTTTTTGGTGCAAGGTTAACTGCAAGCATTCATTTTGTGTCATGAATAGTGTTGTGAAAAGTGTCACAAAGCCTATGACAAGTTGCCACATTGAAAAGATTGGTATCAAGTTGAGAAATAGGTGAAGATTTCTCTTGGGTACTCCCTTAGGCAGTAAGGGCCCTTTTACTGAAATTTTGACATCTAACATCTAAAAGTGCTTTTGGACTAATTTCCCTTGGAATGTCTTTGTTATAGAAATTAGAAATAAAAAATTTCTTTGTATGAGACTATTGCGCTTTGACAGTTGTGTTGCAAGTTCATTTGTGAAATTGTGATCATGGATTTGGAAGGAGGGCCATTAGTTTTGAAGTAACAACAATAAACACTAAAGCATCCTAAGTGGTTGTTTCCCAATTTTGTATCCAAAAGTTGCTAATTTGCATTAGAAATTTTTGAGTAGCTCCAAAAAGACAAAAAATTCTATACTTGTCATCATTCAATCACAAATATCTTCAAATCTACGTGACCATTTTGGATACCTTCTGGGTAGCACCATCTAGAAGTCTTGAAGTTTAAGATTCAATATTTACAATTTTATTTTGATGTTTAATAATGATCTTACAAGGACAATTTAAAAATTTCAATACTACCTTCCGAAAACGAGAAATATACCCTTGGGCATTTCGGGGTTAAGAAGAGCATCACACATCTCCCTTATCTAATTCCTAATCTTTTTTTCAAATGTTTTGAGTTTCATTTCAGGAAGATGTCTCTTGTATTTTTGCCTTTTTTGAGGGCTGGGCATCTTAGTTTGCATCACGCCCCAAAAGTGACCTCTTAGGGACTTCCATGCTCAGTCTGGTGGGTGGAAGCTTCACTTACCCCCGTTTGCATGCACAAATTTCTTGTTACCCTTAACCCCTAAATGCCCAAGCCCTATATGAGCTATGTGGACTTTCCACGAAACTGAACAATCAATCAATCTCTTCATGAATTCCATCAAGTTTTTTTCAATTGTAACCATACAAATTTAAGCTAAATATGTTAAAGATTACATGGAAAAAGAAAACACAACAATATCAATTATAGTTTGAAAGATTATAATGTTTGAACATGAGGGTGTTAAAACTGCAAAAGTGACTTAAATTCTTCCAATCCTTGTTTCACATGTCAAATCCAAAAAGTTGGTCACCATAAAAATATGAGGTTTAAGGTCATTACATGTTTAACTCAAATCAATTTACGGTTTTGAAAATCTCCTCACATATATATTTTAAATGGATTTCTAATGTGATTTTTTCTCCAAGCTCTAGTGTATTTGAGGCTCATTTTCAAGATCTTCCAACACTAGAAAACTCAAGATTGCAATGGACACCCTTGTACAAAATCTCAAGCAAAAAAATCATCAACTTTTATTTTCAAAATTGGATTTTTGATGTTGAAAGTAGACCTGAAAACAAACTTATTTTGATTTTTTTTTTTGAAAATAATGATATGATAAGGTTTTATTCATCTTCAAAGTTTCCTCGTGACAAAAATCTGGTCGCTTGGACATTTAGAGGTTAACATAATTATGAAAGGGAGTACTACAAGAAAACCATGGTTAAATTTACAAAAAGTAGATTAGGTCACAATTTTTGTCAACTTTTTGCAGATTCGACCATGGTTTCTTTGTAGTAGTGTTTTACAAAACCAACACTGGCATTTTGCTGAGTCCCACTAGAAACTCCTCTCTTGGCCGGAGGGTGTACTTCCTTTAAACCTCAATTTTTTGTTGTTCTTTTCCCTCAAATTAAACAATTTTGCATCATTTAGAATCCTCGAATGCAAAAAAAACCTGGTAGTTTAGAACCTGTACTTTTGTTCCTTTTCTTAAACTCTGATGGTCCTTTGGTAGTCTATCAGTTGGCCTCTTTAGGACATCAGCAGTGCATTCACTGGAGAATGGGGTAGGAAATGGTCGGTCTTGTGCCTCACCCCGTCCTCATAATTCTCTAACCCTTTTCCCCATTGTGATCCTCTCAACCCTATGCAATTCCCATCGCAGATCTAGACACTGCATAAGACACTTGTGAGTATTTGTAAGTTGTTGCTAGGAAATTGCAAGCTATTGCAAGCAACGTGTCATTCCAGCAACAAACACAGTGGTATTCTCAATGCACTACAAAATGAGCAAATTTGCCATGAGAGGAGGTTGTTTTGATGGGGCCATCTCTTGCTTTTGTGCTGGCATGGTTGCGTTGGAGCCCTAAAACTATCTCCAACTCCCAAAAAATTGACCCTAAATCAAGAGAAACACCGTTACAGCCCCATTCCCCGCCTTGGGTTGATGATGATCTTAGCATGTACCAAACAATGTTTGCCATTGTTCCCTTTGAACATTGAGCAAATACTAAATTTAGCTAGTGTAATAACCACTCTTGTTTTCAAAGGCACCAACCCATTCCCTCACTCCATTTTAATTTATAAATGAATTGCCCTGTTGTCCTCTACAAATTAATTTGGTGGTACTACTAATTTATCCATTCATTCCACATCCTTCACTTGCAAAATTCAATTTTGTTTTGACTACTCTCATTATACCTTCATTATTGCAGTTTACAATAAGTAGCAGCTCTCTCCAAATGTTGACAATTTCTATCAATCTTAGTGCTTTTTCATTACTCACCTAAATTTGTCCTTATATTTGTATTCTTTCTACCTTGCCTTCACAATTCAAATGCATTGGTGGTTGAAAAAGTCAAACCAGGTTGTTGATATGAATCCTACAGAATGGGCTTGCCCTTTCTTCAGAGGATGCCCATTCTAATTCCCTACTCTTCCATATGGACAGGCTTGTGTGTGATGTAGCAGTTTATGCGCTTGGTACTACACAACAACTATTTCAGCACTATTTCCACCGGCACTTTATGGCTATCCCCACCTTACTTGTTTACACTCTTGTAACCAAAAGTTACTATCACAAGTATGTAATGACTGTGACAACAATATCGTATTTAACATTGTCCCATTGAAAAAATTCTGCAGGGCAAAATCAACATGGTTGCAACCAAGCAACATCTCTTTTTAGCTATCCCCTCTTTCAAAAAACTATTAATGAAGATGTCCATGCACAACAAAAGTGATTAGGATCCAATGAGCAACTTGCAGCAACTAACACTATACATGAGAAGCTGCTTAAACATTCTCATTCCTAAAAAAAATCTCATTGTAGTACAGATGTACGTAATGCTGATGCAATGCTTCTAACACCATATTAATTAAATTGGGAAAAACAATACATTTTGGGACTTCTAAAGATTAATATGATCACCTTAATCTGAGCTCCAACGTTTTTTTTGGTACATGTGCCCTCACTTGAGAGGAGAAATTCGGGAGGGAAAAAATCTTTAGAGGCTCAAATTGAATCTAATACCTTCAAATTTGGTTTAAGGTAACTTTTTGAGTTTAAGGTAGAGTACAAAATGGGATCCCTATTTTTCCCAATTTATCTAATATGGTGTTTTCTTCTAATCGGGTCCAAAGCCAACAAAAACAACTAGCACAACCTACTCCAAAAAGAGTAGCTGAGGGATGCAGCAAATGAAGAGTGGGGAGAACTTGGAGTGCCACTCAAAACGACATTGGCATGTTGCAAAAACCGTGTCATTGTAAGCACATTTGAAATGCCATCAAAATTTTGTTTCAACATAGTGTTACTTATGAAAATTGTGTCGGTGGAAGCACTTGTTCCTGCTTTTAGCAATTTTCACACATGAAAATGGGAAGCCCTGCAAGAGAAAGGATGAGCAGAGGAGCTCACGACATGCCCAATGCTCATGCAACCACACCCAAAACGCCACCACCGACCACAACAACGGGCTCCGATCACTGCAACTGATCCATAGCCGTGAACCCCAGGATCCCGATGCAAATGGACGCCTTTAAGAACGGGCTCTGCTTATACGCACCCAACGTGAGGAAGAACACGCATATGACTATGAGTCTGATCCCCGCGGCGTTCAACCTTGACAGTGCGTGGTTGCAGATGTCCCAGTTCCGGAATTTGGTCCAAAAGGAGAAGGCTCCGAAGATGAGCAGAATGCTGGGCAGGAACAGGCCCACCCACGCAATGGCAGCGCCCACGGCAAAGACGTAGCTGTGGTTGAGGGCAAGAATGGTGCCTAGGTACGTCGAGAAGTTGAACAGCCGGCCAGGCAAGGCTTGTTGCACTCCCAAGCCGGCATAGAACTGCGTGTTGGTGATCCACAAATCCGGTGCGTTGCTGCACACGCCCCAGGCGGTACAGTGTTGCTTGACAAGTCGGTGTAGAGCATGGGGAGCACCACTTGGCCTCCGCCGTAGATGATAGAGCCCATGCGGTAGAAGACCTCCCACCACTGCCATTGCCATCCCTTGAGTGAACAAACAATCTCAAAGACAGATGAACTTTGAATGATCTCTCTTTTGCACAGTAGTCACTTCCAATAGGGCTTTTGGACCTCCAGGCTTTTAGCATTGTAGATTTGGGATTGCAATCTCTGTGGAGGGGTGAGAGACATGGAATGAGAATTCAGACCTATGGATTCTAAGTAGTTAAAGTTGACAAAGATACTTAATATTTTGCCGTGAGGCCTTTCACCATGTGGTGATGAAAGCAACACAAAAGGGATGTGCAAGCCATATCAGTAACCACTCCCATTCTTCTGTGTTCTGGATAGAGACACTCAATTTCCTATGATCTGCTTTCTCTCCCAACTGGATCTCAATATCCTCTTTAAATGTGTAACTCAAATCTGGAACTTAATTGTGGAAATAGCGCAACCTTTTCCACTTGCGGAGCGCATCTCATGCAACAATTTTCACAACAAAGCTCTAGATTGAGTTAGTTCACAATACTCAAATTTCATGTTGGTCAAATCGGAGGAACTACATCAATTTCACGAACCGGAAACTAACCTAACTTTTAACAAATTAAAGCTAGTCAATGATCTAGATGGGGTTGGGTTAGAATCTCCTTACTAGTTGGACAAAAAGGCAAGTTAAAAACACGAATTTTCCTACTCTTGCTTGCCAAAATAGTTAGAAGTTTGTTTGGATTTGATCCTCATTTCCTCTTCAACAATGGGTTACCAGATAATACAAACAATACTTGAAGTAAGATGGAAGGATTCTTTGATAAGCTTTGCGTGACAAGCGTGACAACCAAGATTGTGATCCACGTGGTGATCAACACAGCGCCTCCAAATATTCTCAATCCGTGCTTCCCAGCCGAGGCATTGACCTACAACAATACTAGAAACAATGGACGGGAGAAATAGTTAGGCTAGTTTCCTAGATTTGTTACAATGACAAAATTTCACAACTTTAGCAACATAACACAAATATAACAAAACTAAAGTAGTTTTGAGTTTTTCAACAACAAAAAGTACTATTGTTTTGCATTGTCCAATTAAATTGCATATCTATGCTCACTCTAGTATTTTAGAACTCAAGGATTGAGTTAGGCATTGTGAAATTTATAATGCAAAGTTCAATGTTTGTAGCAACCATGTCTTTATCTCATTGCTTATTCAAAAGAGGATTATAAATCATAGTGTTTCATTCTATGCCCTTACACCAACCAAATTAAGTTTGGATGTAAAAAAATCCAAGTTCAAATGATAAATTTTTAAATTTGTGGCTTCATTTAAAAATCTAAGCGTTGAGTATTTTATAATGCATACCTATTTGATATTTAGATTTCATTGGGGCAAGTTTTCTAAGGACATGCTTAGACTTAGTTACCTATACCTTAACCCTTGAGCGCCCATCACAAGTTTACTCAAATCCAAACCCTTTGGAACTCATTCCAATCAAACTATCACCTAAAAGAGATTCACAAAAATTGACTGTACAATTGGTAGTGAACATATATAGGCCCAGAGCTCCAAGGAAAAGGACACGTCCTTTCATCATATCATGGAAAAGATTATAATGGTCAAACAAGGAAATTTTTCCAAAACCAAGAGGTCAAATTTTAGCCCTTGGGGCTCTCAAGGGTTAATCCATATGGACATTTCAAAGTTTAAATCTCATAGCCCTTAATAGCAATAGACTTCAAAATTTTAGCGTGTAAAATTCACAATTTAAGACTCTAACTCTGCATTTTAACCCCTAAAGGACCAACTGTCCCTTTGGGGGACAAATGGACCTTGGGCATGTACCTATGATGAAACTAGTTTTTATAAATTTTTGAAACTTTTGAGGTTGGTGGGGAATTCAAAGATGTACTTGCACATCTAATTTTTTCTTCATTTTGACATTTATTGAAGAAGTTATGCATGAATTTCTGAAAAATGGGGAGGGCGGGCAATCCGGGCAGCCCAAAAAACTTTCTTAAAAATTGCATTTAAAAAAACAAAAACCTGAAATACATTCTTTAATTTTTTTTATATGTGGAAAGCTTTGAATCATTCAATTCTAATTGATGAGTGAGAAGTTTTAGTTTGCGGGCAGGCATGGAACTCCCAAGCCTCCATTCCTTTTGCCCCTTGTTAAATTTGATGCTTTAGTTTTTTTTTTGAATTTTTTTTCCTAAGTTGTAGTAGACTAAGATTCCTTAGTTTCTGCCATTTGGATCAAAGTAACTCATCTTTCTCAATTTTACATAAATCCTCCAATCTTGTCTAGTGTATATGCAAATTTCATGGTCTTACAGCATTGCAGTATTTTACAAAGTATGATCCACACCTCCAATTCATTTGAAAAATCTCCCACACATACCCAACTTGGTCTTCAACATGGGAAAAATAAACCTCAACCTTCCGTAGAGCAACTTTTTTGATATTGGAGCAATCAAAGGCTTCTAAACGTTTTTGGGCAGCAAAGAAAAAAAGTTTTTTTGCACTTTGGATGTCAATATCTCACTCTTTACATCTAGAATGAGCTGATTCTTTTTCCACAAGTACCTCCTATAGTCTATGGCAAGATCCTACGGATGAATTTTCAAAAAAACTTTTTTTCCTACCTTTGTGCTCATTCTCTCAAAAGTGGCAGTTTTCAGTGATTTTCACAGAAAAATGGGCTTGATCCTTTAGGGGTTAAAGAATAGGAGCTTTTAAGAATCTAGAAGCAATTACAGTGATAAATTCTATCTACAAGAAAAATTGTGGACTATGTAATAGCAAAGCATGGCAAACTATGAAGAATAACCACAACTACGAACCTACCAAGCCAAGCTAATGGCAAAAGAGGTACTGACTTTTGGTTGTTCTTCATACCTTGGCTTGTGTTTGCCTTTGTTGAACATAATCTCAACATATGTAAGTTTGAGGCCATTTGATAATCTTGAGATCTCAAACTACTCACAAGATTTAATTGTTATAGCTTTCTATTGTTGTGTGCCTAATTAAAACTTGTTATTTTGTTAGAATAATGTTGTACTTTAACTTGACTCTTGTTTGCCAATCACAACTTAGCTCAAGGGCAAAAACTTACTTGCACTAAAATTATGGCATTAACATACAAAAAGACAAAGCAACACTTACTGAGTTCTTCTTTGAACATTGTTTTGTGTAGTAAGACCATGCAATGGTAAGCAAAATGTCCCCACAATGACACTAGGGAATGTATATGGCTTTGGCCAAGAAAGCGCAATCACAATTGTTATGGTGCAAATGGTGGCCAATAATGGCGTGGCACACAATTTTTGCACATGGATTTGGCTGTAGATGCAACAAGGGCCACTCCCACAACAACAACACCTTCAAGGACCATTAACTTGAGCTTAGGTCACAACTTTGATTTTGAGCATTTAATGAGTTGATTCCTATAGCAAAATTGGTGAATCTTAGAGTGCCAAAAATATGATATTCAAGTTCTTTACACAATTAGTGCAAATGATGTTCAAGAATGTTGTTACTTGCTAGCTCACTACCAATTGAAATTTATTCCCAACCTTTTCAGTAATATCTACCAGGTTATAGCCTAAGAACCCAAGATGTCAAAAATGAACAATAGACAATAAACATAATTAACAAAGGTGCATTTCAAAGACCTCAAAAGTTGACTACTTGTTGCAAAAATGTTGAAAACAAATACTTTCAAATTCCTAAAGATTTGAAAATTAGAACCTTCATGTACTTAAACACAATTTGAGGTAGCCTACTCAACCTTGAGCTAGAAAATCTAGGATGAGTATAGATATGAGTATTTTGCTAAGTCCAGCTACTTTGTTGGGGGGCTCAAAAACTAAGGTATGTACACCTTTCTTCGACCGGTTCCCAAAGCTAACCCCTATGGGTGAGCTACTTTTGAGGTGTTCACCACTCACTGTGAACCCAAAGTGGAGCAGTGAATGCCACTTGCACAAGCAAATCTTGCCACATGTTAGCTTAGGAGCTGGTTTGAGGGGGGTGGGATTGGGACCGCAAGTACATGTATAGCAACATATTCAAGCAATTTCAAGAATAATTTAGAGTTGCTTTTAGAGACCTTACAATATAAAATATTCTACATTTTGTGATAGCCTATTGAAAGGCTAATTCTACATATTATTTTCTTGAATTTTCCAATACCTCGCGGTACCCCAAACCCTTAAACGGTCGGTTATGGCTTAATGGGTGTACATACCTTACTCCAGTTCTTTAGACCTTAGCCTTTACTATGCCTGCCGAATTCTGACGTTTTCAGGAATATGAATTACACTTTGAAACGGATAGTAGAATCGCCATATAGACTCATAGCCATGGTTTTAAAGGTGATTTTGTGTTTTTTGGTCTCGTAACTTACCTGCTGCAATGCCCTCCAGCCAACCTTAGGGGTTCTCGAGTTTCTTTGCAGCAAAGACGCCGACCGCTGTCATGAGGATTGCACCCGGGTACTGAAACAATACTCCGGACACAAGACCGCCTGCAATCGAGTCCCACACCAAAGCGTCAATCACACAATGCGACCTTCAGCAATACCACTCACTCTAATGCTCGTCCTTGTTAAACCCAGAGTAATCTGTCTCACAGCGGCGGTGCAGCTACTTTCGATTGGTGGCATGCTTGCATTGGTCCATCATTCCATCAGTGCATTATGCATTATGGTACAAAGAACATCTCTGGTTACCACACTCTCTCAGGTTTAGAGTGGCAGATTCTGAAGTGCCAAAAACATCACACTCAAGTGCTCAAATGCTTCTCGAGGTGGCCAAAACTACAATCTTGGGCTTTAAACTATAGGGTGAAAACAGATATGAGGTTTTATTAGCTGGGCTCCAATCTTCACCTGGGGCTACTTAAAACTACTACAGTGCCTCAAACTCAGCCTCTACTATGCACACCGATTTTAGGAGATTCTGCTAGTTTAGGGTTTTGACTAATCTTAGTGGGAATTGCAATTCAGTGAAACACACTGCAGCTCTGAAGTCAAAGAAATGAGTTAAATTGTGAAAAGCGAAAATGAGTGACTCACCGAGCAATCCCTTCTTCAGGACACCCAAGGCAAATGACACCTGCGTCAAAGCAGGTCCAGGCAAGCATTGGCAGAGGGCGAAGATCTCCAAGTACACAGACAGTGCCATCCACCGAAGCCTCTCCACAAGACGCTGCAACGGAAGGATATCTATATCAAGCAACCTGAATACAGATCAACTCACCCATGCACTAACGGAATCAATCAATGCCACTCCAGACATCGAAGCTCTCCGTTTTCAAGATGATTTTGGGAGGGAGGGGGACTTATTACCTTCTGGAAGAGAGCAATGTGCGCCGCGGGGACTCCGAAAGCCACCCATCCCAGCAACGAGAATTGCTTGAATACATCGACGTAGCTCACCGACGCCAGTTTCGGCTCCTCCTCTTCAGTTACGGCTTCGGCACCTCCCACCGGGCCTCCCACAGGCCGCATCTCGTGCTGCATTTCGACGTCCATGGAGTGCGACCCCCCGTTTTGAGCGTCGCCGCCGCCGTCGGGACGTCTCTTCCAGTGCTCCGAGGTCGCGGTTGCAGTGGCCGGCTCTGCTATCCTTGACTGCAAATTCCTAAGAGCAGTTAAACTCGTTTCGCTTCGTCATACGCGCACATAAACTCAGCCAGATCATTGAGCATATCCCTTCACCTGTATGTATTACATTGTATTACAGATACCCGCGTCTACAGAATAAGTCCTTGGACACTTCAATCGCTCTTGAACTTTTCTTGTAATCTTCGGTGCCAAACCTTCCGAATCCAAAGATCCTACATTTCTCAAAAGATTATGACACTGGTGTCTACAAAATAATTACACATGAACGGATAAGGTTGAGTGCCCGCAAATCAATCACAGATGAAGGGGTATCAGGACCGGTAAAATTAGAGTTGGTCAACAGAAGCGGTACCCAAATGACGAGAACACAATAGCTAGCAACCTCGCCGACTCGACGGCACTCGATTCAGTCAAGCTCGAGAGTTGTTACAAAATGAAACTAGCGCATTGAAATTAATGCCATTAGCACTAGCTTCAGAGAATCCTCTGCTGTTGGTAAACTAAGACGATGGCTTGGGTTCTTCACCGCCAAGGACTCCAGATAATCAATTAAAGCGACACTCGCTTCATAGAATTGGCCACAGAAGGTGAAGCTACTTATATTTCACTGTAATGAGCGCAGACTTGAAGTCGGTACTAGCACTGCCTACGTCTCGTACTTTAGTGTACAGGGCCCCTTGGTCAAACACGCGACATTGATGCATCTGGACAGGATGTGATGCCCGCGGCGAGCATCCCGGGGTATCACTCTGTTCGCTCCACTCGATGGAGAAAACTTGGCACACGCCATTCAGGAATCTAGGCGAAGAATATACTCACTTTGTGAAAGCACTAATTCCACAGGGTCCTGTGCCAAAGCCGGCCTGGGTGAGAGATTTGGGGATTTTTTTGATTTTGTGTTTTATTTTTTCTTGGTTTTGTGTTTTGGTTTTTCTTGGTTTTGTGTTTTTTCTTCTTCTTGGTTTTGTGCTCTGCTTTATCTTGGTTTTCAAAGGATATTCTTTTGCCCGTGGCGGGTCAGGTGCCTGAGGTCTGCTGCCGCAGTGTCGTGATTGTCGTCAGGGATGATCAGAAGGGTGTCACAGTTCATGCTTTTAGCCTTGCAAGTCACAACAGTTTTGTTTGTTTTCAAATCTTGGCCTCCATGATTCCGAGCTCCAAAATCTAGTCTCAAAGTGCTACACCAGGACCATTGCAGAAACCTGGAACCGCGTCGCCTACTTTGGAGCACGATTCTCTTATTTTGACACCCTCATTCCGCTTTTTGCAAGTTTGATTTTAAGATAGAATGGTACAGTATGATTTTCAGAAATTCTAGTATTTTGAGCAGCAGATCACTTCCTTCGAATATTTCCAAACTCCTAATTTTAGCCACAATTACTGGTGGTAAGAGTTTAGAAGCTGCTTCTTCGACCTCTCAAGTTTTCTGTTGTGCCCTGAAATTGGTTTCTGGATGGTGTCCGTATTTGCTCTCTGCTTCCCAAAGCTGGTTGGTCCTGGACCTTTTCTCTGCGATTCTTTGTTGCATGTAGAGCAAGTGGTAGAGTAACCAGAGAGTAACTGCGCTGCTTTGGGTGCTGGCAATGTGGATCCTCAGAGACCTCGAAATCGCGCGTCTTTGTATATTCGTGTATGTTCATCTTCTCGAGTTGGGCCGTGTATGTCGAATTGAAAGCTCGTAGTCGGATGTGGTTATGTTGACACATGTCTGATGTGCAAGCGTTGCTCTTGAGTGAAGTCATTGTAGACTAGGCTGAGGAGCGGAGGGTTATTATGCAAATATCCACTTGCAGGGGGTACAGCAGCTGGGGATGGCAGCATGTATTGAAGCGCAAGTACGTGCATCGTCTCTTCGTTTCTACTGTTTTGAGAGTTTGGTTTTTGGTTTGTTGGCAACTAACAGAGGTAGTCACACCTTCTTCTCCCCATTCTCAGTCTTTAGAGAATGGGGTCGTGGCACTCTCTCCTTACTCTCTCCTTCATTTGCAGAGGTTCCATTCTGAAAAGATTGAGAAGTTTTTTCTCTTTCACCTCAAGAGGAGAAGAATGGGCGTGGAGAAGATTTAGCACATGATATTTTTACCCTTGTGTGTCTCCTTTTCATCTTGCTCTACTTGCTTTCACCCTCCTTGTAGTTGGAGTTCTTAATTGAGTGTGTGAATGCAACTTGCTTTCTTATTACATCACCATTTTTTAAGAAAACTTGTTCTCCATTCTCCACCTTCCTCAAAAGGAGAGTCACGCCTTCTTTGTAGAGAAATGTTCCTGTTGGCTTCTATTTCCACTCCACAAGCTATTTTGTGAGCGTAGAACAATGAGCCTATGAGCGGTGAGCCATGATTTTATGAGCGGGAATCAATTTTGAGCTCAAAATTAATGAAAAACTTAAAAGACAACAATTTTTCAAGAGATGAGTGTTTATAATGTGCAATTATAAGGTCCTATGTACACATTTATAGACGGAATTTAATATTTTGACAAATAAATTACGCTCAAGGCTCATGGCTCATGAGCACTGCTCACGATTAAGCATTCCCCATACCAGAAGGTCCATGGGTGTAAGAATCTTTGATTATTTCAGAACGTTGATTATGAGAAAAGCGTAGTGAATGGTTGCTTTCAATAGCATGCTTCTGAATAAAAATAGTGGTATTCTAAGCTCGTCAGATAGAATTATCGAAGTTTTCAAAAAGCGTGAGTTACACAGCGATTTATGAAAGAATTGTATGGAGAATCCTATGAAAAGAGATATATAGATAATCATTAATTCCTAGGTGGGAAAGACACATTTTAGATTAGATACCTGGAGCATATGAAGGCCTGGTCAACTTCCCTCACTCAGCATGTGAGAGAGGATAACCACAGGGAAGATTGTGGTGATGGCGGAGATTCCAAGATGGTTTCAAAATGATTGAATTGAAAAAAACGGCAATTGCAGCATCAATTGAGAGAAAATGTTTTTGGAACCGTTCCAGGATGTTCAGTTGTTCCTGAAACAAGAGGAACGTTGGTCTTAATGGCAATTGCGATGGTTCTACCAACTATGTCACAAGGTACCCTTGGTAGTGGTAAACAAGAATGGTCTCATATGTCGTGCAGTTCTGTGCTTTGCCTTGTCATCGGAGGTCCTGTTCTAAACCTCATATTCTGATATTTAAATGTTTAAAAATCAATTCGACAGAGGTGGACAGAAAAACTTCAAAAAGCCAGGAATGTTGATAGGGTTACCAGGCAATCAATGCCTAAGTCTAGGGATTTTGGTTGATCCAAGGGGTACAACCAAGCTAAAAGGGTGTTGGGTTACAACCTTCCTCTAACCAGTCTTCAATGCAAAATGACATATTTGCCCTTAAACTCAAACTTAGCATTCTGGAGATAGGAACCATAGACCGGGTTGAAGGCTCTCACTCTGATCTAAGGCGCCATTGGCTTTTTCTTGATGTCCGGCGTGCAGGTGCAAATTTCTTTGGAAGCTTCCACTTGTCAACAGGAAGACCAGCTTTTGGATTTGGGCTGGTGGAAAGGTTGTCATTGTCGTCATTATCAAGAGTATTTCCCTCACGAAGCCGTTTGGCTTCCGTTTGCAGCTCTTGCAGCATCTCGACGGTTGTCTGTGTAGTGATGCTGCGAACATAGCTACCAAAGGGTGGGGGCGGCACTATCACAGCTTGCCAAAGCTGTCCTCCAAACAATGGAATTGAGCAATTAGTTAGCATGTGTTCACTTGCAGTTTTGAAACTGGCCTTAGAGAGGGTCGTAGAAATGCATTCGGGGTATACCTTTCAAATTCTTCCTATCTAGAATGATAGAAAGTTTGGCATGAACCAACGATTATATTTCCCAAATAGTATCTTTTAGCATCACATGATTTGTCAATACCTGTGATAAGATGTGGCTACGCCACTTGACACAAAATACACCTAATTTGCTATCTACTTGCTCAATATACACTTTGTTAGCAATACTCCTAACACTAAGTGCAAGCATATTCCAACAATATCAAAGGTATGCTTTCAATTGCTATTTATATTGCCACACCTTACTAACAGCTCCAACTTGTGTTTGTCTGATAATCAATTACTTAGTATAGAAGAAGTTGGTCTAAAACAATATTCAAATGAGGTATTTAGTTTACTATACCAAGTCCAAAGATAATAATCCATATGCAAAACATCAAGAGATCTCTGAATGTTTTGCATACATTAAGGTAAGAGGCTCGTAAACCGACCATCTAAGAACTGAAACTGAATTTTGGGGAGGTGGAACTTCTTGATATATTTTTCAGTAAATTTTCCTTGAAAGACAAGATGAATTGGCATCTAACTCAAGTTATTTTGTGTTTTCTAGAGCAATGTGGAATTACTTATGAAATTTTGAAGTGGAAAAGTCGTAGGGCTCTAAAATGGTGCACTTCCTCAAATGTACGTCCATTGTACATTGTGAAAAGGCTATGAATAAGACATGTACTGACGGAGATCATTTGGGGAGGTGAGCGGAATTAGTGCCCTAACAGAGTTCAAGCCTCCGCCCTTATATGAAAAAAATTAGGAAACCTATGCATTAGGACAACTCAACATTGGGAGGTCTCCTTATGTTTTACAAACAAAATCCAAATTACATGAATAGTCCGAATTTTGTTAAATATGCATGCTTGACACACAACTTTAGGTAAGCCCTTCAATTCCACGGCTCATTCCAAAGGACTTATCATCTCCCTAAGGACCCAAGAAGCTCAAGATTGTTGTTGTATAAACCACAGGTTGCTTCATGACCTTGAAACTCAATATGTTATTGCATGGTTTTTTTAATTTGTTTCACTTTCTTTTCTATTTTCCATTTATCACACAAACAAGGCCAATAAGCTTCAAAAAAGGTAGGCCTTTAAAAAAAAGACTCGTTTTCCATTAAAGTTGTGAAATATGTGTGGTGTTATTAGTGGGAGCATTAGAAATGAATTTAGATACACCTTTGAACTAGATTCATTTATTCATTTAACTAAGACCAAGTCCAACCAGACCTAAAAGAATCCCAAATTCCTTCTTTTTATTCTTATCTTAAAGTTTTGATCAGATTACATGAGAGCTTTCTTTTGTCCAGTTTTTTCTACTTCCAATTTTGGGACCAACACAGACAGCATTCTCCATTGATTTTACTGACATATCCCAATCATACTTTTCACTAATTCGGTCGATCAAATTGATCACCTCGAAACCATGAACACAACATTCTACAGAACCGAACTTGAGCACCCTCTGAATGGACAAGACAAGGAATCCTCAAAAAGTAATCCTTGTCTTACAAAATTAAACTCAATTTGAACAAACGAGATCCCCTCAACCAAATGAGCCATTATCCCCTTCAAAGCTTCGAATTCATTTGATTTGCTCTAATTTAAAGAAAACACAACTGTACACCACTCTCACTTGGCGTTGTTCCCAAAAGGGGCCATGACCCAGATACTCAAGAAAGGTACGAAAATATCATGAAAATCTCAGTCCTCAAAGGGGCTAGGACCATCCACAGAATCTGCAAGCAAAGAGGAGAACAATAGAGGGGATTGCCAGGCTACGATACCTGCTGCAAGGTGACCACTGAAGCAACGCGTGCCGTTCCGCTATCAGTGCCGAGCAGCGGGGCACCGGACTCGTCAACAAACAGAGGCTCAATTTTCCACGTTCCTTCAAACCTCCTCATGAAGCCTTTTTTGGCAAGCCGGTATTTCACCTGCAAAGACATCCAACATGCACCTTGGCTTACGAAGGCAGGGCACCCTTTCGCACAAGTACGGTCAGCCGTAGATGAACTAGCCACCGGTGGAATACACTTTATTCTCAAATATACACTCAATTCTCTCGAGGTTCACTGCCTCCAGGCTCTTGTCACATGTCCTCACAACTCGGCGTGTGTGAAGTTTCTAATCAAACGTGTTACAGTGTGACGAATTTTCAAGATACGCTCAAACTGTGCAATTGGACAAGATTAAGCATATATTTAGACTCTAATGAGTAAAACAGTGTGTAAAAGTATTTGAGAAATAAATGCCTACCATAGTTAATCTACCTGATGAACAAAGTTTTGAGAAAGCACAACTTATTTATAAAATATACAGTGCAAAACATTCTCTCAAAAATGGGGACAAGGCCTACATTAAAGTGAAATGGCAACTATGCTACAAGAATCTCACGCAGTCGCTCAATTTTCAAGTAGCAACTCACTCAAGCTTTTGTAAGCTTTTGTGAATACAAGGCCTTGAAACACCAAGAATACAGAAATGGGATCTTAAAGCTTTTATCACGCCGCCTTTATCAAAAGCAAAAGACATAGATGAAGCAATAAGACTTAAAAAAGCCAAAGAGATTGTACCACGTGTGTACTACGATCCTGGTCCACCAGAACACAGGCACTCAGAGTGCCCGACAGCCATAGGAACGTCCAACTCGCCAGCTGCTCCAACTCCACCAGCTGCCGGACGCCATCATCTTCCAAAACCTTGCGGTACTTCACCTCCTTCAAATCACACACCAAACAACCACAACAAACTCTGAAACACTCAAGGTACTTTGTTCAAGGTTCAGGTGTATAAGAAGTAGAGACCCACTTTCAAAACCAAGTCCCACCTTTTCGACGCCAAAACTTCCAAAAAATGCTGCAAAGGCATTTCTAGGTACGCCAGGACTTGGGACGTGGGAAAGAGGGTGAACTATCGCTTATTTACAATCGAATGGCTTGATGACAACATTATTTAACACTTGTACTTCTCTCCTTACATTTAGGGCCAAGTTGAGCAGAAAGAAGAGTGTTGTTATCTTTGGCAACTAAAAGACGATAAAAGACGACGAAAAACATGAGAGATGATGTACAGTTTGATGTCGCCGCAGTGACATTAACCAAGGAGGAGAGATGAAATAACTCAAGTTTAAAAGTGTTATCTCCCAAATTGCCACTTGGAAAACGACTTTCCCCATTGGAAGCACCCACTATGAAATGCACAACGTTCAACGTGGTTAGAAACCCGCCATTATTGGAAGATGAAAACTCAGAAAGAGCAGGCTCTCGAACAGAAACCCTAAAAGATATGAGTGGTGAGGAAACTCAGGTGGACTGACCTTGATGTTTTTGAAGACGCGCTTGTTGTTGGGATCCGTGAGAATGTTGTAGACCGCATCAGGCGGCATTCCAAGAGCGAACCGGGAATCGAATTTGCACAAAACTCCTTTGGGTACCGTCACCTGCAGCAGCCTCGTCCATGCTACCGTCACCCGAGTGCTGTATTTTTCCCATTCATGTAATATCACATTCTAATTTCTCATGACGTCCTGGAGCCACAGAAGAACTGACCCTAAGCAATCAGTGATTAAGGTTGTTCCCCTAATTTGGGCTACGTTAGCCTGGCTTCGTAAAGCGTGGGCTACAGTTTCTCCCAGTCGTGATTCCAAACAATCTACACCACAATCTTAAACCCATGAAAACTACCAAAGCCAAACTTCCATTTGTGGAAATTTATTTGATGATAACCTTTAGTGCAGGATCAGTTTGGTGCTTGATTGTGGAGAAAATTCATTGTTAATTCAACATATCTCCAAATAGAAGAAAAAGAATTGGGCCAAACTCCACTTTCTCTTCCTCTTCAGAGAAATATCACATCTTATTGTATTTTAGTCCACTTACTCTGAGCGTAACTTACGGAAGCAAAATATGTTAGTTGTGTAGGCTGCAATAGAAATTACAAGATGTCTTACATCTTGGTGTAACTTCTTAATTGTAGGAATTTTGTACAAATATCAAGGACTAAATCATACAAGACTTCATAGTACTGTAACCTGTTTGTTTTAAATGAAATAGAGCTTATTACTTTCTCTCAAACATATAGCTAAAGGTGAGAATCTTTTTTTGATTGGATTACTCTGGCCCTCATATTTTCAAGGAGTTCAATTCGCTTCAGCATTCAATATAGAGAATTACACTCCAGGGAATTCGGAATTTGGAGTCAACGTTGCAGACCTGATTCCAAGTCGATTCAAAATAGGTTTCCTGTGTTTTCAAGTGTTGAGTAGGTTGCATGAGAACTTCACTAGCTCACAAATTCACTTTATGCACTGACCAGAACTTGCAATATTCTTCACCAATTCTGGTATTATTAAAATATAGATCCGATGAAGTTATTGGTATTTCAAAATATGATCGGTTTAACTGGTTATTTTAAACTATGAATCCTTCGTCTCTGAGGAAGCAGGGTTGCAGGCCATAATTACCTCCAGATCCGGAGTCTCATCGACCCAAGAGCTGTTGCGTCGCCATGCGGCCAGCTGTTTCTCCAATTGCTCCTGGAAATGGGGCTCAGCCTTTTGTCGAGCATGAAAATCTTTGGTTCCAACAGCAGGCCGAATTGAGCTTGCGGAATGGCCCCTTCCTGATGGAAACAAAACTCCGAACTTCTCCACGGATTGCTGTGCCCCCTGTTCCTCACATTCAAATAATGCAAACAACCTCGTAAGTAGCTCCCCAATGCGCAGTCAGCAAGATCCAGACATCGAAGCGCAAGCAACCATCTGAAGGAGCATTTTTTTCCACTTAGAATTCGAGAAACTGGGTGCAACGCTCCACCTCGGGAAGTCGGAAAAGAGCTGTGTGGCCTCACCTTGATGACGCCCTGCACCCAGGACGCTGCAGGAGAGTGTTGCAACCGCATATGCAGCTCCAGCAATGGGTTGCCAACTCCGGCGTCCGCCATGGCTGAGGCGAGACTGAGACAGACGTCGCGGAATTCATCCGGGCGCCAGGGTGGTGGACCGACAGAGCAGGGCTGCCATTATCCTCTCCTTGCACAGTCGGTTATGGTGATTGACCCTTGAAATACTCCTTACAACTTTGGTTTCTTTTCCAAAAGTATGGCGGAGAAATATCTGAAAGAATGAAAGCCCCCGGAAAAATCAGGTCCCCAAGCGGCGCAGCAGGGTGGGTGAGTGGGTGAGTGGGTGAGTGTGATACTCTGATGCCAAAATGCAGCGTACGTCGGGGCCTCGGGGGGCAGGGCGGATGAGATGAACCGACCGTAGTCTGTAGGTGAGTAGGTCTATCCACAACATCAACTTCTCGGCCTGACACGTGTCAGTGAGATCTGGTCTTTTGTCGCACGTGCAGAAATTTCCTTCTAAACTTGGGTGAAGTCGAACACGATAAGATTTGTAACTGTGTCTGCAAAAGTTGTATTTGTAAATGTCCAAATCAATCTGCAGAAATTTTTAAAAGGGAATTGCTAAAGCCACACCCAAAATTGCTAACGCCACACTTTTGTGAGCATGTACTTTGAGAATTTAATGCTATTTGTTTTTATTGCAGTGGTCCATCACTCATTCAATTACAGCATTACCAACTTCTTGAAAGAAAGAACAAAAAATACAATTTTTTGTTGAAATTTTATTGCACAATTGCTAAACTTTAATGTATTTTTGCTTTAAGTAACTCAAAATTTATATATTTTTTGTTTCAAATTCAAGCACCTCCAACTTTTGTGAATATAGCCTTAGAATGATAGAGGTGAAACAAATCTTTAGATCAAAATTTGAAAAATACGTCGTTAATTTCTCACTTTTCATGCTCAAAGCACAAATTGGGTGTGGCATTAGCAATTTTGGGTGTGGTTTTAGCAATTCCCTTTTTAAAATTGTGTCCTAATTTTGATGTTCTAATATTACACAAGTTTTCATGAATTTGTATTTATCATCTAAGGGGCAGTTTACACTACCATGTTCCTAGTTCCATTGAAATTTGAGAATATGGTTGGTGTAAAGCCAAAAGTTGGGACTTGGTACTTTGCACTACATCTTAAGTTCCAGGTCCCAATTCATTGCATTTTACTGAAGTGGAAGTATTTTTTGGAAATTTTGGTGCCAAAAAAGGTGGGATTCCACTCAAGATTTGAATTGATCATTTTGCTAAACCTAGCTTTTAATCCAAGTCCAGCCAATAATTTTCCATTAATATTCACGGCCTTCTTTAGTACTCCTTTATGCCCTTAACACCTAGAAGCCCATTGTCCCTACAAGGATTTAAATGGACATTGAGCAGGCTTAGTCTATTGGGATTTTTGATTGATTTCTTTTTAATTCCTACTCTAAAACAAAGTTTTGCAACGGTGACGTAGCGGCATCATTTTTATTGAAATTAGGTTTCTGGTTTAAATGTTATTGGTATTTTATAGGTGTTTATTGTTCAAGGGGCTCTTTGGGCAAACTATTTTCCATTAACTTCTCCCAAAAGCAACCAAGGAAGGCATGAACCTTCATTGGAGTACTTCCAATGAAATATATTAGATAAATATGTATTTATTTATGATAAATACAATAGCATTTGATATGCAATTGCTACTAGAGGTTCGATGTTTTTTCAATATTTTTTTTTGCAGTTGTCAATGGAGGTAAATTTGTAATTTGGATTTCAACAATTTAAAACTAGCCCTCAAAAAATTGGTTTGCAAAATACCCCAATGTGTGAAATTCAAGCACATGTTTGCAATGCATGGCTATGTAGGGTGTGTTCCATGTCTTTGTTGACCTTGAAAATTTGTGGAAAGATGCCTAACATGACTTAGAACATGTTGGAAAACTCTCTACAACAAGCATGTTGCAATTTGCAAATAATTTCCACAACATGTGGTCAAAAGGATTTGAGAATTTTGAGCAGAGGTCAATATTACTTTTTATTCCAACTTTTGTTTATCATACCTCTCAATTTGTCAAACATCATGAAAGTTTCACCATGGCTCCTTGCATAAGTCTAATGTAAGATCCTATTGTTAAATGTGTTGGAAAAAAAAATTCCCTTGGGAACAAATGTTCAGAAATAGCAATTTTAAGTGTCTTTTGAGAAAATACAAGATTGGGCATTTAGGGGGAACCAACTAAGTTGGGATTTGGCTTTGAGGTGGGACTTGCAAAGATGGAACATGGAACACATAGTGAACTGCCCCTAAGTTTATTAGAACATGCTTTATTGGTTATTGCTTGCTTTTGAGTTATTTCACTTTATCTCATCTAAATTTGTCCAAATAAGCAAGTGTGAGTAACACCATATTAGGTAAATTGGGAAAAAAGTACATTTTGGGACTTTTGCTATTTCTGTTATTATGTCTATATTAGCATGTCACAAAAAAACAAGTGTGCATTTTCTTGTACAATAGTGAAATCTCAATGATTGCCTCCTAGAACTTCAATAACTACAACTTTTGAGCACTAGCTATGCCTACATTTGCTGATTTGAAATTGAAATGGAGAACAAAATGGTCTCTATGTTTATTCCCAATTTACCTAATTTGGTGTTGAGTATGGTTTTGATTATCAACCCCTAAATGCTTAAGGCATCAAATGTTGGCAACAACAATACTTTGAAGTTCAATAAACCTAACTAAGTTGCTATTTTTAGTAGTTTGTATTTTTTTGAATTATTCATTTTGAAATCTAGTTTTAGCTTCAAAAATCTAATTTTGAAAATGATTGATTATGATTTTTCTATTCAAGATTTTGTGCAAGGGTCTTGACTTTCCGTAGTGTTGAGAGCTCTTGGAAATGGGCCTCAAATACACTAGATCTTGGGAAAAATCTACACTATAAATTCATTTAAAAAAATTGTAGAAAAGATTTTGAAAAGCCGTAAAGTGATTGGAGTTATGAGTGGTGTTTCCTTTAACCTTATATATGTTTGGTGATCAATTTTTTAGATTCAATATGTGAAAAGAGGATTGAAAGATTTTAAGTTATTTTTGCAATTTTAACACCCTCATGATCAGACATTATAATCTTTCAATCCATAAGTGATATTGTTGTGTTTTCTTTTTGTATGTGATCTCTAACATATCTAGTTTGAGTTTGTAGGGTTACAATTTTTTAAAATTTGATACACCTTATTAAAATGTTGCTTTTGTTTCAATTTAGAACAAATTCCTAGAAGCTCAAAAGAGGCCTTAGGCATTTAGGGTTAAAAAAGTTTTTGAAATTGTTGGATGATTTTACACCTGAAATACATTTCTATGCATTTTTTTGTATGTATTTATTTGGACATTGTATTTGATCTCATTCATTGAATGCTTAATGTCTTGTCCTGTAGAGGTGTGCTTGAGATTGACTCTAGTTCTTATGTTTAAACTTGTGTACTTAGAGCACGATATTCATTAATTTGGGAAAAAACTCTAGTTTTGGGACTTTTAAACTTTTCATTTATAAGAATTTTTAGGTGATTTAGAGTGAATTTTATGATGATTTCTTTAAGGCCTTACATGAATGATAAAATATCTTGAAAGAATGATCAAAAACCTCACTTTAAATCACCAAATTATTCTCAAAAATGCAAAAGTTGATATCCCCAAAGTTTATTTTGGGAAAATGTTTTCCCAGATTAACAAATATTGTGTTTTGGGCAAAAATTCAAATTGGTGAATGTTTTGCAATGGTGGTACTTGAATGTGGTTGCTATAAATAACATTTGAGAGAGTGGGAAGAAGTCAAAGGATTTGAACGAGTTACTGGTTGTAGTAGCAAGTTGATTGTATTCTTGAATAACAATGTATAAAAATACATGTTTTGTCTTACCAACAAGCTTGCAATGAATGTTGCATTAATTACATTAGCAAATTTTGAACCCTCCAAGATGCCCTTGAGAAGTCTGAAGAAGATCCCAAGACATGTACTTATTGCAATAAATAAATCACCAATCTCTTATTTTTGCCCACTCTTTGAGTGCAATGCAATTATGAAAATTATATTGTTGTGCTATCTCAATAGGATAAAAATGTGGGTACAATAGAACCATAAATTCTATTTTACTCTATTTGTATGCATGAGTGAAGTACTTGGATACAATGTTTGGGGATTTTTTTGGACTTCACCAACTAAAAATAGGCATGTTTTGTATTCAATGTGCCGAATTGTGCCGGATATTTTTCTAAGTTTACACAGTAATATACCATATTTAGATTTTTTTAGTAAAATCTAACCAGTTTTTTTGCCGGCAATTTCAAAATACAACCGGTTTTTTCCTAATTCCACCGGCTAACTATGAACTAGCAGCTAGATTTTCCCGCACATTGCTTGGATAGTGACTAGAGCGTTCATCTACATATTTTATCAATTCAACGCCTTTTTGTATCATTTTAGATTGTGCATATGGATAAGGTCCTTCATACAAGGATTAGATTACCATTTTATGTACATAATTTTTGTGACTACAACAGAAAATTCATATGAGGTAGAGACACTTCACACACTTTCTAATGTACCTAGCCTAGGCTCAATAAATGTTAAGACTGTCAAATCATAAGGGCTTCTTGTAGAGTTCAAAATTTTGCTAATGTACCCTTTTTTTTATGATGTATCACATTTGAATAGCTTCTAATATTCATTCTAATTGGTCAACTTTTGCATTTCAAAATGAATGCAAAAATTGCAAGGCTAGAGAGTATTCTTCAATATGCTCAATTGAAAGCTTCCTAATTTATGTTTTCAAGTTGACTGTAGCACTTGTAATTCAAAGAAGAGTTATAGGTTGGGATCCTTGTCTAATTGCTTAAGGTATTACATTTTGTATTGTTCATGATTAAATGTGTCACCAAACAATGAGTCATAGATTGTTTGAAGTCTTTCTTGTTAAACAATGTACCTTGTTTCCATTATCAAAAACCTTTTTCTGAATAAGCTTACTCTTTATGATTCAATAAACATAAGGCCAATATAAGATTTGTTGCACACTTAATGGAATTCCATACTTATTTGCATTCATAACACCAATTTCAACAAACTATGTTATAAGACGGTGACAAATTTGTCTTGAAAACTGAGATTGGCTTTATGAAACAAGACTAAGGACCTCTCATACCTCTCATTAGCTCACTTGATTTAAGTTTTCAGGAGGTATGCAAGACATAATTGATGAGTGACCACAAGCAATGAAAAATTAGGAAATCCCACTTTGAAAATAGGTTTTCTTGCAAGTTTGCATACACTAGATTATGGATAATGATTGTTTGATGTTTTGGTGTTGTAGATTGAAAGTGAGTAATTGTATTTTATAAATTAAGCCAAATAACAAGAAATTCATGCTACAAAGAAAGTGAGGTAGGAAAGGATTTGTTTGTCAATATTTTGGAAGACAAAAACTTTGCAAAAAACAAGTATAAAATGCACGCTTTGGCTTGTTTATACTAAAGGATTATAGTTATACTATTAAGACTATAGTGCCCAATTCATATCCACATCAAACTTTCAAGACGGAAATTTCATATTAGCAAATTTGATAAATGATATTAGTGTACAAACAAGCTTGTGACTAAAGTCAAGGACTTTTACATAAGTAGTTTCACCAGACACTAGAGAGTATATGAGAATTATTAATTATCAATACAACCTAAAAAGACTTTGTAAAAGTGAAATGGTTTAACAACTTTATCCCTTCATTTGTATTAGAGATAGAGACAAAAAGATTCATTCCTCAATCACACCCCTCCCATGCAATCAATACATCACTAAATCTAAAATTTAAAATTACATATCTTGAAAGCTCTAATAGTAAATTGATAATGTATTGGTTTTAGATTGATGGTGGACTTGTAGTGATTTTAAAAGCACCATAATCATGATTTGATGTTTTTTCAAATGTTTGTTTATCAACACTTCTCCTAGTTTGATTCATGTCAAATTTTAGTGCATTGTGACCCTCCTTCTTTCTACAAGAGGCCTACTTGAGTTGAAGCAATTTCAAGCTTTAATCCCAGAGCGCCCATGCCATATTCACTCAAATCCATACCCTTTTATACTTACTCCAATAAAACCATTACCTAAGTACAGTCAAATAGCTTGAATTTTTTTGAGTGGTAGTAGACACATGCCTGGAGGTACATGAAAAAGTACAAGTCATTTGACTATACCATTAAGGAGAGGATAAGAGTAAAATGTGAACACTTTTCAAAAACCAGAGGCCATATTATTGCTACTAGGTGCTCAAGGGTTAAAAGGTGGTTAGAAGCTATAAAAAAATGTTGGTGGAAGAGTAGAAGTTGATGAGTATAGCATATTTGATAGTACAGAATTGCACTTGACATGGGTTAAGGGCATCAAGTTGGAATAGTCTACTCCAAATTTTAATGCTTATTGTCCTGCTTTATAGGCTTTCAAAATATGTAATGGGTTTCAAATTTGATGAAGAACTGATGACACAGAAAGTATTTGAGTGAGGAATGGATCTTTTTATCCACATCTCTATATACACTTGTATTATAAAAATAAAATGTAGGACATTTTAATTCAAGTTTTGGGATTTACTAGGTCCACTTTAAATATTGAAGCATTTATTTGTAACCCTTAATGCAAAACTTCCCAAGGGTCATTTAATATTCAAAAGAATATGACACTAGTGTCCACAAA
Source organism: Ulota crispa (assembly GCA_963920765.1). Taxonomy (NCBI): domain Eukaryota; kingdom Viridiplantae; phylum Streptophyta; class Bryopsida; order Orthotrichales; family Orthotrichaceae; genus Ulota; species Ulota crispa. The sequence continues at coordinate 20,691,233 of OY987244.1, read as the reverse complement.
TTAGTTCAAAATGACTAGATAAAGCATTAAACATTTGTTTTCCAAAAACAACAAAATTTTGAAACCAATGGAAATGAAATACCTACAAAAGTCTCAATAAAAAGTATTGCAAACACACAAAAGAGCACATTGACTTTGTTGGAATGGGTTGGAACCCTAAACAACTAACTAGAACTTCAAATAGATAATAGAACACCTATCAATTTTAGTCATCAATAATTTAGTTGAGTGACTGTACTAAACTAGCAAACATCTAATTGGATTGGTGTCCACTTGCATTTTAGAACAAAAATATCAACAAGGTATGCAACAAAATGTTTCCATATGCAAATCAAGAGCACAATGTAGGTTCCTTTTGTGCCACATTTAACTAAATGCAGACTATCCAAAGTCCATAAATGATAGTTCAAATATGGTTTTGGTTGCAAGACATTGAGAATACTTGCAAAATCTGCAAGAAACATGTTTAAGTTATATAAAAACATGCAAGATTTTGAAAAAACACATGTAAAATATTGATAAATTTCCAATGTTTAGGGACATAGAAAGTCCATAATTACATGAATAGTCCATATATACATCTGTAATTATATGTAGCATTTCTCTAACAATGCATAGGTTGGTGATCTTACATGCATTCACATGGATGCAAATATCTAGTAATTTGAAAAGCTTCAAGTCTCAACGACAGAGGGTCCCAATAAAACGCATATTTGCTTAGAGAAAAACCTAATTTCCTAGGGTTGTTGGAAAAGAAGCGCAGATTTCAGCAAAGGTAGGCCTCTTCTGGAGGTCATCATCCCAACAGCTCCTAATAAGATCCTTCATTCCTTGGCTTGTTCCCATTGGAATAAAACACCTTCCTCCCATTGCGATCGCCTTATGATGTCCGATCTGGCTATACAATCGTCCGATCGGGGTATACAATCGTACGCCATTTGATGCCCAACGGGGAGTTCTCTCGAGAATCTCAAGACAAAGGTCGCCAAAATTAAATACATCAACTGCTTTCTTTGCATATATTAAGTCTATCTTCATCCACCCGGCTCTGTCACTAAGAACTTTAGGTGAGTACAGTGAGGTGTCTTGTGAGGTGCACAGTGGAGAGGGCTCACATGCAAAGTCGATAAGCTTGACAATCATATCATCTGTGTCCAAAGCAGAGAGCACGACATTTCCAGGATTGAGGTCTCCATGCTCAACGCCTCGATCATGTAAATACTTCATTCCCTCCGCAATCTCTCTCATAATCGTCAACCTTTGATCGTCATTCAGAATGGATTCCCTTCCTCCCGATTTTTCCGATTCCAAAACCGAGGCAAGGTCCATAGCTTGCAACTCCATTATTATGGATAGCTTACCGTAAGCGATGGAATATCCCATGAATGTCACGATGTTCTTGTGGCACAGCTTGGGAATCGTTTGAAAAAAATCACCATTAATAGTACCATGAGAGTATAATAGATGGGACATGTCATCCTCATCACACCACTCTCTCAATACTTTTTGTGCATACCGGATCCCTTTCCATTCTACTTTAAAAACAGGTCCATAAGCTCCTTGGGCAATTAACCCTAACACAAAGAGCTCTTCAACAGGTATGAAATTGACTCCGTACTTCCTCGATCGTCTCTGATTGCGCAAAACGCTCTCCCAATGGTCCTTCCCTGTGGCTCCCTTCCACATAGATACCTCTGAGTGGAAAGGTGTGCTACTTGAAGATGCCCACGGCCGAGGCATCTTCTCCCGAATGTCCGCAAGAGCTCCGTCCAAGATGCTCGAGATTCTCTCAAAATCTGGCCTTGCTTCTGGGTCTGTGTCCAAGCATCTCCAAATCACCTCAACCACATCCTCCGGCAAGTTTCGTTTGCAAATGCTTGCCTTCTCAATTTTCTCCACCGTCTCTCTCACATTTGTACGCGTTTTGTATGGTGTCACTCCTGTCAAAACCTTGAAGCACAACGCCCCAAAGCCGAACGCATCCACCTTATCCTGACGCATCTTTGGTTCAGGGTCAAACTGTTCTGGTGCTTTGTATCCAAAAGTGCCGGCTTTTTGGTCGCATCGACCATGACTCACAAGCTCAGAGCTTCCAAAATCTGCGATCTTCACGTCTACGTTGAACCCAGTGACCCCCGATTCTCTCAACAAGACGTTCTTTGGTTTCAGGTCCCGATGAAAACACCCCCTCTCGTGAATGCGCTTCATTCCCCTCGCGACTTCGGCAAAAATGTACACTACCTGGTCATCCGACAAGGGTCCCTTTTCAATATACTCCTCCAAGTCACAATCCATCAGCTCCATGATCATGGTGCATTGCAGAACTATGCCAATCTGTACTGAAAGATAGAATCCCAAGAGCTTCACAATGTTTGGGTGCCGCAGGCTCAACATGCGATTCACTTCTTTGGACGTCAAAGAAACATTACCAAAGGTGCTATCACAGTTAAACTTCTTCACAGCAATGTCGCGGCCCAACCACTTGGCTTTGTGCACGGTCCATATGCCTTTTCCAATCTTCTCTCCGACCTCAACGTCTCTGAAATCAACATTGAAACCAGCTGGCAAAGTGTCGCCATAATCGAAGAAAAACTCCTCCGTCTTAGTAGCAGGATCACCATCTCCTCTCCAAGTCCTCATCGAACTAGTTTTCTTTGGCTCAGAGACTCAAGCGTTCAATGATCCTCCGAGTCACTAACAACTGTTTCCACCACTAGTTTCTAAACTCGAGTTCCAGGCACAGATCAGGTACACTACTATCCCTCGTGAACTCTCATATTTGAACTCAAATGGCATGTGAGGATCACTTGGTATACTCCTCTCCCCACATCGCAAAGTCTGGCGACCCCAACACTTAAATATGCAGAGAAATTCTCCCTGGTCAATAAAGCCTCCACAATAAAATATCAAGTAATGGATCAGCATGAACAGGTGTTCCACGTTTGGAGCATATCACTGAGAATCTGGCTTGGCATCACGTGCAGATCAACTATAACAGGTGCCGTGCATAACGCAGCTCACACTCCCATTGTCCTTCCCTTGTACTCCCTTGGAGCTCATGATGTAAATGAGAACAAAATCCCCTTGGACAAAACCTCGATACTGCAACAACTACAACACCATCACATACTGCCTTAACGAACTGAACACTCTCTTTCTGCTAGTGCTGCGAATTGATCACGAAGAAAGGAGCATTCACAAGCATGCCGACCTAAACAGCCAATTATTATACGCTAGGCACAAAATCTTGGACCCATAGACCTCTATGTATCGCATAGCCTCCTCATCTCTTGCCAACAAATCAAATACTCAAAACAGAAGAAAAGAGAGAGATTGCACATATTTGCGCTTCAATACATGCTGATACCCACAGCAGCTGTACCCTTGCAAGTGGATAGTTTCCAAAATGCGCTCCGCTACTCAGCACAATTTGCAACTATCTTCACGCAAGATTAATTACTGTACATGAGAGATGTGTCAACACAATCAGATCCAACAACGAACTTTCAAATCCACATACATGGCCCAACTCAAGAACACCAAGCTACAAAGGAGCGCGGTTTCGAGGTTTCTGAAGATCGGCATTGCCAGCACCCAAAGGAGTGCAGCTATTCTACAGCTTGCAACGGAGAAATGCAGTTAAAAGGCCCACGAACAACTAGCTCAGAAAGCAGAGAGCAAACACAGAAACCATCGAAGTCCCCATTTCAGCGCAAACCAGAAATCGTGAAACTGACGTCTAAGCAGCAATTTCCAGACCCTTGCCGTGTGGCTCTCTCGAATGTTGTAGATTCTCATGCACCTACAGAAACAAAAAAAATGCCACACCGACTACAGAGGAAAGACCCCGACGAACTAACTTGTGGTGGGAAAAGGCGAAGATGCACAGCGTCAAGCATCTCACTCAAGTGCAGAACACCAGGCCTAGCGGCTTGGCAGGGTCGACGAAATAGCTCACAAACCCTTGCCGTGTGTGGTGGGGTTACTAGTTCTTTCGGGAGCTGCAGAAGATTATAATGAAGGTGCCGTACCGACAATATGAGCTGCTGGGTGGTGCTAAAGTTTAGGCGATTATTATGATACAGAATTTTCCAGATTTGACTAGCATTGGAAATTGGGATTTATGGCCTCACACTAAGTCTCACGTCCTAAGCTTAGTTCACTTAGGAATGCGTCACTCTTCGAGGGTTTGGCACCAAGACAACGGTACTGCAGAAATGGGAAGCCCAGTTGAGAACCATATCCTCACAATATCTTTCCATCAGTTTAGGAGCATTTTTCACATATTCAATCTTGTTCTTGTACAGTACCAGGCGAGCATGAATTGTCCAGTACCTTGCTGCATTTCAAAGAACTTTCCATAACATATAGCAAAATTGAGATTTTGTTGTTTTGAATCATAGAGATTGATTCTTATGCAATCCCAACCAAACATATCAAATTTCGATTCCAAAAAATCAAAACCCTATTTTTGGTGAATTATTATGTATTAAATTCATGATTTTACATGAAAATTGATTGAAGAAAATTGGTGATGAATTTTTTAGATTTGATTGCATGGATATGTTGGAAACATCCATATGCACATTTTCCCTTCTAAAAAGAACCCCTTAAGTAACAAAATTATGATTGACAAAGAGTTTAATGTGGGTTGTGGTAAGATCAAAATTTGTAAAATAGATATTTCTATTTTTTAACTGATTTTTGGCTAAGTAAATATATTGTCATGTTGAAAGGTACAAATTTAAATAACATAAATTGATTATCATAAAGAAATATCTATTTTACAAATTTTGGTCTTACCACAACCCACATTGAACTCTTTGTCAATCATAATTTTGTTACTTAAGGGGGTTCTTTTTAGAAGGGAAAATGTGCATATGGATGTTTCCAACATATCCATGCAATCAAATCTAAAAAATTCATCACCAATTTTCTTCAATCAATTTTCATGTAAAATCATGAATTTAATACAAAATAATTCACCAAAAATAGGGTTTTGGTTTTTTGGAATCAAAATTTGGTATGCTTGGTTGGGATTGCATAAGAATCGATCTCTATGATTCAAAATAACAAAATCTCAATTTTGCTATGTATTATGGGAAGTTCTTTGAAATGCAGCAAAGAACTAGACAATTCATGCTTGCCTGGTACTGTACAAACCCAACAAAGTTGGAAAACAAAGTTGAATTGGGACTTGTAGAGTTGAGGAAATTAGACACAGTATAAAATAGTTCCCAAAATAGGATAATCCTTTAGCTATATGTATCCAAAAGTAAGCTGTAATAAAGTCAAATGATAAATAGATACTAACTGATCAAGTTCATAACATGGACAGTAGGACGTGAATTCAGAAAATCAGCCAAAGAACAGCTTTTACTTCTTATAACAATCATCCACAATGATCAAATGACCCTTTTGAGCTCCAACAAAATCTAGAAAGAATTTATCTTAAATGTGACCAAAACAATAGAGCTCCTAGACCAAGAATCAAGGTTGTATAAATCTTTAAAATCCAAACTTCATGCCTATTCAAGACTCAAAGAACATGGCACATTCCAAAAAGTCATAAGAAGAACCTCCCTATGGAATGGCTTGAAAGACCAGTAAGGTACCAATCTGGATAGATGATAGTTCTAGACATCAAATACTTCTAGAAAAATGTGCAACATCAAAAGATTTTGGGGCCACAATGTACACCAAAGGTGGATGTATCCAGAATTAGGGCTATTTCCTTTCTAGCAAAACTCCCTTTCAAAACCTCATAACAACAGCACCCTGCAGCGATACTTAAAATTGACCAATACGATTGATGATACTGTGAAAAATACAAATTTGGACAGACCCAAATTTTACATCTCCAGCAAAGAGGACCACTCTCTATATGACCTACTCAAAACTGCCAAAAAAACATGAAGCCCAGTTCTGGCCCTTCAGGAATTGAAGAGGTCAAGATGGTTGAATATGCCACCATGTCCCCGCAGGCACATAAAAAATGAAGATCCTCTTTATCTTCGAGGCGATCCGGTGTTTTAGCAGCTGGACCTCATTCACTGGTTGGAATCAGGCAACACAGCATATCCACTGTTCCAAACTGAAAATTTCTCAGAAAGCAGCTACGTTTGCAAAGACGTGAGCAACCAAACACAAACATTTTAAAATCTGACCATTTTCGTAGTAATTGTAGATTATACTTGATGCTTGAAAAGTGATGTGATATGTTGCGGTTGGATGTGGTTACCTCAAGCAGGTTGATCAACCTTGAACGTGAGGCCATGCTGGAGAGTAGAAAGACCCCAGTGGCTCTTTATCAGAAGACGATGGCGACGACTTCTGCGGCAGGTTGTCACCAGGTTGATCACAAAGCGTTTTGGAGTGTTCAGCAAGAAGCACGTGCACTTTTCGTACCAACTGCACAAGCATCAATCAATAGTTTATGTGAGGTTTTAGTGAAACTATCTCCATCCATCACAGGGGAGTAAGACTCCACATTCTTGAATAAATTGTTACTTGGCAACGATAATACGAATCAACACTTGATTTATAACCAACTCAAGCTAACTGGAATTTGTTACTCCATGCTTGCATTGCCAAAGATGTGTCAGAAAGAAATTTTGTGCCAACTCCTGCTAACGAACTTGTAATTACTTTACATTCGTTTCCACCAGCTACCTGAACTCCTTGATGTTGAACAAGTTAAGTTAATTGACCGTGCCTCTGCCAATGGTAATAAGTCTACCGGCGACTAGCAAACTTGAAAGCCTAACTCTCCGTTAGTCGCTTTGCAAGTGCAACCACACAGTAGGTAAGTTAATTTCCAGTTAGTATACATAGACTTGAGGATGTACATAATGAAGCAAATATACTAGTTAGAGAATGGCGCTGCAACAGACTCCATCTAATTATCAAGTTGGGAAAACACCTCATCAAGACCTCGCTCTGTTTGCACAGACACTCTGAGAGCACCAGCAGGGCCGGCCAACATGTACGACTCTGCCTCCTCCGCAGGACTCTCCGCAGGAGGCTCTTCTAGCAGGTCCGCTTTAGAAACAACATCCACCCATGGACGTTCCGGAAACAGTTCTCTGATGTGCTTGTAAATCGAAAGCTGGAAACAGACCACATCCAGGAGAACACAAGTACTAACTCTCAAAACTTGTGACTAATGATCTGCCACACTAGAAGCATAGCATATGATAAACAAACAACAGGTGTGATGAGCAACTACGCTAAACTCATTAAAGCTTCCAAATGCTTCTGAAAAAATCGCATTTTCAATAAATTGGTCACTTTTTAGCACAAAGATGACCATCAAAGATATTAACAAAGGAAGTGGATGGAAATCTACCTCTCTAGCTAACATTACCATTTTAGAAACACAATACATGTAATATTGAATGGATGCAAAGGTGGAACACGGTAAAATGGCAGAAGGGCATACATGGCCTATTAATGAATTCAAAAGCGCTTCATGTTACTAGTACGTGCCAACAATTTTGTACCTGGTCGGGGACCGTTGTACCACACTCGCCTGTCAAATCATGGACATAAAGAACAGCCGTTGGTAAATGCGCAAGTGCAGCTAGTGTCAACTTTTCGATGTTGTTCCTGTCCTCTGTTGACAGCATTTGCGAAGCGTCAGTCATACTAGCACTTGCCATGATTTATACAGAAGAGCCCCTCAACTATAGAATCAACGCATCAATCGAGAGACTATCGACTCTTAAAGGGTGCGCAATTCCATACCATCTGGGCGCTTCAGTAAACCAGGAGTATCAGTCACCTGTGATAATAGCACCATGTTAGCACAGTAATATTTAATGGCGGGACTTCAAAATCCATAGATCTCGTAACAATGAATCAAGAACATCCTCTTAAGATAAGAATGACTAGTCATATTCACTGCGTAGGCATTTACGATTATCAAAGAAAACCTGAAGTCGTAAACACGGCCCGGCTACTGCTTGCTGAATGAAAATCAAGTACCTGATAGCGAACGGAATCTACAAAAAAATGGCCCATAGATATGCCTCTTGTTGTGAATGGGTAATTACAAACCTGCAAAGCACTGAAACCACGCATTAACTTGAGCTAGGTGACTAGAATGTAGTATACTAGGGAGTATGAACATCCACTGAAAACAAAGGAGCGAAGTGCAGAATATGAAGATTACCACTGTTGTTGCACAGAGGCATTACGTATGTTTCAGAACATGAAATCTCTGGATTGATAATGAGATTAACAAAACAGCGTAAATATTTCCAAAATGTACCTCCGGTTTGCCTGACGAAAGTATTCGTACAAGTGAGGACTTGCCAACATTGGGAGCTCCAACGAGGCAAACCGTAGGAGTGCGTGGATGCACTACTGGCATAGCTCTTAAGACCTGGCAGCGAAATTCAGATACATCCAACGACTATTGAACTAGGAAAAACAAGAAATCCAATCACAGAGAATGGATACCCGACGTATGATTGTGAGTTGAATCTACTGATATGTATGTTTCTTATAATCTGTAAGATGCACCGGGGTCTAGAAACAGCTCAGGATTATGTACTAAAAACAGAATTTGGCGTACAAGGGAGTCAAATAACCTTTGCAATCTCCTTTAAGTCATCTACGGCCTGCCCATGCTTCTTAAACATGTCTTCGAGCTTCTTAACGCCCTGTTGCACAGCAAAGCTAACTATAATAAGTCACTCTGAAATGTTAACGGGATGCAAATTCGAAATACAATATATTTTGAACATCTTCAATAGAAGAGCTTATATTCAAGAACAAATTCAAAGAAAAATCCATTGATATAGCCCAAGCAAAGTAGCTATCAATAGCCTCACCTCTTCCAATCGCTCCTCAGCCTCACGCTTGCTAGTTGACTGCAAAGAAGAGCACAAAAGGTGAAATAAAGTTTCACATCTCTCTATTGCGAGTTTCTCGCCAAATCATAAACATTCACTAGTGTAAATAGCTGCTGGAAGTTGCTATACCTTCGCACAAACTGAAGCACAATTCTTCCCGAAATCGAGCAGTCTCTTGCGCAAGAGGTTAACCCGCTCTAAAGTCTGGAGCCAAGAGTCAATGATAATGTCGTGAGAAATTTGACAACTAGCCTTGCCACTCAAGATTAAAACTAGCAGATAAAAATTGAGGAGTACAAAGTAGATAAAATATTTTAAATCTCCTGGATACAAATCAAATAGAGACACAGAATTCAATCACAAACTGCCCTACTAAAAAAACGTCCAACCAGCCTCGTAACACCATTTTAAAATGATGAATCCCCCAAGAGATAATTGCAGACTTTTAGTATTCTTATCAGTAGAACTAGATTTCAGCAAGGTCGATTACCTCTTCGTAAGTGCCTGGCCCAAGCGTGAGCTCAAGAAGAGACTGTTCATAAGGATGTAGCTGCTGGCACTCAGGAAAATTCTTCACGTATCCCCTAAGAGGAATTGTCAACTCCTGCAAAAAAAGAGTAGGGCAACTGCTCAGCTCTAAAGTCCAGCCAGAGAATTGCAACTGATTACTTAATGAAAAGTAACACAAAACAAGTGCTTACCTTGGTTAGAGCATCCAACTGCTTGGCTCCCCGGTTCCGCTCCCTTTTGGCAGCATTCTGTATTCCTGGTTACAAATTCCCTCATTACACATGGCTAAATAACAACAAACTTCATTGATGTTACGGTCCCATTACAGTAGACTAGCCGTTGATCGCAAGCCCCAGGTCTCCGATATTCAAGAAATTTCAAAATTGAGTCAAATTTCTTCGAACTATAAAGATAGGGTCTTAAAGGAATCCTGTATATATAGTGATTTATAATAAAGTTAGCAACAAAATTTTAAAAATATATTGCAAACAATGGCTTCCCATTCACCAGACATCCACTGCACGCAGGTATTCACCTTACCTACAGAGTAAAGTTGGTCATACAAGAAAGTTGCTTACAATTCTACAATCAGTAATTGTATGAATAATCTCCACAAGACGGATACCAACTTCCTTACAATGTGAAATTTTTATTATAATCATCCCGCAAGGTTGATGTGCAGTCTGCGTGTGGAGAAGGGGAGAGTGCAATCAATGGCATGTCTGCCTTATCTATGAATGAAAAGAAACTAAAAAAAAAGCCCTTACGCAGGCTATGCCCACAAAGCTGCAGTCATATGCCTCTACTCGCTTAAACCCTAAACCTTAAAACCCTAAACTCTAAAAATTTGAACACTTTGAACCTAAACCCAGACAAGATGACCAAATGAACAACGGTGAGGAGCAAACCTTTGGTAGGTTTGATCATCTTTGCACGCCGTAATGCAGTACCGAGAATTTCGCATCCTGGAGACACCACTGGGAGCTGCTGGAAAGCACCAATATCTCTCCGTCTCGCCGCAACCTACACGAAAAAGGTTGATCTTAGGAGAGATTGGCTCCAGTACCAAAGCGATCTCTCCACAGCTCTAGAGCGATCTCCCAACAAAAGCATACTCTTACACAATACTGTCTTCTTCAAAATTCAAATTGAGGTAACGGAATGCCCACCCTGGTTTTAGTCTCGGGCTCATTACTCGATTGTGCCTGCTCGTCTGCTTCAGGCAAATCCACTACTCTTTCCGCCTCGTCATCGACACCCACGGTTAGGGTTGAGGCGACACGCATCTGATCAAGAGAGAAGCTGCGAACCCTGGTGCAATTTGACAACGCTGCTACTCCTTCACGACCTGCATTATCACGATTTCAGAATCCAAATAAAAAATTCTACACCCGAGGATTGCATTCTCGAAAATGATACAACAACGGCATTTCAACTCAATAAAAAGGTTTTGTTCTGTCCTCTTACATGATACTGAGCTGCCAAAATTTCGGGTTTCCAGAGATGGTGAACAAGGAATTTTCCGCCAAGGTTGGAGAGGACGGAGTTGGGATGGAGTGCGAAGTTTTATCAAGATGAAGATGTGAGGAGCCAGATATTGCATCGCGACCTTCATGACTCCCGCGTACGTCGAGCTCAAAGTTTTGGGAACTAGTAGTGCCTAAGATTACCACTCGCAGATCCCTCTACTGTGGAATTGCGCACTGCACGCTCTCATTCTGAAGATGCACAATTTTGCTAAACCCGGAATCTTGAGAAACGTTTACACAAGCGCAGGATTAAATCGCTACGACCTCCAATTTCTTCGTGAAACTCCCGATAGAATTGAAGCAAAGGTTCGTCGGAGGAGTCGCTTGAGAACGGGTATAGATAGAGCAGCGGTATTGGGGCATACTTTATCTATTACCGTTTTTGATCACAGTGAAGTTGTGATATTTAACCCCTAAACGTCGAGGAGCATAACATTCAGTAGTCTGAAGAGAGGCTGCCTTTCCCTCTCTTCAGGTATCATTCACGAACTTCATCACAACATACAAAAATGAATATATATATTTTTTTTTAATTTTAATTTTTTTCTTTCAATTTTTTTCAATTTCTTTCAATTTTTGACATGGCTGGTCCCCACATTGACCTATGTGCATTAAATTGAGTCTCTCTTTCATAAATTCTGTGACAAATTCAGCCAAGTGTCCTTTTAGCTACTGATGGGTGTGGAATATTTCACACTCTTTAGTTGGAGGGAGGGTAGGCTAGCTAAGTGCTACTGAATGTTATGAGGACAAAAAACGTCCTCCCGCTTTAAAAAAAAACTCTGTGATTCAGAATAAAGTTGTTTTTGTTTATCAAAAGTGACCATAAACACATTGTCCATCATGGAAGACAAAAAATTATCTCTTGAGATGCATTCATTTTTTTTTGTAACCCAAATTGTGATAAGATTCAAAAACATGGTGTTAGCTCCCAAGCTGCCCTTCTTGCAAATTTTCATGAGGGCACCATGCACTATTTGACTATTTCAACTTTTTGAAGCAATACTACTGGTGCCCATGTGCAAAGCACTGTAGATTGCTACAGGCAAGGCAAGCCACGGTGATCCATCCGTCCTTTAAGGGTTAACCCCTAAATGCCCAAGTGACGAGATTTGGGTTTTTACAAAACTTTGAAGATGAATAAAACCTTATCAAATCATTATTTTCAGTATTTTTTTCAATGCAAGTTTGTTTTGAAGTCTACTTTCAACACCAAAAGTTTGATTTTGAAAATGAAAGTTGATGATTTTTCTACTCAAGATTTTGCACAAGGGTGTCCATTGCAATCTTGAGTTTTCTAATGTAGGAAGATTTTGAAAATGAGCCTTAAATACACTAGAGCTTGGAGAAAAATCCACATTAGAAATCCATTTAAAAACAATGTAGGAGTAGATTTTGAAAGCCGTAAATTGGTTGAGGTTAAACATGTAATGACCTTAAACCTCATATTTTTTGGTGACCAACTTTTTAAGTTTGACATATGAAATGAGGATTAGAAAGCTTTAAGTCACTTTTGCACTTTTAACACCCTCATGTTCAAACGTTATAATCTTTCAAACTATAAGTGATATTGATGTGTTTTCTTTTTCCATGTAATCTCTAACATATTTAGTTTAAATTTGTATGGTTACAGTTGAAAAAAACTTGATGAAATTTATGAAAATGTTGATTGATTGTTAAGTTTCATGGAAAATCCAAAAATCCCAGATAGAGCTTGGGCATTTAGGGGTTACGTCCATTTAAACTGGGGTCCGGAGCCCATTCTGAACATTCTTTTGTTGCAATAAAAAGAAAAGAACGAGGCGACCTATTTGTTGTTAAAATTGGAAGGAGTTAGATAATGGCAGGACATTAGGATTTTTGGCTACATTTCTGACTATACTTGTTGCTAGAGAGTTGGGCAGGTGGTAAAATCATACCAAAATATGCAATTATTGAGAACTCAATTGGAATTTACAAATGGATTTGTATGTTGTGGTAGATTTAAAACCAAAGTTTTACTCAATTCTGTAATGACGTTCTTTGTTTAAAGTAAGTTAAAAGTCGCTTTGTTTCTCAAATTGTTTCAAATGTAATTGAAGTTGCTAATATGGCCCTCACTAATTGCAATATTTGATGATAGTGTAAAGGAGGAAATGAATTTTTTAATACATTATCCTTTACAAGGTTCATACTTTCCATTCTTAGTTTTTAAAAATTAATTTTACTTGTGTCAAATCTATTTGTTGATCTAATCAAAGCAAATGTGTATGTATATTGAGGTAAAATATTGTTTATACATGAAAAAAATAAAGTACGGAGTAGTATCACTAGAAGAAAAATAAGGATAAACGACTGCCACAAATTGCAACGATTACGTCACCAAAATTGCCTTGCAATTGCACAACAACTGCACAAACAACTGCACAATTAGATTGTAGTTGTGCAAATGTTGTGCAGTTGTTGTGCAGTTGCAAGGCAATTATGGTGACCTAGTTGTTGCAATTTGTGACAATCCTTTATCCTTATTTTTCTTCTAGTGTATTAGATTCCCTCAATCCAAATTTTTGTTACAATATTCATTGAATATAATGAATTTTCTATCATAAGGTTTTTTCAACTTCTTCCCTCATCAAATATGAAAAAAGAGCAATAACTTCATTATTAAAAAGATCAATATAAAAACAATGTCTAGACTAGTACATATCTTTAAAAATTTGTTTGTTTTATTTATAACAAAGAGACCACGATTGTCTTTAAAAAAAAATTCAAAGGATTGTAAGTTGACAAGGCTTCATCAATCTTCTAACCCCAAAAAGCAAAATAACTTGGAACCTTTCAATAATAGGTTATGATATACCAAATCATCAATATAACTAATATCACAAAAAAATCAAATTTTATTCAAAATTGTAAGTTCTTTATATATATTTTTTGTCTTTGCAAAGCCCAAATCAACAGAATTAAAATTTAAAAACAACTGTTATTTTTGGTATTCTATCAAGAACAACATGTGATGTATAAAAGCAAATCACCTCCATGCAAACACTCCTTCATAATACCTTCCTGGAGATTCCCTAGCCAAGCAACAAGTTTGCTAACTATATATTTTGGACAATTGTTTGTCAAAAACAAGTATTTTTGACAAGGGGAAACAAAGGGTTTTAGAAAAATTTGATGGAACTCAATATTTAAAAATAGCAAATGTTCACCTTGTATGTGGTGAAATTATTGATTCACCTTGGTAGCAACTGAACAACAATTTATTATTTTCTAAAGCAACAAAATTAGGCTATTTTTAATTCTTGGTTTTATTTTTCAAAATAAGAGACACCAAGGACATGATTGTCCAAAAAATCTTCAAAGGAATGTCATTTCAATCATGTTTTACAAATTTAGCAAATTTAGCAATTGGTTTAACCCTTAAACAACCAAAAGGTCCTTTGCGACCAATACAATATGGGGTATTTTTCTTGTATCTGGAATGGATCCAGACCTTTACTAAATTTGGGACCAACAAAGAAATTAGAGAACAAATCAAAGTGGTTCTAGTGAGCTACTTAAGATCCCAAGTTAAAATTTCTTATTGGTAGCAAATGAGAATTATACATCAACATATATACTATGCCCTATGGTCATTTAAGGGTTAAGGTTAGAGATAACTTTTTTTTTTTTTTTGCAAAATGGATTCTAAAGAAATTTTTTGGAGATGGATGGCTAAATGGCGCAAGTACTTGTATATGGAAACACTCTTACCAAATGATCTTGTTCCATCGATTGTATTGAAAATGTTCCTAAAAGTACCATGTAGATGTTGAGAAAATATGAATTTTTGGAGCAACAACTTTGGACTATTCATGAACAACTCATATCATTTTGGACTATGAGAAGCATTGCGAAATCTCTCAATGTTTGACAACCCACCAGGAAATATTTGAAGACATATGCAAAACATCAAGAGATCACCACAGCATAACCAGAACATTTACAAACAGACGTCTGATCTTCTATGACTTTTGCATATGGTGTGCAAATAACACATGCTTGGTGTAAGGTGCGTAGGGATTCTATGTCATTCACCAACAATGACATATTCAAACTTGACCAGTTTAATACGTGGAACTGTACTTACCATCAAATGTGGTAATTCAGGTATCTCTCCCTTACTCTAAGTATAAGTTACTCTAAAGATAGCAAGACCTAAAGATAACAAGAGAGACAACACAATTTCCATTCAAACAATGCTAGCAGGGGACACTTCGCCAAATAGTCCTTCGTCCACTCCGCTTACTAATAAGTCCAACCAAATCCGATCAGCTGTATGATCAGATAATTTGCCGTTGGTATCCAAGGCCGGTGTCACACTTTCGTGAATTTCAGGACTCGTTCCAAATGAGATCCGCGCTTCCATCCAGATTATGAAAAACAATCACATACAGCAAATGATTTCAATTTACCATATCACCGTTACTTACTTTGCAAATCCATCCAATTGAATTCGAACTATTTGAATTTTCTCCTACTTTGTATTATTCACAAATCCATGTGAACCATCCAAGAGAACAATTTTAAAAGTAAACCAAAAAACAAAACAACTCTGCAACGAAACCTGGTCTCATTTTCGAAAAGCCTGTGAAAGAGCTT
The DNA here is from genome assembly GCA_963920765.1 of Ulota crispa. Classification (NCBI taxonomy): domain Eukaryota; kingdom Viridiplantae; phylum Streptophyta; class Bryopsida; order Orthotrichales; family Orthotrichaceae; genus Ulota; species Ulota crispa. The sequence continues at coordinate 20,675,713 of OY987244.1, read as the reverse complement.
TACATAAGCAATTTACAAAATTCAAACTCAAAATCCCTAACCTCTCCTGTCACATATGCCCCTTAGACTGTCTACTTCAGGACATGGATCACTCTCCACTAAAATAAAAATATACACTTAATGCAAGAAGAAAACCTTACACCCTGAGCTGCCAAATTCCAAATATCCTTGAATCCTTGCTCATTTCGCATTTTGTCAAGGAAAAAGGTCCGTCGTCAGCGGCTGAAGAATTAGGTCATGGAAACACCAATAAATATATATCTTCTTCATCGTCTCTTTCAAAACCCTCCTCTGATCCATGACTTGGCAAACTCGCCGCTACCATTGAAGACCTGGTCGGAAAGCTCGGCGAGAATGGCATTCACGGTGAGCAAAAGAATAGATGACCCGAAGATGATCCCTACAACGACGCCCGTCGTGCCCAGAACCTTTTGAAACTGCGGCCACTCCACGAGCTTCGTCTCTTCCCACACTCCGCCCCAGAAATTTTGTGAAGAAGTGGAAACCTCCCCTCGGGAGACGCGCAGGGCTTTGAGCTGCTGCCCTATCTCATCCGGTGACACCTGCTGGCTTTCCTCCGGTTGAGCTGCTGATTCTGTTGCCTCAGTTGAAGTGTCGCTGTCATCCTCTTCGCCGTCTACAGCTTCCGATGGAGTTGTTCCGACGGGCAGTGGTGGAGTTGAAATGTTCGGCGTCTCAACGTTCTCTCGCTTTTGTTTCTGTGCGGCTGCTCGCACTCGGAACGAGAGAGGAGCTCGGGTTGAAATCGCCTTACTTTTCGGATAACATCTTATGCTGCTCTGCAAAAACAGACGCATTCCCAATACATAAGAGGCAATATAAATTTACTACCAATTTCTTTCTCCAGAAACAATTTTATTCTGCGACACTCTTTCATTGCCCGGAACCGTAAAATGCAACCAAAACCAGCTGTAGAAAATTTCAATAATCGTCAAAAACCTAGAAACAGATCTTCGAGAGTCGCACTTCTGCAGAATCTCAAAGAAACAAACTCAAAACTGTAAACGAAAATTCCAGAGAAAGAGGCCACGTACTCTGCCACTAGCTGGAACTGCTGGAATTCGCGAATTTCGTGTCCATAGAGTGAGAGCGCAGGATTGCACCACCGCAGATGCCATAGCGAACCCCGAAAACCACAATCCAAGAGGAATGCGCCAATTGAGGAGGAGGAGGAGAAAGGTGGAAGAGAAGGGTGTCAGCGGAAATGGATTGGATGTTTTTCATCCGTGAGAATGAACTTTCGGAGCTCGGTCACCGTTTGCCATTCTACCGCATCTGCTCTTCTTTCGCCAAAGTAAGGTAAGAGGCTCTAATTGCGTTATGGCTCTAATTGTGTTGACTGTCATTAATGAGTTACGTAGGCTTAGCAATATTGCTAAGCTTACCTAACTCATTAATGACAGTCATAGATATTTTAACTCAAATGTCACATATTCCTACATGTAAACATAATTAGAGCCATAACGTAATTAGAGTTTCTTAAAATGCACAGACGCTTGCATGATCATTTTTGATTCCACAATTCAAGGGTTTCATATATTAAAAAAAACAATGAATGAATGATCGTGAACGAGTTTTTATTCATTGATGAATACGCTATGACGACGACCTCTAGGAGGTTGTCATAGCATATTCACCGGAGTGACTTGCCCATAATTTTCACGAATCTTATTCACATGAATGATTTTGGTGCTGAAAGGCATATTTAAAACCCCCTATTGCATTGTTGTGAAAATATTGTATGACATGGATATATGACGCTAAAAGTTCAATGCATGTAAATCTGTGTTTCCTCTTCATTAGCTTGCATCTTTTGCAACTTCTTAAAACTTTAGAAGGTGCCATGGTATGACCATAAAAAGATATTTAATTGTAGAACACACTTTTATAAGATTGATGTTTACACTTGTGCTAATGGAATATGCAATTATGGGAGTTTAGATATATCCAATTTTCATTTTACTGAATACTCTAAGTTTAAATACCATGTTATAGAGCGTGACATAAGATTGTAGACAAAGGTGATGTCTAGGAATTTGAAAAATGTAAAATAAGCTAAAAGAATTGTGTACTGTCTATTTTGACTTTTGCAAATCATTACTTCTTATTAATAGAGGGTGCTAAAATTGGAATTTATGCCAAAAGATTTTCAAAATCAAAATTTCAGAAATAGGCCTGAAATTTATGACAACTAGCCTTGTCATTGGAATATCCTCCTTTAGGTATTTTGAAAAATCAAGTGAAGGAAACAGATTTTGAGAATCTACCTAATTTTTGAAATCTCTTTTGTTGAACCTCTCCCGTTATCACTAATTGAAAGTTCAATGTAGCAACAACATGACCATCAAAGGCAAAACTTTTAACTTTTGATGGAAGTTTTAATCCTGACACCCACTAAGGTAGGAGCACCCATAAGCGTCAAACTAAGGGTTTTGGACATGATGAGTATTAACCCCCAAACGTCCCCGGCACTCAATTTGGGTGTTTTCAACATTGAAATTTGATACTGTGGGCATTTAGGGGTTAACAAACAACTCGCAAATTATAGGATCCTATTAGGAACATTAAAAAAATGAGTCTGCACTTTTGAATGTATTATTTGGATACTGTGCGGATAAATTAAGAATTTTTAAAGAGCAAACTACCATTGCACCCATAACCAACACTAAGGTTTCATGTTCACATATTGTACATTCTTGTAATTACATCTATTCATTTCCACAAATTTTTCAAGATTTTAGAAGTGACAATTATGGGAACACTAACGCTTATGGGTGTTCCTACCTTAATGTGACATTGTTGATTCATAATGATTTAGAACTTTGTGTAAGGTAGTGTGCTCTCAAGTGTGCTCTAATTGCAGCCCTCTCTAATAAAGCATCCCATAGGTAACTCAAGAATGGATATATAGTGGTTCTTGAATGGACCTCTTCAAGTCATAGAAAAAATGGTGTATTCTATTGCAAGAGCCAATCATACTCTTCAATTTTGCTTCATCTCTTCACAAGTTGTAGAGTCTTTGCTTATGGAAGACTTAGAGTCACAAATAGGTGTCCACTACAAAAAACTTTGAAAAGTCACCAACAATTCAATAATACTTCAAAAAACATGAAAAAATTATGTTACATTTAGCATCCATTTTTCTTTAATAAAAACAAGAAAAAAAATCTTCTTGTCTTGAAAAGCCCATGAAAAGGCAGATCAGCCTTGAAAGTGACGGTTTTAGAGCGTAATACCTTAATCAAGTGCATTTTGGACTTGATTACCAGGGATTTTTTTATGGATATGAACTTATCAAAGTATTGGCGATGATTTATGATGATAATTTGCTTAGGTAGCTATTTTGGAAAAGCACTTTGAGAAGCATGTTTCATTCAAGAAGAAAAATAGATAGAATATTGATTACCAATGGTTTTTTATTACACAAGTAAAGAGACGCAAATGAAGTGTATTGGCCACAACTTTTGAAAAAGTACTACAAATAAAACGCAAAAGATGAAAATTTGTGCAAAAATTCTTAAAGAATACTACAAATAAAATTTGAAAGATGAAATATGTGGCTAACATGACACCCATATTATTTTAGTTCAAGATTGAATTGACAATGTCAATCAACTAATAAAAGAATTCATATACGGTGATCAATTAGAAGCGAACATTGGCTACGGAGACGCTCTTTTTCAAGTTCGTTTTCTTTAGTGATAGTTAAGGTGAATTTTGGCTATTTTTAGCCTATAAAAAAATACTGCTGATTACACGTCAGTGACATTACAGAGGAACAAGTTTATACCCGGGCATCGTGCCGGGTGTATAGACAGGGTATTTTATCTCGAAACCCTAGCCCTAAGTTTTGCCGTCAAAGCCCAGGTCGCGAGCTACTCTGTTTCTCTTTCCCTTCTCTGCAGGCGGAGCACCATCGGAAGCGAGCGCAAGGCGAGGCGACCGGGGTGCGGTCACTGTTAAGATGGTAAGTGTTCGTTTTCATTTCGATTCTTGCATCATCGAATGTTATTTATGTCGAAAATGAATTATCATTGGCTATTTCTAGGTCTGTGAATTTCGCTTGCGAGGGTGTTTGTGTGCCTGGTATATTTGAAGGAGGAGCCGGTGTTTCATCTCAGGCTGTAGGCTAGTTTAGGTTTTCTTTCTGAAGTCTTCATTAGATTTGTTCGGAATTGTTTAGGTGAATGTTCCGAAGACGAAGAAGTCCTTCTGCCCTGGGAAGGCATGCAAGAAGCACACTCTTCATAAAGTGACACAATACAAGAAGGGCAAGGATAGCTTGTATGCCCAAGGTATGTTTGTTCTGTGCTAGCACCTTCTTTCAGTGGTCGTGAAATGGTTCCGACAAGTGTGTTATGAGATTGAAGAAAATTTGCCTTTGTCCCCGTTTTTACTGCTGCACTAATTGGTCGTTAGTTGAGTTGTATGGCCCATGGGATTCGTAACCTGCAAGGAGAACTAAAATCTGTTCTTGCTATTGAACTCAATACTCTTGTGTGCTGGCATTGGTTTCTACTGAATTAGGGTTCTTGTTTGAAGATTGTGCTCTCTGGAGCTCTTTTCTTGGTAGCATCATTGTAATAGTTGAATTTTTGAATGTGGCAGGTAAGAGGCGTTATGACAGGAAGCAGTCGGGTTACGGAGGTCAGACCAAGCCCGTCTTTCACAAGAAGGTATGTTTATAATGATTGCCTTCTGAAGTTGCACGAAGTGACTTCAATTCTATTCTTTAGGTTGTTCAATATGAATGAAATTTATTGATTGTAGTCAAGCCACAACTTTTATAGGAATTGCGATCAGTAAATCCTGAGGATTGAGGATTGGGACAAACTTGCAGGATTAGACGAGGTTTCCGGTTGAGCGGTAATGCGTTTTTTCACTTTTAGTCAAATCTTACTTTTATACGTCTTCCTCGTGACTTGAAACGATGGTTATTGTGGATCTCAGGCTAAGACTACCAAGAAGATTGTGCTGAGGTTGCAGTGCCAGTCCTGCAAGCACGTGACACAGCATCCTATCAAGGTAATTAAACGTCTTTCTTGTGAATGGTTTGGACACTAAGCAGGTGGACAAACATGATGTTGATCATTTTATGCATCTTCGTCTAAAGATTAGAGCTTGGAATTTGTGTGGTAGATAGTCTGAGGTGTTTTGGTGAGCATATCTTGATTGTCTCTGGTGCTCACCGGGTGTCTGTATGTTGAACAGCGATGCAAGCATTTCGAAATTGGAGGAGACAAGAAGGGCAAGGGAACCACGCTCTTTTAGACAGTATACTTCGTATGCTTTTCTTTTAGTTCAGAAAAAGTACGAATTAGGTGTATTTTGTGTACTGCAGTGGTTGAAAATCATCTAAGATTCTGGTTGAAACATTTTATCGTTTACTGTCCGTGTTAAAGAAATGTTTGTCTGGATGCCTTTGGGATGTATTTATATTGCTTTAGTGATATTTTCTTTTCTCAGCGTGTGGAATTCTTTGCAACGATTGTAATATTTTTCATACTTACGTACGAGCACCCATGAGCGTCACTGACAGTGAGTAAATGGTTATGGATACTGAAGTCATACTTATGGGTGACAAAGTGATGGTTGTGGGTCTTGGCATGGCGGTTTTGAGTACCCATCTCACTATTTAAGAACCAACAAGCTTTGTTTTTAGCATCTCTTACACATGGTGCCTACAATTTCAGTGATTTTGAACTTTGAAAAATCTTTGTGAACAAATGCTTGCAATTGGAACCTTAAAATTGATGCCAATATTTTTGGTTTCCATTTCCTAACCTACAGTATTTTTTTCAAAGTTAATCAATTGTTTTACCTACTCCAAAACCCTTATTTCCACGCGTATGGGTGCGCCTACCTTACAAGGAAGACATTCTCTCACAGAGATCTTGAAGACAAGACAATTACTAGCGAGTAATTTTGCATGCTGTAGAAAGTGCTTTGTTATTTCTTGTTGCTTGATAAAATGAAGGGAAAATTTTATGGATACCCTTGAAGTTTGCAATATTTTCATAGATACCCTGCTTTTTTAGAAGTATCACAAATACCCTTGGACCAAAAGCTTCAGACATTTGTTTTGTTGTGCATATCACTGCCTTCTCCCTTTGTGTGTAGTGTGCATAGTTATGCAAGCGCACAATGGAAGAACGGAAGTGGCATGCACAACCAAAAAAAACTCTTGAAAATTATGTCTAAGGATATTTATGAAATTTCTGAAAAAGCAATGGTATCTATGAAAATTTTGCAAATTTCAGGGGTATCCATAAAATTTTCCCTAAAATCAAATACAATTGTACCCCTTGGGCTTTTTTTACAAAGAATGTTGTCCTTCAAAATGATTTTATCCCCTATCTGAGCTGGCTTGTTATTTATTTATTTATTTGCCAATGATGAAAATTCTCGTTCAATGTCACATGCCAAATTGTTGAGAGAAAGTCACTACTTATAACTATACACAATTTTGCATCTAGGGTGGGTGGGTCATATGCCCATTATTTCTTGGTATTCCAAGTATTAATATGCCAAATTTACAGGATCACTTATGTTGTTTCAGATTTTATTGTATATTGACTTTGGCACAAGTTTTTGAACTGTGGGTAATGGCCAATTTTTTTTTGATGATTGACAACCTTTTTTTATTTAGAATTTTTGAGGTAGCATTCAAATACATATAAAGTGAACCTACAATACACTATAATAACAGAAAGTAGTAGCTGGATCCCATATGATATTAGTTCTACTATGCGGGAGTGATAGAAAAGTTACTGAAGAAATTAATAATTTGATATAGAGTATTAATCATATATGTTCAATATCTTGAATCATTAGTAAGAATCCTTAATGAATTTTTTGGTGGTGCAAAACCACTAAGTTTAAGCCTAAACCAAGAAATTTCTACCAGATATCTATGCTTTTCTTCACATTATTTTGAGGAACAAAATTTTGTTTGAGACGATGTTTGATTACAACCATTTACGTGTACTTTAATCAAGTCGATATGTGTGGTCACAAAGAAAATGTATATAATAGAGAATCGTAACACTAGTTGATCTTATGGTTCTATTGACATCAAAGGCTGAAGAAAACTTAAAAATTGGTGTGACAGAAGTCATTGTGGTTTATTTACAGAGGATTATAAAAAAGACCGAAAACTAAAATTAATTGTGACAATAACAAAATTCAGTTCTAAACTTTTTTAGAGTTTTTTTGCAAGACCATAACATTGCAACTTTTAGAGTTTATTCAGTTCTTACAAACAATAAGCCAAAACAAAGCGATGGAGGTGAACCTTATTGTTGAGGTCAGGCTTAAATGCTGACCTTGGAAGTGCAAGCTGTACTTGTCAAAGGCAATGGCCTTTGAACAAAGGCAGAACATTCATAGTACGAGATTTTTGGTTGAAAAAAATGTCAACTAAATACCTTGTGGTTGAAGTGCTATAAGAAGTAAGTTAAATGTATGTCGATACTACTGTGAGCTTTCCTTCAAAAGAAACTGGAAAATGAAGACAAGAATATTGGGCACACAACAAATTAGTAAAATTGGGATGTGTTGAGGTTGAATGAAATGCAAGGACATTGCATAGAAAATGAGCATGATGTGTTCTTTACTGTTCTTTTGAATTGGAATGTTAATGGAAGTATGGTGGCTCAAAAATCAGGCTTAAAGCCTAAGTTAGAATGATTTTTGACTTTCCAAATGTTGTTCTAATGAATAATTTTTATACAACAAAGATTTGATCTCATCACTATCTAGCTTCAAGTGCGATAGTTCCTTCTATTTACTGTTGCATAAGATTTTGTTTTATATAAAAAAAAAGGCATCCTCAAATGCATTAAATTGTGTTAAAAACCCATTTGAATTTATTTTAAAATGTTGTGGAGTACATGACAAACAAAGAACAAGTTTTTTGCTTCTATAGATATTAGATCCTTTTGTCTTAGAATTTAGAAGTGAACATTTATTAGATTTGAGGTGGAAATTAGTAGAAAAATAATTCCACATTACTTTTGAATTATAAATTTGTGTGTTATAAAAACATCATCATTCAATCTTTTTTTTTCCTTGTTGTCAAACATGACAACTAGTTTATTTCCTGAGTACCATGGAATAAATGCATGGTCTTGGAACTTCACAAAAAGTTAGTTTTGGAATTGTCTCTTTTCAAGTGCAAAGAAATATTACCACTCTTAAGTATTAAATTTAAAATACATTATCAGAAATTCAATTATATTTTAGTTTAAAACTTGGATATTTAATGTAACAATTATAAGCTCTGGCCTGTATATTGATCAAAAGCCTTTATGACCCTTTGTTCTAAAAGCAATTCATACATTACATGTTTTTCAAAAGTTATAAATTGTTGCATGGAACAACCATACATAATTTGACATATGCAATGTAAAAGTAGTAATCAAATTTTAATCTAACAATATCTTATAATGGCTTGAGAAATCAAAAGTATGTGTTAACAAAATGACACACTAAGGTTGTAAACCATTGGTACAAAACCCAAATGCACAGTTTCAAAATCTATGTTTGCATTAGGAGGTTTCAACCTTTGGCACTTTGAGTTTATATTGGATAAAACTTTCTTGGATATAAGTGAATACATCACTCCAAATAAGTGCTTATATGATTTGACAAAATGCACAGTTTTGGAGATGTTCATATGGCTAAAAAAATGCTTACATTGATTCAAACAATTGTTTTGAACAAAGCATGGTGTGAAAAGTTTTTTTTTTTTTTTTTTTTTTTTTTTTAATCGAAAATTGATGTGATGTAAAAAAAGAAGGGAGTACAATTTTAAATTTTTTAAAAAAGCACTTTAGTTTAAGATGAAATTTCCTTCATATTTAATGACAACTCATAGCTTATAAGTTGTGAGATGAAATAGTGAAGGTTTGTGATCCTTTGTTATAGAATGGATAAAAGGTCTAAGGGCCTTGTTATCCTCAATACACTTTTTTGTTGATGATAGTCTAGTATAGAATTTGTATAGTGGATACCTTCGTTTAAGTAACTTTAGTTATTTGCTACTTTGTAATCTAGTATCTTTATGTAGGATTTGATTTTGAATGGATCCTGTACTCAAGGCGAGACTCAAGGGTTGGAGCTATGGAAGTCAAAGTGGAGAATATAGCATTTTTTCAAATGTGTTTGGTATTCTTTTGTTAGTTTATTTTAAAATTTGTTGTTTATGTTGTGTTAATTTTTTTATATATAAGATTAACTAGATCGTATAAAAATATAAATGTATTCATTTTGGATTATTTTTCTTTAAAACTTTTCTTCTTATTCATAATTATGTGATTGTGGTTTATTGAATTGGTTAAGAGAAATTAAATCTAATGTTAGAAGTAACAAACTTGAGAGTTGATGAAAAATGCCTTCTTTACAATGTTATGATATCTACATTGATGGTAATACCAAAGTGGCGCTAATCGCATTGTTTTGTATTGATTAGATGAACCCAAATTGTTGGAAAAGAAAGAAATGCCTAATTGAATCAATAAGAGGGACGTACACTAAGGTCACAAGGATATAAAGTCATAAAATAATTTAGAGTAAAAGCATTGTAAATGAAACTATTAAGTGGACATTGGGAAATAGATGCACATATTTGTATTTGAAAATGTGTATCACTAGTACATGACAACAAAAATCTAATTTAAAATGTTAGTGCATATTTTTAATACAAACACATCTATAAGGGGCTTCAAAGTTAATATTAAAATCTTGTTTATCATGAGTATATTGCCTACTTTTCTTCACATACCATAAGAGCATCTCCACCGGTGTGGGCTTGCTCAAAGTTTTCATCTGTTTTGGAAGGCCCTCAAGTTCCTTGATCTCCACCCATGCTCTTCAAAAAGGTGGCCTTGTACTTCAACAATCACTTATCAAGGAAAGTGGAGGATATAGTGCACTAAACTTAAGATGAATAGTGTCTTGAAGGGCCCTTGCTAAAAACGATAAGACAAAGTGTCTTGAGAGGATATTGAGAGGGCCCTTAGCACTTTTCATCCACCTTGAGCATGTTTGAGGCACTTGTGAAAATCCTCTAAGTGAGGGAAATTGCTCAACAAAATTTGCATATATGTCACTACCAAAAAGATTTCTAAGAGTGAGGAATTTTAAACATGCATATTTATGACATTTACTTTATTACTCCAAGCTCTCAATGTTCTCGTATTTTGATATGCAATTTTACTTCCACTATCAAAGTTTGTTTTATCAAAACAAAGTTTGTGCCACTTCGCAAAAGATATGAATTTCTAACTTTGAGACCCTTACAGTGTACACTTTTAAAAACGCCGACTGGCACATCTAAGAACGTCGTTCATCTTATTTCTAAAATCTTGGTGTCAGTGTGTTTTATTTCACACTTTTGTCCAGTCCTGAATGCTTTCACAAAGAGCGCCACCGAACTACGTTGGTACGACGGTGACGACGCGGGCGACGCGGGCCAGAAGTTTGGATCCGGGGCCAGTCCAGAGTCCGCAGATCCGTCGCACTTCGCAGCGATCATGCCTTGTCCCAGAATAATGGTCATGCATGCAAGCACCGTCGGCCGAACTCGCTTGCACATCCATTCGCCCATGCCTTAGGTTCTTGCTCCAAGCCACATTAAGCTGTAAGATGTGCAGGATTTGCATCCCCGCTTCCCCGATTTCGCGGCGATTGATGCAGATCGTTTGACGCACCAAACACTGGCTCCTCTGCTGGCTTGCACCATTTTTTAAGGAAGCTCAACTGTAGTGGTGGCATTGTTCCAGTGTCTTTTTATTTTTGGTTGTCTTGCATGGAAGCTGTCGTCGCCCGTCGTGGTCAAAGCTCCTCGTTCGTTGCTGCACCTTCGCAGTACTGACGAACCGTGGTTACCACCCGTCCCACCTAGCTGAAGTTTTTCCTCAATGCTATTCGTCAATGTCTTGTTTAGTCCATTACGAGGTAACTTAGAAATTCGCTGGGGCTTCGGTCACTGACTCGATTGACTGATATCACAACTCTGTGTTCGATTGTTGAGCGTTGCCGTGTCGGAGATTCTTGGATGCTGAGGTTAGGGCGATACCTGGATTTGGACGGATTCCTGCTTTTGAATCTGATGAGCGATGCGAGGGTTTGAGTTCTCGCCGCCAAGATTTATTATCGGTGACGACGCGGGGGTAATTTAGGTTACTTGCGGAGAAAGCGAGCTATTCTGCTGCGCGCTTCATTTGTTTGCGATTGCGGCCAAAATGTGCGATGAGGGAATCACTGCTACTCCTGCAGAGAAATCTATTATATGGAGTTTGTTTATTAGATAAAATGAGAATTCCTTCGTCGGGAGTGGGTCAATCGTGACTAGGGAATAGCAACAACTCGCAGCCCCGAACCTTCTTTGTCTATAATAGATTCAGTATCAGGAGCAGGTTAGTGATGAAACTGTGGTGAGAGAGCCGATCAGCACAAGAGTCCCAAGGGGGATTGCGAAGGGATGGAGGACAATGGGGTGCGCCACCAGCGAGACACTGAGAACGGCAATGGCGATGGCGTCGACCAGGAGATGACCACCGTGGATCTGTCCTCTTCTCCACCTCGTGCCCCTCCACCACATTCAGTTGCTGCTACTGCGCCGTTTGTTCCTCGGTCCGTACCACTTAGGATGCAATGCCTTTGTTAAGTGTGTTGATGTTTGCTTCCGGGCGGAGAGTACGAGGTGGATTTTTTTTTTTTTAGCATTGCTACTGGCCCTCTGTGTGTTTGAATTGCAAATTGGTGGAATGTTCAAATGCAGAATTTTGCCTACGATTCGAACTCGGGAACCGGAGATTCGTCCGCAAGATCGCAATGGCTACGATCACGACGGCGAGGTGTTTGATCGAACGGAACGAGAAACGTACAAGCTGGAGCTGTATCGCAGTGATCCTCTGGTGGATGTCAGGGGGCTCAAAAGGTGAATTGCCACATCCTCACAACCCTAACTAGTAATTTACCAATTATGATTTTTTTTGAATTTTTTTATATGAAGTTGCTACTCGTAAGGCACACGAAGAGAAGTTTGAAACGTGCTAATGGCACTGTTGAATAGTTATAAATCCTTTCCCCCTTTGTGATGCAGTATGGGAGGCCAGCAGCATGCCATGCCTCAAAGCCCTAGGGATCCGGAGGATTACTCCATGGATGCTGACGGTGCTAATGACAATCCGGGTTATGTATCTTTGTTTATAGAGGTACGAAACCAGAGCGCTGCTTGTGGAAGAGTTCTAGAATATATCAAGTCCTTTGTTATATTTCGAAGTTTCAGTGGTTATGTGGATTGGTGCATGCCCCTGCTTATTTTGCCGACTTTACTTGACTTTCATGTTAACCCCTAAAACCTCAATAGCCAAAAATCGCCGCTTTCATTTATATAGGATTTGAAGTAAATAATTTGTGGCGCTTCAACAAAATGTATCAACAGAAAAACCATACCTTACATTCTTGAATGATAGAAATATGTCTTCAAAGTTGCTATAAGAGCTTTCAAAGTGGATATTCTATGTTATTCTCGAGCACTTAGGGGTAACTCTGGAGAAATTGTAAAAATATTGCAATTGCAACAAATTGCTAGATTTTTGTTGTTTGAAATGGGCTACCGTTAACCAGCTCCATGAATTGATCCCTCAGATTTTTGGCGCTCACAATTGACAGTATATGTTCATTGTGGTGCAATGCCATGATGTTTTAAAGTTTTGCGAGTGCCATCATCTCCATTTACTAGTCTGTTGTGCGGGTTTTGGTGATTCAGAGAGCTGGTATATCTAAAAACCTGTTTACACACCCATTACTTTGAGTTTTGGGTAGTAGAAAAAAGTACACACTAACCTCTGTTTGTGTCTGCAGACTCAAATTGGAAAAATGGGAACCGTGATGGGAGTCTTTGTACCGTGTTTTCAAAACATTATGGGCATCATCTTTTACATCCGATTTACATGGTAAGCCTACGCTCCGAGATGTGCAAACTGTTAAGCATTTTGGAGCCACTGCTATCTAGGTTGGATTGTTTGTTCCCCATTCATTTTTATTACAATCTCACCGACTGCAATCTTTTTATGGGATGATTGGCAGGATTATAGGAATAGCTGGCGTCTGGCACAGCCTGCTGCTAGTGTGTTTCTGCTGCTTCTGTACGTTCCTGACCGCTATCTCCCTCAGCGCTATCGCTACCAATGGAGCTATGAAGGTTTGTTTGTGGATTCCAAAGCAGTCGTCATGGCTGTGTCCTAAAGTCTTTCTAGTAGAAAATTTCCCAAGAGGTGTTCTAGAAAAGCCACGTATGCTAAACCTTGCCAATTGTAACGCTATTGAAGGCAGTTTGTAATGTGATTCCCTGTCAAATGTAGCATGACTAGGTTTTCGAGAATGCTTCTGGAAGTGGATTTTCTAGCAGTATCTAGATTTTGGACTGCAAAGTGCTTGTTGCAGTTTATGTCAATGAGTTTTCACTGGCCTTCTTGATTACGTGATTTGGGAAGGGGATGGTCCTGGGAAGGAAATTTAATTCCGCTTCAATGCAGGGTGGGGGTCCTTACTACCTGATAGGACGGGCACTAGGCCCTGAGGTGGGCGTGAGCATTGGGCTCTGTTTTTTCCTTGGAAATGCTGTTGCTGCGTCCATGTAAGTGCAAACCGGTTTATTCAAATGTTTTTTCTTGATATGCGTCTATTCTGCAAACGTTGATAACACACTTTGAAGCTCTCTTGCATAGTTTGCAGAACCTTTCGTGTTTGTGACGAGTGGTAAGTTGGGAACCTGACTGAACATCTCTGAAGGAACGCAGGTATATCCTGGGAGCTGTGGAAACCTTTTTAGATGCCATCCCTGGGGCAGACATTTTTAAGCGTGAGTTCTTGAAGTCAATGCTATTAGTGCAAGACCAGAATAATGTTTCGTTTGATAATTGACTGTTGCTGAGATGTTTCGGTTGCTCTGCAAACCTTGAATCACAGCTTGGTTCTTTTGTAATATTTGAAAGTAACAGAACTTAGCTCTGGATTATTTTGTTTACATCGTTGAGATTAAGAATAATGTCGCTGGCATCTCGATACTTTTCAAATTCTCTTTTGAATTCTTCACCAACGGTTGATTTTGCTGTGACAGGGACTATAACTGATTTATATGTTGCGCCCTCCCCATCAGCAGTGCCTGAAGTACTGAAAAGTCCTAGTATTCATGACCTGCAAGTCTATGGATTGATATTCACAGCTGTTCTTTGTGTAATTATATTTGGTGGGGTTAAAATCATCAACAGGGTCAGCCCAGCATTTTTGATTCCTGTGATTCTATCTCTATTCTGCATATTCATTGGCATTTTCACGGCAGGTCGATTTGATGATTCACGTACGACCTCCTCTCTCACCCTCTTTCAATGCACTTTATGAAATACAGAAAATCCTTGTACCTTAGGATGCGATGCCTTAGAGTAGTTGTTTTTCGTTTAGCCTTGATAAGTGACCTCTTGGATATGAAATGTTTCTCTTTTCGTTTAGAAATCGTTTAAATGCTAGGAGGTGATAGTAATGTTCCTAACTCATAATCGAGTTTTAAAATTTCTGGATGATTTCTCCCTAATCAAGGCGAGCACATATGTGCAAGCTTCGTTTTCCATTCTTTTATCTAAAATTCCTAATTGCCCAAGCTAAAGTATTCTACTCTGGAAGCTAATAGTTGATCATAGTAATTTTCAAAAAAATACTTCCTAGTGTTCAAAGAAGACGTGCATGGTTTTTTTCCTTCTATTGGTACATTATGTTCCTTCCTTCAATCTTTCGGTTTAGCTTATTTTACTCATATCAGTATCAACCTTTGGCCATTTGGGCACTTACGAATTAACGTGATATCTTTGTATCAATGATTAATAGAATGCCTTTTGTAGCAATTACCAGGATCGACGTTAGCGCTATCTGCAATTCGGTTTCTGTATTTGGTAATTATTAATCTATGTTTCTTCTAATGCTGCATGCAGTTGGGGTGACGGGGCTGAAATTGAGCACACTCCGGAATAATTGGAGTTCTCAGTACCAGTTTACAAATGATGCAGGGATACCGGCTCCTACTGGTTTCTACTGGGACTTTGAGTACGTATCTAGCCTTGAAGTTTCTCTCTGTAACATTTGTGTAATTGGACCAGCACCAAATATCTCAATTAGCTTGCTCTATTCGTGCACAGAAATACGTTCATTTCTGAGCCTTGCTCTTCTTCCGTGAACTCAAGGTGGGATTGAATGATTGCAGGAGTTTACTTGGCTTGTTCTTTCCTGCCGTCACTGGAATCATGGCGGGATCTAATCGGTCAGGTTCACTCAAGGACACGCAACGTTCTATCCCGAGGGGAACCTTAGGCGCTATTGCGACAACCACTACACTGTACTTGGTTTCTATCATAATGTTTGGAGCTGTTGCTACGCGGAATGAACTCTTGACCGACAGGTGAAAACTTACTACTTTTTTTTATTACAATTGTATCCTGCTCCTGTGATGTGACAATCTGTGCGTGCAGTCAGAAACTCTGATAAAACTCCACCCTTGGAGCTTTGCTAGGAAACACTAGAGTGCTCTCCTCCCCATTTACTCTAAAAAGTGTATGGTACACTATTTTGCGGGTTTAGTTGATAACTTGAACACCATATCTTAGTACACCTGTCAACTGGAAAATTTTGTATGGCGCATGATTCACTCTAAAGCGTCTCTCTCCATTTTTTCAATGGTTCCAGGGTTAAATTAAGTAAACCATTTGATAGAAAAAAGGTTCATGTATTGTAATACATGCTATTTTGGTGGCATGGTAAATCATGGGTGACACTAAACGACGTGAATGGTGTACTGAATGCAAGTTGAAACACAAAACACATACTCCAGGTGTGATGTTTCGTGATGGTGTGAACGAGAGCTTTTGTAGTTCGGACCTCATAGCATGCTGTTGAGGTCTATTGGTTCTAAAATTATGTTTTTTTTTTGTAGGTTATTGACTGCAACAATTGCTTGGCCAGTACCATGGGTAGTACAAGTGGCAATCGTTCTTTCCACTCTCGGGGCAGCTCTGCAGAGTCTGACTGGGGCGCCTCGACTGCTGGCCGCTATTGCCAACGACGACATCATCCCTGTGCTGAAGTACTTCAAAGCGCCTGATGATGAGGAGCCTTATTATGCAACCGTGTTCACCATGTTTATCTGCGCTGGCTGCGTTGTGCTTGGCAATTTGGATCTGATCAGTCCTGTGACGACCATGTTCTTTCTGCTTTGTTATGGAGGAGTTAACCTGTCGTGTTTCCTGCTGGACTTGCTGGATGCTCCGAGCTGGCGACCTCGGTTCAAGTTCCATCACTGGAGCCTTTCTCTTCTCGGTGCTCTCCTTTGCATCAGTGAGTTGTGCAACCTTTCCATCGTTCTTCGGTGACAGTTTGTACATCAGGTTCTTTCGTGATTTTCCTATTTTTGTGGAACTCCTAACCTCAAAAATCCAACGTGAAGGCATGATGTAACTACACCTTATAAGGGCAATATAAAAATTTCTGACCTAACTATCACACATGTAACACCTTTGTTCATTTTGATTCTGAAAACTTGGTGCCATTTTAATCTGTGTCGCAATAGGTTAATGTCACGATTAGGTCCTCCTTTTCATTACTTTTACCTTTCAAAAACGTAGGGCATGGTTTCTTCTTTTTACTGGTATGTTTTGCTACTTTGCTTTGAGGCTTTTGAAATATAAAAATTTAACTACTTCAGATATGGAGGCGGCCACTTTTGGCCATTTTGGTACTTGGGGGGTGATATCTTTACCTCAGTCGCTTCATTTTTACTTAATTTTGAAAAATTACTGTGGGATTTCTTGTTTTGATTACATTCTAGTGACTTCTTAAAAGCTGTCGGTGCTTGTAGACATTGTTTCCGCTAATTCTCCTCGTGCTCTTGTGTAGCTATCATGTTCATGATCTCGTGGATATTTACCATAGTCGCTCTAGCACTTGCCGGCCTGCTCTACTGGTATGTAAGCATCAAGGGCAAAGGTGGTGACTGGGGAGATGGCTTCAAAAGTGCCTACTTTCAGCTTGCCTTGCGTAGTCTCCGGTCTCTGGGAGGTTGGAATCTAACACGCATTTATGGTCAATTAACTTCTTTGTCCTTGTTTTAACGTATGCAGCAGATGCCACACTTCACAATCAGTTCGTGTTTCTACTTATTTTGCTTGTTGTCCTGTCTTTTTCGTTGCAATGCCGAATAAGTCTAATCTCCTACCGCTTTCCTTTCCTGTACAGCCACACCTGTGCATCCTAAGAATTGGTACCCAATTCCTCTCATCTTCTGTAAGCCTTGGGGTATTCTGCCTAGTGATGTCCCATGCCACCCCAAACTGGCAGATTTTGCCAACTGTATGAAGAAAAAGGGACGTGGTATGTCCATCTTTGTGTCAATCGTGGAGGGTGACTACGAAGAGAAAGCAGATGAAAGCCGAGTGGTACCATCTTGACCCTTTGAACTAAGTTTAGTTGAACTTCCATACGAAACTTAACTACTTCTAATTAGATTTAATGAGAAAATGTAACATGCTGAAAACATTTGTATTAAGTATTCTAGGCCCCCCAGCAAGCGCCATAGGACCTGATGGTTTTATCTGGACTTGCGTGGGCAACAAATGAAGTAACAAGTGGCACTTCCAACTAGGGTTAGAATCAGACCTTGTGAACTACTAATTGTGATCAACCTGACAGGCTTGCCAACTACTTTCAACGTATATTGAGCACAAGAAATGTGAGGGAGTTGCAGAGGTGATAGTGGCACCAAACATCGTGGAGGGGTTTCGTTTGATTGTTCAGGCCATGGGGCTTGCAAATCTGAAGCCCAACATTGTGTGTATGCGGTATCCTGAGATTTGGAGGGAGCAGAGAAGCAACAACATTCCAGAGAGCTTCGTCAGCATCATCAACGATTGCTCATTGTCGAATAAAGCAGTAGTGATAGTCAAGGGTCTGGATGAATGGCCTGGAGAGTATCAAAAGCATTATGGAACCATCGACCTGTATTGGATTGTTCGTGACGGTGGTCTCATGCTGCTACTCTCTCAGTTGCTTCGTGCCAAAGATTGCTATGAAAGCTGCAAGATTCAGGTAAATTTTTTGCCGTCTCTCTGTTCTTTGGATCAGTGTATTCTTTGATATTCAACATTCTTCGCTTCTGCGAAAGCAACCAATAGATCAGTGTCTAGTCGACTGAGAACCTCAAGAATAGCTCGTTAGGCTAGTCTGTACTGTAGTCCAACACATTCTTGAGATTCTTCTCATTGAAGACCCCTGATCTGGGCTTCAGGGTGCTTTCTGGAGAACCTAATAAAGCACAGACTCTATGGAGTATATTGAGTAGAGTTTGTGGTAAGCCCAAGACAGTCGTCACGCTCAGGGTCTAAAAGAATTATCTAACAATAATTTGCAAGGGTATGAACTCATTCGGTTGTATAGATTCACTAGGGTGCTCGGTATTTTAGATAAGACCTTCGTTGCCTTGAGTTCCCGTGTAAACGCCGGGGGTTTGTACTATGGATTTTCTACACTACTGTTCCGCTCACGGCAGCCATGTTGGTTCACAGGTGTTCTGCATTGCTGAGGAGGACAGCGAGGCCGACGAATTGAAAACAGACGTGAAAAAGTTTTTATATGATTTGCGAATGCAAGCGGAAGTCATCGTTGTCACCATGAAGTCCTGGGAAGATCACCAAGAAGACGCTCAAGTTGTGGAATCAAATGGAAGGGATGGAGCCATGGAAAGCTTCTCCAAGGCTCGCAAGAGGATAGCCCAGCACACTGCTAGAATTCCAAAAGCTTCAGAAAGCAGCAGCAGCAGCGACAACAACAACGCCCAACCTCCGCTTGCCCCAGCTGATGAACAACAGGTGATCATAATTTTCCCTTTTTCTTACTCATATTTTGATACCTTTCTCTTAAGTGCAGTTGTTGAATATGGTGCAGGAGTCTGCCTGTAGGTCTTGTTATACTTGAGCTACGACCCTACAATTTGGAACCACGAACTCATTCCCATGATTTTCAACTCCTTTCTAGGGGTTTCTTGTACTAAAATGGGGTATTGTTTTAATGTGGCTTTTTTTCCCATTTTTGAGAGGATTGCAACACATTAAAGTACGTATTATTTGGATATTTTGTATGAAGTTTTGCTAAAAGTGCGGGTGAATCCCTGGGTAGGCTTTTGACTCTATAGCGTTGTTTTACATTGTCTCGTTAACTAGATTCTGAGTGTGTACTTGTTAGTGACGTTTTTCTCCAATTGTGACCTACTCATGGCCTGTCCGTATGAAAGGCTTCTCCAATATAAGTTTTCCTCTAGGTTTTGGTAGCAGAAAAAAAGCATGGCTATGATTAGCATGCAGTTGAGTATATTTACAAGTTAGTTCAAACGATTTATACGTTTTGAACTTTATGCTTTTATTATGCTTGAATACATGTGTTTTGTAGATTTGAAAAATTCCAAACAATCTCATGAAACAGTGTAGTTACAAAGAAACTCACTAAGAATGGAAATAATTTTGGTAGTAAGTATCAATCAGATTCAATTAATCTAAAATTCATTGTGAGCTGGAAGAGAGTTATGTTCTGTGAATTATCTCTCGTAGTGTTTGATGTGGCTAATGGTTGAGGGGGGTACTTTTGAACAGGTGAACAAATTCTTGTACACGTGCTTGAAACTGAATTCGATCATCCTGCGATATTCAGTACCTGCAGCTGTCGTTCTGGTGAGCTTGCCCCCGCCTCCTCCACACCATCCCGCCTACTGCTACATGGAGTATATGGATCTCCTCGTTGACAGCATCCCTAGACTGCTTATGGTGCGCGGGTATAGGCGAGATGTCGTCACCATTTTTACTTGAAAGACTCCGGAGAGCGAACATCTCAGTTTGCTTGAAAGATCGGTCACTAGTGGCACTTGTTCAAGTCGCTCAAATTTTCTGGCTGAAATTTGAGGCGACCTAGATTTGCAGGCTTGTGTCCATGACCCCTGACCATTGTTAGGTAGTCCAATTTTCCAATTTAGTGCGGCAGAGAAACAGAAATCTCGGAAGTGTAGGACGTATTGACCTGCCTGCTGTTGAGTTGAAATATCATTTATGTTGGCCATGCTCTATATTCGTAATATAGTAAGCGGAGTGACAGAACAAGTGGTAACGAACACTCGTGTTCAATGAGTTACTATGAGAGTTAGCATCTAGCGAATCTCGTTAGCAATTGTTGCGTGAATGAGATATGATGTGCGGTAATAGGAGCATTTATTGCAAAATATACAAATGCTGTAACTGACGCTTTGACGTGTTTAATAGTCTCAAAAAGCGGGTAGATATGGTTATGGAGTATTTGTATCAAAGTGATGTGCTCCTGTATTTCTTGGATCTGATAATAGAAGGAAGAAGACAAGAAAGAATACCTGCATATGAAAGAGTGCTCGATTTTATACTACTAAAGATCCTGTACGCTCCAGCCTGGACACATAGCGTATACACTGCTCTGACAAAACACAACGTCCATTGCTTTCTAAAAAAATGTCACTCCAGATATCCTTGCTATGACTAGCAGTTTGCAAAATTCAGCTGATTGCAAACGCAATATCAGGCGCCTCCTGACGTATTTGCATCAACCGGTTTTCGATACTCGATAAAACAGGTTTGTATCTGCAAGACCACCCGAAGGTACTTCAGAAGAAGCCTTAATTGATGAGAAATTTTAAACACTAGTGATGAATCACAATTGTCTACCCCAGCTTATAATGTATAGTGTCTGTCTTTCTGTATATAATCTGACCATTGGTACGGACCTGCGAACCCTAGACTTGAAAATGCATGCTTTAACTGCCATGTGGTGCTGTTATTTCATTGGTTATAGAATTATACAAAATTTTAGCTATGACTTGTCATCCTTTCACTAATTGAAAAATTCAATAACTCTATTTGACAAGATTGGAATGAAGCGGATTCCATAACCATATTTCACAATTCTACTAAATAGGAGATGTTCATTCTTAAATATGATGGCCCCAACATGCTCCTATTGCTTTTAACACATGTCATTCTCATGGATCATTAAATCGTCTACAGTTTAATCCATACTGAAGTTTAGTCCATAGGTTCTCTTGCCTTGCATTAGAGACATGAAAGATTATGTTAGAGAACTCACAGACTGCTGAGGCTCGTCAAAGCCTGGACAGCACGATTCAGGTCAGCTGACTGCCGGACCAGTTCTGCACTTAGCTCCTCAGATCTTGCCAACGCCTTGGCCAACTCCATCTGTGAAGGAGTGTCAATTTGTAAGCAAGAACGATTTAAAAATTATACAACACGATCAATAACAAGGTTAGAATTAATGAGATCAATACCATGCGGGATAGCAGAAACTGAACGGCATAGACCTTCCGGATGTTCATAAGATTTTTTTATTAGAGGAACATGTATAATGTGTGGATGTGCATGCACACAGCAAATGTGTCTTGCAGATAAACAGATCCTACTAGCACAGCTGTCATTCTAAATTTGGCCGTTGCTGTTACCTTAAGTTTGGTCTTTTCATCCTGCCAGCTCTGTGGCGTAGTTTCGTTGCCAGGACCTTCATCTTCAGCATGTGCGTCTACAACCAAAGATTCCCTTTCAGCTGCAGCAATCATAGATGATTGCTCTAGCCGTAACTGGTTCAACATGGCTCGCAGCTCAGTGTTTTGCTGAATACAGTCTTGCACCTAAACAGCCAAAACATAAAGTCACCGGTTACTGAAAAATCGTTCACTCCGGAAAAGTAATTTCCTAGTTACAAGAACCTCCAGTTAAGTAACAAGCAGCTAAATAATCAATATCCCTCCGCAGCAATCTTAGAATGCCACTATTCATAAATATTGGAAATTCATTCTTTAGAATGATAGGTCCTAATATGCTACTACTGCATTTTAACAGGTCTCATTTGAGTTGGAGCGGCACAATCTAGATTTTAGTTGAACCATTGTTAAATCTCTCCACTTTGGGTGGAGACAGCAAACGAACTAGTGAGGAAAAAATGATGAGAGGAAGGGTACTGCTCACCTGAGCTTCCCACTTTGCTGCAAATTCATTGGCTTGCAGGACGTTTCCACGTAATCCTTCATTCTCGACAAATAGCCTTTCTATCTCTAGGGACTGTTTGTCTATCTGCAAACATCCACCCACCCACCCACATTTAGTAAGTACGAGGTTACCGAGGAAGTTTCAACACATTCTCTGAAAATTCAGAAGAGTTCTCGGAGCGTTTTCAGTACCCAGGTGTAAATTCCCTTGCCAATATACTTACCAAAGCAAAGACGTTCCGGATATAAAATTGTCTGAATCCACACAGATGACATGAGGTTTTCAGATAGTACCTCGGCAAGTAGTGTCTGACGACCACTTTCTTGTCGCTCAATCATAGATGCCAGCTCCCGAAGTTTACTCTCGGCAATAGCTTTCTCTTCCTACGTCAAACAACAACGAGATATCATATACATAATTCGGCAACAGAATCCTAGCAACCTCACATACATGCCACATCAGTAGCCAGCCGATTGGCATGACACTGCAACTACCAGCTCTCAATTTATACAGATCGCGCCGCTAGAAAAAAACACATGAAAAGACAACATGACATGGCTGTAAATACCTTAAACTTGTCATTAGAAGACGAGTTCCCATCAAAAGCCACATCCTCCTGCGTTTTAGGAATACACAACATATCTATGTTAAAAAAACCCTGCTGACTACATCTACTGTATGATCAATGTCTATAAGCGGCAATAAACATAGTTAATTATGCTGTGCAGCATAAGCACTTCCGTACTTTTGATGTTGCCGAGTCTGCTAACGGTGCTTCCGTTAATGGAACAGTAACACTGCTGCGACTTTGCTTGGGTTCTTCCATGTCTGCATCTCAACACCAATTTATCAGCAATAAGCAATAATTAGAAAAAGGATTCGTTTGCATATTCCCGGGCTTGAAAGTTCATAAAAAACACAAGAATCAGAAACATAATTCAGCCAATTGGCGAGGCAAACCATTGCGGGCGCGCCAGCACACACAGATATACGAGTACAGGACCTGCCAAAAAATAAATTCTTCTGAGTAAAGCCCCTCAAGTGACTCGACTGTACCAAGATATGAGGAAACTCACCAGTAAGCCTCGAATTCAGGATTAATAGCTCATTTTGAAGCTCTTGATTCTGAGCACTCAAGTTAGCGGATCTTTGGCGTTCCACCGATAACCTCTGCTGCTCCTGCTGAAACCTCAACAGAACCTCCTGATAAAAAATACACGATATTAGTCCCTGAACAAACTAGAGTTCCATCACAGAAATAACCTCCTAGCTATTACAGGGATGGAGGAACTGGATGACACAGTTTGGAAGTACACACAAGATTGACTGATGCATATCGCAGAAATCAAACTGAGATTGAACACGACGGCCAACAATACTCAACACTAACACTTCTTCCAAACTAGACTTCATTTTTCCATTCTGCGACTGAAAGTTCCGGAAATTACCGGAAATTACCGGAAATTACCCCGAGACTGAGAGTGCGGCACAATAAAGTAACAGTCGTGGAAACCAGTCAGGAGGAATACAAAAATAGAGGCATGAACACACGAGATGTCATAGCAAATACGTCGCACCTCGAGCTCCTTCTGGAGAGAATTGTTATGTTGCTCTGCTAGACGCAACTGATCTGCCATAGCCCCTAAGCTTTCAGACTGATCCTCATTAGCCTGGAGCAACTTTATTTCGGCCCTCACAGCTGCTGCATCCTCTTCTGCCTGTAAATGGTCGTTGTGAACACAGAATTACCACCAACTCAATGAATGAGAGCATACACAGGTGCCTCCTGACGCACAACGCACCTCCAAAGGTTCTTTCAATAACGCAATTAAAAGTACACAGAAAATGTCTCAAGGCAACGGCAGAAAGTTCATGTATTAACACTAATATGATTGGAAATTCTGGACAGGACCGATTCAAGGTTCTGCAGTACCCAACAAGCTCATAGGCTTGCAATGAAGAGACTCCTTTACTAACATTTCACAATACGAAATCAGACAATAAAGGTGAGTCTAACCTTATATTGCTCTTCTTCAGCCTCTTGCAGTCTCCTCTTCAAAAGGCGTAGCTGTGCAACCATGTCTTCCTGCTCTGGCCAGGTCTCGAATATTTAGGATATACATAAAAAAGATGAGGAAAAAATGTACAATCTGTCTGTGACAAATTGCCTCTAATTGTAAAAATAAACAAGATCACGACGTACCCGTGATATAAAGGCAGCATCTCGCTCCATGGCAATCGTGTCAAGAGATTTCCGCAGCATTGCCACGGTTTTCTCGTCCTGCAAATCCAGTAGTCACCTCATATGATTTTTTTGTTTTTTATGGAACACAAAATTGACGCTATCAAGGAAATTGCTCGTAATCATATCCATCTCACGTCAAGAGAGTATCGTAAACTTTCATGACATATGTCAGATACTTACTTACAGTTTTCACTTGCCACACACTCAAAAACTGCAACATCTGAATTTCCATTTGTATGCAATTGAAATAGCTTTTCTCTGACCATTTTCATATCCATTTAAAAGAAGACGAGACATGTTCATACTTGAGAAACTTGACCGCGGGCTCTGTCGAGATCGTCTTTAAGGCTCTCAACTTTCACCGACGTCTCTTCCTTTTGCCTGCTTAACAAGTCCCGTTCAGCTTCCACTTGTTGCAGCTGCATGGAACAAACCAAAAGTCAATAAGTTGTCAGATGACCGCAATCATCACCGGCAACGATGACAGGTGCAAAACACATGGAGAATCAACAGCAATGTTCTAGAGAACGAAGGAAGAAAGTATCCTCGGTGACGATCATAGAAATCTTTGACCACGGACGAGAAAGTCATGAGAAGCGGCAGTACACATCGTCGATAAAACAACGATACTGAATAATGACACTACCAATCACTGACCTTTTCCTCCGTCATTTGGAATCGAATCGTCATCGCTTCCAGCTCCCCTTGAGCACCATTACCTGAAACAAGTTGACTGTGATCAGTACAAATTGCCTCAACACAAGGTACTGAGAAGCCCACATAAAGTCCTCGAATGTCGCCAAATAGTTGACAACACCTACTTCACAAAATCCTTGATAGATCTCAGTTCATCTCAGAGTAGATCCCGATGCCATCTCTATTTGGTAAGTTGAAGGATCGACCAACATTAGCTTTTTAAAGCCAAAGACTGTCTACGGTATGAAACCGAACTCCATCATAAATCATAAGTGCAGTTGAAAGATCTGTGAGAGCAGCCACCTGATAACGCCGCTGCTTTCTTGCGACGCAAATCCTCCAGCTGCAATACACGTGCCAGAAAACGTTATACTAGTACAGGAACTCCTAGCAAAAGGGAAAATGAGTAAGAAAACGGAAGCTGAGAAATTCACAGGATTGCATAACCAATTAAACAATCGAGTCCCTTAGATGGAGCTCCGGACTTTGTTACAATGGCAATCCTGCAGAGCCAAAATCAATGCAAGAACCCTTTCATTTGTGAGTTTCACCTTCATTTCATAAGCTCATCTATCAATGTGATGCGACTATGTTACAACAACAGCAGACAAAGGTAGCTGCCACAAAAATTTGATCTCTCACGAAAACAGGAGGCGAAGAGATGACTGATTTCTTCAAGTTGCTTCTTGCGAATTACAGCTTCCCATCGGATCAGTTCTGAGGTTCATCTCTCAATGTGACGTGATTACTTTACAACAAAAAAAGCGAAAGAAATACGCCTACATTTATTTATCTCTCGCCAAATTACGAACATTTGAATTGTTAATCCAATTCACGGCTACAATATTCACCTTTTGCCGCCCTTTCAACGCGTGCATCGCATCCATCGAGTACGCACCAAAATTCGCAGTCGTCTGAGCCGAATCTCGCTCTCATACACCAACCAAATGCCTCTGAAATCGGCGAAAATGATCGGCAGAAAACCTCCCGCAAGTAACTTAGAGTCGATCTAAAACCTTCACTTCAAGTCAGAACTCAAACTTTGAGCTGCAAGGTCTGCAACCAAAGCTCGATTATTCTACCAAATTTTGTACACATCGAAGAAATAAAATGCAAAAATCAAACAGATTTACGCACAGGCCGATCCGATTCATCCGAACATCGCATTAGGGTTTGGCGCTTGTCAATGCACTTTTTCGAGTCTATAGCGTGGAAGTCTGAAACTTTCATACCCGACCTCTCTAATATCACCTTCTCTAATATCGTATACCCTGTTATCTACCATATGCAGTTTTGCAGATATCCCCCACAAAGTGGGCATCGCATATTATTCCATGCTATACCCTCCCAATACCAGTTCCAACCACAAGGTTGTTTTTATCTTGCCTACTACGGTAGACTTTTTAAAAATATAACATGGTGGGTCTAGCGGGTGTGTTCAATTTAGAGAAGTTTTTGAATTAGATCTATATAAGTATTATTGAGAGGTTCTATTGAAAACAGGACGGCGTGGTTTTCTGTTCAAATTAGAGAGGCTCTTTTAAGTTTATATAGGATAAATTTACAGAAGTTTTGCTGTATAATTAATCTCTTGATGTTGAAAACATTTGTGAGCCTCTCTCCAAACTATCTTAAGATGTAAAATAATAGATTTTGATTTCAAAATTTCAAATGATAAAAGAAATTCTATAATGAAACCTCTACCTTGTCGTGCAAGGCCCGGAGGCCCTTACATTTGGAGTGCCATCATCTATTAAGTATGTACAATTGGTCAATTTTAAAATGGAGCCATATAATTTTTATTATCGTATCGGCATGATGACTTTGGACTCAATAGGTAATTTTGTTAAGCCTTATGAATTCTGAGGTCCAACTAATTACGTTTCCTAATTAACATTATTGTGTTCATCTTTTTTGATTGAGCAATAAACTCATGTCTTATTTACTTGTTAGGGTAGGTTCTTTGATTTTTAAAATTAGAATGTCCTTCTTCATTTGCATCGTTATGCTTGAACTAATCAAACAAATTCTTTTACGCCTTTTTCAAATTGAAGTCTCGATTTTTAAATCTTTCATTAAACAAAGGGGAAATTACAAATAGGGGCACAACTACAAAATAATTTGTAAATTTTTGTAAATTTTTTTGGTTTGGACATTGATTGATTTAGATACGTCACATAAAATGTTAGCTAACTTCCAAAAAATTTAGAGGTCTTTCATAAAATTGTCATTCCCTTTACTAAAATTACTTTATTTAGGCTTGATTTGGAGAAACCTCAAATTTTTTTGGAAATTTGCCAACATTTACTATAACGTATCTAAATCAATCAATGTTCATACCAATAAGAATTACAAATATTTATATTGAAATTGTGTCCCTATTTATACTTATTTTGAAATTGTGCCCCTATTTGTAATATTTTTCATTTTCATGCCCCAATTTATAATTTCCCTTAACCCTGAGTGCCCCCAGCGCCCCAAATTTGGCCCCTCAAAATCTTTTTTTAATGCTACGGAGCCAAATGGGGTCGTACTGGGACATTGTAAGGTCTGACAATACTACTACTGGTTCTGTTACGAGAGGTAATGGTGATCACTATCATGATCGTGGCAGGGTATAACAGATCAGCTCATGGGATTAGGGAAAGTAACTTTTGGAGGGTTTTTGGGTTTAGACGTGGACCGGTTCCACCGGCCCTAGCAGGTTGCATACCGTTGGGGAGGGTCCGGGTGGTGCAAGCCAGGACATCTTGTGCTTTTTGTTTGGGCTCAAACACCGGCAATGAGTCCGTCGTGTTAGTCCTGCAAGTACTGCGTACCGGTGAGCAGTTTAGAGGTCACTCCATTCGAGGTCACTCCATTCGAGGTCAGGTTTGATAGTTTGAAACTTGTCGGAAAATCCTAAATTCTGGAGCGTAGGCAAATACCTCACTTTTGAAGCAATCTTCAAAATTTTGGAGAAAAAAAGACACTAGACCATGCTAGAATCAAGGGTCGCCAGCAGCGGAGGCCCCCATTTTACCCAGGAATCTCAAATTTCAACGAGTCATTGACCACTATGATCTTCTTCATCCTGCGGTGAAATAGATCCAGAATTCTCAAGTGGGTCCGAGGTCGAGGTAAGCACCAATTTCAGCGGTCCATCCATGTGGATGTCATTTCTCCAAAATCCACAAAGCTTTCACTGCCATGGGGTATTCCGGGCTGGCCTATACGTGAACTTGAGCTGGGCGCTCAGGTGTTAAACAAAATATGTGATTTTCAACTTGTAGTATTTGATGATACATGGGATAATTTTTTTAGATACATGGACGTAAAAGAAAAAATAAACAAATCCAAGTACTGTACTGTACTGTTGATGAAGAAGATAAATTCTTGGAAGAAGGTACATCTTAGGTACATGGTTAAAAGATAAATCTTCATTCTCAATAACTTTCTTTGAATTAAGAAACTTCTTGTATGTTATTTTTACTCAAATAAAACCGTCATTGCTTGCAAAAACTATACATTGTTTTCATTTTGTTTGAATATAAAAATGAAATTTGAAAAAAATCGTCTAGATGTGAATCTAGTCAATTAAATGGAGAAATATTCTTTAGAAGAGGTACATGTTTTGAAATGCATGCTTTATGATTGATGTTAAACAGTCCTCGACATTCCTGTAAAACACAATCATTTCAAGCAAAAATTACAAAGCTACCTCAAACTTTTATACAAGAACTGTGGAATCTCTGACGATTTGAGCCTGCTTAAAATTATCAAAAACTCAAAATAATGTCTGCATGAATTTAAGGATTAAGGTGTTGGAATGGGATGTCATTTTGGAAACACATCATTCTAATTTGCAACTAAACTATATCTGAAAGTAAGTTTCAAGATTAGAATTTGCATATTTGCTTAAATGGATTGTAAGCATTAACTATAAACCAGTAATAAAAATTCACCACATCAACCTCTAATTATATGACAACTGTAAAAAGACAATAGTAGCACAAACTAATATGATTTTAAAATAGAGCAAGTGAATAATCTACTATATTGCATTCTTAACCCCTAAAGGACCATTGTCCCTACGGGGGACAAATGAGATTTTGGACAAGTACCTACAGCCTCAATTTTTGTCCTATTTTTTTGAAACTTTTTTTGAAGATAGAAAAACA
Organism: Ulota crispa; assembly: GCA_963920765.1. Lineage (NCBI taxonomy): Eukaryota > Viridiplantae > Streptophyta > Bryopsida > Orthotrichales > Orthotrichaceae > Ulota > Ulota crispa. Next base: position 20,646,473 of record OY987244.1, on the reverse strand, counting down.
TAGTAACTTTTGGGAAATCTAATTTTTATTCCAATTGATGCTAGGGAGCAAAAGTTATGCCCAAATAAGCACAAATTTGAGGACTAGGGGCAACAAAAAAATTCTTATAAAAACTTGAAAAAAAAAAAAAAAAATCTTATAGATTATATATTTATCTACACCTGAAGCTTTGATTCATTCCATTTGGACTAGTTATGAGAAAGTTATGGACAATCTTGTTTTTTGGGCAACTCAAGCATCTTTTTGAAAAAGTAACTTATAAACTTCATTTTTGAATGCATGTTTAACATATTTTCAATTTTTTTTTTGGAGAGGGTGAAGTTTGCTTTCTAAAACAATCTCACCATTGGGATTATTGCGATTCAATTCCATTGCAGGGTTATTAGCAAATTAAGTTTTTGTTCTATCTCATACCTTCTTCTACCTAATGTTTTTTTAAAGAATGAAAATTAAGTATTCTTTTTTAAAAAAAATTCCCAAGACTCCCAACTCAACTTCCCACCATGCAAAAATAGAATTCCAAACTCTGTGGTGCAAAAAATTTAAGTTAAAAATGTTCAAAGTTAATAATCTAGTCAAACAAGGTGCAAAAAAAGTTATTTTTTACACTTTAAATGCATATATCTTCCAATCTGTGCGGTCAAAGTTCTTGAGTTTTGTATGACACATTCTTATAGTAGTCTAGCACAAGATCCTATGGTCACATATGCAAAATGTCTAATTTTCAAACTTCTTTACTCTTTGCCATAGAGGTGGCAGTTTTGAGTGTCTTTTGACAAAATAAAGGCCATGATCCTTTAGGGGTTAAGAACTTTACATGTAGACACATGTGACATTTTGTTTTGTATACTAACTTTGGATTTAGTTATCAAAAATGGAATTTTCTATTTGTGTACGTCAATTGATCATGTCATTACTATTATGCTTTTACATAAATCATCATGCACATCACACCTAGTACAAATTGTGGCGGGTCTTTTTAAACATACAAAAACGCCCCTTCTACCGTTTTGATACAACACAATAATTTCATGAATATTATGTTCATAATATGATTTTGGATCCTTATTGAGCATTTGCATGGTCAAGTGGACCAAAAATGGTGGATAAAACCTCATAAAAAGTTCATAATTCTGAGATTTCTATGAGTATGGATCAAAAAGTGTTGTTTTCCTTTATAAAAATACGTGCATTATAAAAAATAGGGCCAAGCCCATGTAACCGTTAGGAAGGCTTTTGCAAAAGAAAAAGAAATAAACTAAAAAAATGTTAAAATCATTAAGATATTGCCGCCTAAACATTCAACCTTAATTTGGGCACTAAAAAGTCCATAGCTTTTATTGTATATCACTTCTCTAAAATTATAGCACGTTTTTGAAATACTTAAAAGATGCTAAATTACATATGTAGTCCCTATGTACGCATTATAACTAGCTTGATACATTGTGTCTATCATTTTCATAGGATGTTGTGAATGGGACAGTCCATATATATGCATTGAAAAGTCCCTTATTTCTTATATTATTAATTTTAACAAACATTGATTACATATTTTGTTTTATGAACAAGTATAGAATTGTATCACTAAATTAGAATGTTTCCAAGCTCTTTCTTCTGTAAGAAATAAGTTACGCAACCAAACATGTTTCTGAAAATTGAATGAGACATGCATTTTGGTCCACCTGACCATGCATCCACCGTATTGTTGTAGTTTAATTATGGCCATAGATGAGCAACTGAAAATCTCTAGTAGACAAGTATCATGTCGGAGTAGTGGATGGTAGTCATGCTCCATCACACACAAAGAGAATGATTTAGGAGAGGAGGAAGGAATCAAATATTCAATAAATTGGTTCAAGATCCGCATTGCAATTGTTAATAACCATGTTCCAATTTAAGTATAAATTATTATATGGGTTTGGGGAGTGGAACAATGCATGATTTCTTGTAAATTTGTAAATTAAATTCTCATCTATCTAAGGAGTGGGTTGTCTTGTCTAACGCACGGTATAATTCTCTATAAACATCACAAGTTTTATTATAGAGGGGAAGGGAGAGTTAAATGCACATAAAAGAAGGGTGAAAAGTCATTGGATTTTTTCTAAACTCTCCATTATAAGTTTGAAAATTTTCATTATAAAATATTAGGTGTCAAGCATGTTTTGGGTGTTTGATTGTCACCCATATTTTGAAATTCAAAAATGGTATAGGGAGAGGAAAATACAAGAAAAGGATGATGAAAAGCAATTGGAAATTTGAGGAGGGGAGGAAGAGCAAAAGACATGAAAATTAAGGGAGGGTGAAAAGTGAGTCACAAGAAATTAAGAAAGACAGCACAAAGCACATGCTAGGCATACTCATTTATTTGAAGTGTAAAGAAGGAAACAATGACAACACTTGAATTTACTTAAATTTAGCATCAAGTAGTAGTAAAGCTGAATTGTATATTTTAAAACTTACAAATGCTCCAACTTAATGAATAATTATGATGATAAAACTAACGCTCAATAAACAGCTTGCGGGGAAGCTTTGGCCACATTTTCAAAGACCTTCCACACATGCAAAGCCAAGTCAGGGGGTGGCATGGTGGATGCTTTAGGCACGTAGACGCCCACCCAATTGGCCAAGGTGGTGTTTTCATGGGGGCCAGGCAAGAATTGCATAACAGCTGAGAGGTACTTGTACTTTGGGTCACCCCGGAGAACTGTGTAGCCCCACTTCTTTGTGGCTCCGTCGTTGATGTCAATCCGCTCCACCACATGCTTACCCCCTGGAATTGCTGCAAACCACATCATACATGAGTTTGGTGGTACTTGTGTATGTTTATAAGGATTGAAGAGCTGTTAGAAGAAACCGGAACACTCCAATAAACTCTTGTATTATCACAACCCTTGTTTAACCCCTAAACGTCTAAAAGTGCCTTTGCAATCAATACAATCCAAGAAATCTTTCTTGTGTTTGGAATGAATCAACACCTTTACTACTTTTGAGATTAACAAAGAAGTTGGGATACAAATCAATGATTGAGGTTCTAGTGAGCTATTTGAATCCCAAATTAAAACTTCTAGTTGATAGCAAATGCCACTTACATGGCAACATATCTACTACCCCTATGAAATGTTTAGTAACAAGGTTGAAAGTATTTCATAGCAAAAATCCAAGAGTAAAAGTATCCTGCTTTTATCATGTGTTGAAAGAGGTCAAGAACAAAGGAAAAACCGGCATTTTAAGGTGAATACAACCACAAAGAAATACCGAGAAAGAAGAATGACACGGGTCAAACAATGACTTGAATCAAGCACTTGACAGCCTGGAATTGTGGGTGGAGTATTACGTCAGTGAACCTCTGTTGGGTGGAATTATGCATGCTAAAAACAATGCAAAATTCAAAGGTGCAATTTCTCTGTATTTTCAGTAAACATAACCGGCTCCGTATTGCATGGATAAGTTTCCATGCGATAGTTAGCACCAGTGACAAGAGTGGTAGTCCAGGTTGCAAAGCTTAATATTTGTATGATACAATGTGCCCGAGCTGCTAGGCCCTATATGAAGAGGGCAGACAAAAGTCTAATACGAGGTGTTATTTATAAAGCATAATCCATTATTATATTAGATAATGAAATGTGATTCCTTGTATAATATTGTAACCTGCTTTTTACTCAAATTCCTTTTGGAAGGTGATGTTTGTACAAAGAAAGTCACTCATAAGCATAAATAAATATTACACAAATTTCTTCACTTGGTGGGTGTGCAGCAAAGGTTGTGGAGTTTGTAATGTTTGCATGCGTACCATGGCCAAGTTTGAGGAGCCGGATGCTGCCAGGCTCGCCTTTGCCCTCCAGAAATTCATAAGAGGCGATGATGTGCGGAATAATCTTAGGCAAGATCACATCCTCGTGCATCAGTATGTTCCAGATGGTATCCACAGGCGCCTCCAATTTCTGCGAATGCCGCACCACGCGCTTCTCGGCGACCGCTCTTTCCAATGTCTTTAGCATTATTACTACCAACTCCTTCACCTAAACAAGCACAATAGTATCTTGGCCAGTTAGATGCAAATCAAGTCATTCAGTAATAAATTATTTATTTCAAACGCCAATTTTAAAGCATTGAAAAATCATAAACTAGAATTTGCTAACATGTGAAAAGTGACTGGCCTATCCTCTTCTATTTTTTGTTGCTGAGTAGGCATTCGAGTGCTGAAACTAAAGCCAAGTACTATCATATACATGTATATAATTGGTAGATTTCTATGCATTACTGAAGTTATATCAATCTGAGAATCAAACCTATCCTAGATTTCCCAATTAGAAATGCTTGCACATATCTGATTATCTGTTGTAAAAAGCTGTCACTTTCGCTCATTGAAAGCTCACAAAATCATGAGTTCGGTCTCGTGAATTTCTGGGTAGTTTTGAGAAGTACTTTGTTTGTTTTAAAATTATTTCCTTCATTTAACTCACACAATGTTCTTCACTTGATCTAAGGATAACAGAAAATGATATTTTGATACTTGGACAATTTCATGATGAATAAAAATGGTCTCTTTAAAATTGTAAATTCCTGGCCTTTAAAGAAAACGTTAAAACATGTTATTCATTAATTTGGGAAAGCAATGGGTACTATTTTGTACCTCACCTTAATCCAAAACAGCCACCTTATTTTATGTCAACAAATCACATGGAATCATATTCATTAAATTCAAGAGGTCACCTTAAATCTAGTTGATGAATTTTGTGTCCAAAATTTCAAAAGTTAATAAATTTTCTGTCCAGGGAAGAGGGTATTTTTGGAAGACATATATCTCATTTCATTGGAAAACAATCAACTGATTCTCAATTCAATGAACATGACGTTCTTTGGAAAAAAGAAGAAAAAGAAAAAGAAAAGCCAAAAGTCCCACTGTGTACGCTTTTTCCCAAATTAACGAATAACGCGTTTTAACTAGTTAAGTACGATCTTCATTATACCTCTTCCAGTGTCGGACCCACAGCGGCAGTTGCAGGTTCATACTGCAACGTCCACGTTGCCATCGTCTTGCTGGAGTCCCCAGGGGCGTACGTGAACTGCATCTCCATTGTGAAGGAGCTGGAAGTAGCATTGTCGGTCTCGATTACAGAGTAAGCAAAAATTTGAGCGTCATCGTCAACTCTGTCAATCCGATGCTTCACACTTCCTCCTCTAGGAATGGCTGCACCAAATATCACAACAATCACAGGAAGGTACGTTACTTTTTTGCAATCCCCGGTATGAACATTAGATCCAGCATACGTATAGTCCACTTAATTTTCGGAGCTCGAACTTGCCACATGCACAGCTTGTTAAAACCTCTCACAAAGACCTTCGTCCAGCTCACAACATTCCGTGCAACACACAGCCTTGAAAGTTAGATGCTCGTATTCCGGGATTGTAATTATTCGCGATATTCGTTAATTTGGGAAAAAAGAAACATTTTGGGACTTTGGCTTTTATGGTTTTAACTTTCAAGAGATTTTTGGTGATTTAGAGTGAGTTTCATGATGATTTCATCAAGACCTTACATCAATGAAATATCTTGAAGGAATTATCAATAACCTCACTTGAAATCATCAAATTACTTTCACAAATGCAAAATTCAATATTTCCAAAATGCTGTTTGGGAAAGAATTTTTCCCAAATTCAGGAATATGGTGTGAGTAAACTGCTTTTTGCGAGAACAATCAAATCTGCAGTTAATCAAGTGTTCAATCGACTACATGAGGAAAAACCGTTTACCATCGAACTGACTCTCCTCCAAGTTACCCTCTTCATGATCTTAAAATTCAAAAATTACATAGGATTGCAGGAAAAAAAGGTAATAATTCGAATTTGGAGAGGCTAGTTGAGGATTGTGTGAAGGCTGGACCAGATCCGAAGTGGAAGACGCCGATGCTTCCAGGCCCTCCGGAGCCCTGCTCGAACTCCGCCTTGGCGAAGTAATCCGGCGCCAGGTCAGGCAGAAGAGCCACCGCATGCTTGCACGCCGTCCACACATCCGCTGCGTCCCCATTCAACACCTCCATGTGCTTCAGCTCTCGCACCGTTGCAAGCTCTTCCGTTCCAACGCTGTCGCCAACCATGGCCTCAGGCTCTGGTATGGGTGCAGCCATGATGCTGGATTCTTAGAACTCCAGGACTGTTGAAACGGGTCCGTCGCTGGCTCTGTCTTCCATGAACGTGCTTACTTATGTTGTGTCCGGAGGTGTCCTGTTTATTTCATTTTTCCAGTAATGTCGCGGAAGAGACTTGTGAAATTACCAGCTTTCAAGCAGTGTAAAAACGTCCCTTTCAGCTACTCAGCTCGTCCGTACTGGAAACACCCTTATTTTCTCCTTGAGGAAAATTTGCATTCAATTTAAAGCTTGAAAACTTTGGCATGCCACTGTCACCTCCACCTGGCAAGTAGTCTCACTTTCATCTTCTAACATCACAGGCACTGAACTGAACAAGCTTCAATTTATACATTATAATTTGAGAATTTAATTACCAACAGCAGATTCGGTCAATGCATAGCGGACGTTCTTGCTTTGCTGTCTAGTGAGCTGGAAAGTGCGTGAGCTTAATCAGCAGACGTAATAACGTGTTCATGGACTTAAATCAGAGTTACATGATCATACACAGCAAGAAAAAGAAAAAAACGCTTTTTTAACTCAGCGCTATGACAATCATGAGCCATTTTGGAGATATTTCAGACACAAAATGACTCACGGCAGTCATAGTGTCGAGCCAAAAAGAAAAGTGCCATTTTCTTGTAGTGATACGCTTTCTGAGAGGCATATCAGAAGGTGCACAGTGCCACAATCTGCCGCAATTAATGGCTTTGGAACCATGCATTGTGCACGTAAGAATATGAAGTTCTGTCCGGCCCACTGAAGCAATCCTGCCAAAGGTACACCCCGGAGGTACGTGGTAGAACCTGATGAAAGGCTTCGAAGTGTTTGCCCCTCATGCTTGCCGCATGCTGCTCTCAGCCTCTCACTGTTTAGCTTTCGGCTCTGGTCGTGTTGCAATTGTGCAGTCAGAAAGTCAGAGGCAGAGGTCTGTCCGCCTGGACTTTGAGAACGTGAGCAGTAGTCCTCCTCTCAAACGACAAACCCCCTCGCACTGGAAGAGTTTGAAGCAGCGGATGAGTGCCCCTAACACTATGTTAAGTAAATTGGGAAAACGGAGGGACCGTTTTGTACTCCTCCTTAATCATACAGACATTAAATGTAGGCACATCTATAGTTCAAACGGGAGTTCAAAGTTTTAATTATTTGAAGTTCTTGGAGGCAATCACTAAGATTTTGCTACAAGAAAGTGCATGCTTGTTTTTTTGTGTTATGCTAAGTTTTACATAATGGTAAAAATAGTGAAAGTCCCAAAATGTATTGTTTTTTCAATTTATCTAATATGGTGTTAGCTGGATCTAAGACAAGATGCATTCCATAATGAAGGCTTGCATAGTTGAATAAAGGAAAAATTTCATGGATACCCTTGAAGTTTGCAATAATTTCATAGATATCCTTGCTTTATCAGAAATTTTACAGATACCCTTAAACCAAAATTTTCAAGCTTTTTTTTGTTGTGCGTGCTACTTCCCTTCTCCCTTTATAGGCACACTACTTCTTTTTTGTTAGGTGTGCACACTAGAAAGAAGGGAAATGGCATGCACAACAAAAAAAAATGCTTGAAAATTTTGGTCCAAGGATATGTGTGAAATTTCTGAAAAAGCAGGGGTATCTTTAAAATTATTGCAAGCTTCAGGGGTATCCATGAAATTTTCCCTTGAATAAATGGGTAACAAACTAACGATCCTTAATGCTGATTGAATGGAGAGTTTTGATGCATAAGAAATGGGATTTTCAATTTTCAATGGAGAATGAAGGGGGATTTCCTCATGGCAATCTGGTTGCGCATAATGATGCATTCATAGTTCAATTTGAATTCTGTCTCCTCCATCTAGATAGCCGCATGTTAAGTTTTTAACCCCTGTATATGTGTAGAGGGGGACAGTATGATCCCCTATTTAACTAAATATGGATTGTCCAAAGTCCATAAGTACTAATTTAGAAACTACCTTGGTTTCAAAAAGAATGCAGGGTATTTGCAAAATCTCTAGAGATATTTGTAAAATTTTAGTAAATCTATCTAAATTACAGATATTTGGGAAGAACATATGCAAAATGATTAAAAAATAAATTATGTTTGGGGACATAGAAAGTTCACAATTACAAGAATAGTCCATAGTTAATTTTAAGGCTAGTTGAAAAGTGTAGTAAATCATTACAAATTGTTAACACAAACATAAATTATATCTTAATTGAATTGAATTTCTTTTGTGTAAGAGTTGATTGAATAAAGTCCATTAAGTAGGACCATAATAATGAATGCAATGTTGTTTTGAAACTATATGTTCATTGCTTGAATAATAGAGGACTAATTAGTGTTTAGACAATGGCTTCCTAAGGTATTAATGAAACATTATAACCTTATTTGAGAAACAACCAATTAATCATTTAATCTCATATGTCATAATGGAAGGTGTCACTTTGATTTTGCATATCTTTTTAATGGTATTCATTATCTTTCATGTACACCTTCTATTTGATTTGAAGCAGCTTATTCAACAATGGTATTATACTATTATTCATGAACTTGTCCTAAAATGTCACGCTTAACTTTGCCTAATTCTAAACTTTGTGTGCACAACATAGAAAGATCTCCCAATGTTGAGGGGCATAAATATTTTGACATTTTACACAAAGCTCTTAACAACTTCCTAAACCCCTTGATGTTTTTCATGAATCTCTCAAATCTCCTTAATAGTGTTTTGCATACAATATGTCAATATATGCAAAACATTAGGAAATCTCTCAATGTTTTGCATATTGGTTATTAGGTTTGAACATTGTATCTTCTAGATTTAGCTAAATATAGTACTCAATGAGATAAGGTACACAACACACACCTTAGTTGCAACCTACATTACTTAAAGATTGAAATGTGTCCTAATCCTTTGTTAATCATTGTATAATTTCACAATCACAGTCACTTTGAAGTCCTCAAAGTTTCTCAATGATGGTTGACCATCAATAAATATAAACCAAGATTCTAATGAAGGCTAATCACTTTGCTATAAGCATCTCAAATGCAAGTTGGCAAGGATAACTTTGCTCCAAAGTTTTAAGTTTAATACCAACATTAATGTTTTTCAATGATAGAGAGTCATACAAGAGTTGGAGAGATCTTGTGATATTCATTCATTTCTTCTTGTAAGAGTTTCACCACAATCAATATGCTGAAACTTGTCTTTCAAATAATTTCTAACTACTTCAAATTACGCTAAGCTATTATGGGTATCAATGTGAATTGAATCCTTTCCTTACAACTAACTTGCTAAAGGAACATGGCAAAGCTTAAAGTGATGTTATGACCCAATATTTAACTAACTATAGAGCTGACTAGCATGTAGTCTAACTTAGTAATCTCAATTGTGGGGCTCTCATAATTTCTTAATGACTAAGTGATCAATCATGAAGTCATCTTGATACTTTGTTCATGTCTATTTTTGTAGGAACAAAATATTCATTAAAAAGGGAAAAACATGTGTATCATTTTGTATTTCACCTTAATCCAAAATAGCCTCCTTAAACCAAATTCGAAGGTATCAAATGTAATCTAAGCCACTAAGGTTTTTTCCCTCTCAAATTCCTCCTCTCAGGTGAGGCCACATGTACCAAAAAAACTTTAGAACTTAGATTCAAGTGACCACCCTAATTCTTCAAAAGTCCCATTTTGTAAGCTTTTTGCCCTTTTAATGAATATTGTGTTTAGGTCTAAAAACTCACTAATTACATAAAATTTGCAAGAAAAGTATCATTAATAAAATTCCAAGACTTTTCCAACTTTGTCAGAATTAGGCCCAAGAATAGAGTTTTTTAAGTCACATGGAAAATGTGCAATATTTTTATTTCTCGAATCACCTGATTTTCTGACAACAACTGTAGCAACGAGCAACTGAGCAAATTGCACTCGATTCAGAATTTTAAATTTCTGAAATGAATTGCAATGTGTACAGTTGCAGTTGTTAACCCCTAAAGGACCAGACCCCTCTTTTACAAACATAGCAATTTTGGGCAGGTACCTATGATTGGAGCTTTACATATTTTACGCTGAAATTTTAATGGAATGCAGGGACAAGGTTTATCTTTCATATGTACTAAATTTCATGATATTTGGAACTATGAGTAAAAAGTTATGGCTTATTATATTGTTTTTTACATTTGGTGTGCAACTTGGGCAAATTTTTAAAAATCAAAATTTTCAAAAAAAAAATTTTTGAAATTGGTTTAGGAGATTTATGTGAATGTAGGAAGCTTTGAATCATTCCGTTTGGATCAACAAGATGAAAGTTATGAGGATTTTTTGTTTGCAGGCAGATATGGATTCTCTACTCTAAAATAAACTTTCAAGTCCTTTATTTTACTCCATTTCCAACATTTTGGAAAAAAACAAAACCAAAGGATGTAGATTGTTTATTGCAACATCATGACCATTGGGATTGGCATTTTTCATTTCCATAATTTAATTCTTAACAATTTTGTGTTTTGAATCATTCTTTACTTCTTTTTACTTACTAATTTTTTTCCATGTATTATACAACTCCAAATGATTTGAAACTTTTTTGACATGTACATTACTTAAATGAAATAAGATATTTAGAGAAGCACCACCCACATGGCCTTTTTTCCTTAGGAATTCCACCTTCTGAAGGTAGCTGCCCAGTTTTTAACAAGCTATTTTTGAATATTCTAACCATTCTAACTTCCAATCCACGAGGTGATAAACTCTGAAATTTTTTCCACATCTTTTGAAACCATTCTTCTACAAGATCCTACGGTCACATATGCATAAAAATGTTTTCGTTTTCAAATTTGATTGATGCTCTAAAAATGGCAGTTTTGAAGAGTTTTTGGTGAAAACTTTGCTTGGTCCTTTACGGGTTAAGCCAGGTGTACGACAGTCAAGCCCACTATTTCAGACAAAAAAAATTCCATGTTTTTTTCGTACAATCTCAGGTGGCTTCAATGAGAGGTGATCTGAGGCTCTGAGAGCTTTGGCAATGTCGGTGTCCGTCAATCTCTACAGGACTGTAAGTGGTAACTTTGGAAACAATCCTTTTCATGTTCCTGCTTTTCAACACCATGTGTTAGAATATAAAACAAATGTAGGTGTCGTTTTTGCAAGGACAAGAAGAGCTTGATCACAATTTTTGAGAAATGCGAAATGCATGATGCGAAAAGCATGTGTATACATTGACATGAACAAATGCAGTTTGCAATTGAACTGTAACGGCTTAAAATCAATGGACTACAACTAAATGGTTGAATTTGAAAACTTTACAAGTATGTCACATTCAAATGGGACTTCATTTCCACAAACACAATGCAATTCTAAGCGTGTACTACTCTGTTTGCTTTGTCATTGGCCATTGGAAAAGGAAGCCTATACGATTTTGTAACAATTAAAAGGAACACAATATTTGTTATTTTCCCAAAACAGGTTTTTAGGATCTTGAATTTTGCATTTGTGAGAATATTTTGGTGATTTGAAGTGATTTTTTTTAATAATTCCTTCGAGATATTCATCATTGATGTAAGGTCCTGCAAAAAACATCATAAAATTCACTCTAAATTAGTAAATCACCTAATTTTTAAAAAAAATGAAAACCTCAAAAGTCACAAAACTGGGGTTTTTTTCCAAAACAACAAATACGGAGTATTGCATTAGGGTGCTTTATGATTTATAGAAAAAGCATGTTTATTCCTAAAAGAACCCAAGTTTGACACAAATAAATGAAAAGTTTTGCATATAGATGGCCATTCATTGTTGACAAAGTAAAATTTGACCGCCGTGAAGAAAACATCGCATTTAAATGTAACGTTTCATGAATACAGCATTGTACAAAAAATCAACAAAATAGAAGTTCTGAGCATGTTGTACTGCCGTCCTCGATGAAGACCTCCAAGAGACGCTTTGATATGGTGCATTACAACGATGGCTGAACAACACAAAAGCCTTTCGGAATAAAGGATTTTATGTTTGTTTCCAAAGTGGAACAGTTTGGTAAAAGTTTTTAAAATTTGGGGTCAGCAGCCATATTTTGAAAATAGCACATGGTATCTTTATCAAGAAAAGCAGTTTAGAAACTAGAGAGAATACAGAATGCGTTCTCTTTATTTTCCAAAAACAGATTTTTTGAAACCTTTCTAATGTATCAGTCAGAACACTCAGATGTTTGCAAATTGCACGTTAGCTCACACCAATTTGATGTCTCCCTTCCCAACTCAACAAGTCCCAATTCAACTCCATCTTTCACTTTGTTGGGTAGTAAAGTGGCAAAATTATACATTTGAAATAAATGGTTGAACATATCATGCAAGTGATGCAACAAAAGTGTTGGAATTTGGCTCTTGAGGTGGGTTCCGCTTGTGGTAAACTTTGGAGCAAAAACTTAATTTTGTGACGTTAAAACTTCTAAAAGTGCTTCCTGGTAGGGATTTCTAATTAAACTAGACATGGAACAAAATGTGAAGCCATTCTAAGTTTTGATTTTCAAGGTTTAACGAATGAAATTTTTCTAATTCAAGGAGACTTGGGACATAAATGTAGTGGGATTCACCATCTAGAAAGAGATTAAAGTAATTTCTTTTTTTTGCTAATAATTTCAAGTAAATTTTTTGTCGTGAAAGGTATTCAGATTTTTTAAAGTAATATTGCCATCCTCATAGACAAGGACGTTGGAGAAGGTTCCAATACAAATTTTAAGTTGTGCACGTCATTAAAGAGTAATTTTTATACATCAAAAAATTTAAGTTTGCTTTGAATGCGACTATTTTTTTTTTGTTAGTATTGCAATTCTTCTCAAGCAAATTTAATTTCTCATTTGAGTTTTGACTACACTTTCTATGCAGTCGTTGCACGCTACATTATAATGTACACCGAGTTTTATATCTTAGTACAGTACAGTTCGATTTTTATAACCGATCCTAAGGCCTTTATAATAGAAGTGAAGGTTTGATTTACATTAAACATCTAAAGTCAGCGGTAATAAATCTGGCTAAATTTAGCCAAGTTTCTATCTCAAAATTGGTTGCTTTAAAATTGTATTGTAAAAAACAAAGAGGAAAATTTAAAATGTAGCCAAAATTTCAAAATGTAAAATTGTCTTTGAGGTGCAATTTGACATGCTCCCTTGTTGCTAATGGGACCTCAGATTAAGACAACTTGAGTAGCCATCAATCATATTGATTTGCCCCACCTTACTATAATGCAAAGTGTAAATGTGCTTTTTATTCACTTGCCCTCCTTCAAACTACTACTTATAGTTATTGTGTCATGGCAGGATTTGGCAATTGTACAAATGTACTAAATAGTCTTTTAGTGGCTTCTTGATAAAATTGTTAGTGTACACTTTGCAAATGTCCAAGTTTAGCATTATCCCTAAACCCTAAAACAGTTATGGAAGATTGATGTTAGACATCACCAATTCACATAATTGAAGAATATATGAACTAAACTTAAAAGTAGTCATCTACAATTAATACAAAAACTCATGTTGGCGACATGTTTGTACAGTTGCTAACTGACCGGTTTACTTGTTGTCAAAAAATAGTTTGTAACCAATGTTAGGCAATTAGGTTGCCAGTGAGGCTTTGTCTCTCCCACAATGACTTAACACCATATTAGGTAAATTGGGAAAAATGGTACATTTTGGGACTTTTAAAGGTTGTAGGTGATCACCTGCAGTTGAGTTCAACATTGTTTTTTTGTACACGTGCCCTCACCTAAGAGGAGGAATTTGCGAGGGAAAAAATCTTAGTGGCTCAGACTGAATCTGATACCTTCCGAATCTAGTTTTGGGTGATTTCTCTAGATCTAGGTGACGCACAAATTGGGACCCCCCGTCTTCCCAATTTCCCTAATATGGTGTTACTTGCAAAACCCTAGCAATTGTACTTGGCAATTAGGCAATTAGGTTGTAGATCTTTGCACTTTCTTTGTGCTTGCCAATGAGGTTTTGGATCTTTGCATCTTCAATTACTTTGTAGCATTTATGCTTGCTCACAGGTGAGGTTCATGAGTTGTTACGGTAACGTAAGTTGGAAGTGTAACTACTTTGAAAAAGAAACATCAAACAAAAGATAGCACAAACATAGAGAATGTGTTAAGGCATTCATTTACCTTGGTAAATGGGTTTACAAGACTCATTTATAACCTAATAAGCTGCCATGCATGTAGCAAAAAGTTCTTAGACAAGAAAAAACTTGTATACAAAATACTAAACTAAACGAGAAAATGTTACAACCTGCATACTACTAGAGTTCAAGGTAGGTTGCAAAAAATCCAACCTACAACCTACGTCTTTGGCAGGTAAAGCTAAAAACAAAAACTGAAAATAATAGCGCTGATCTAAACATTCAAAAACTAAAGCCTAGCTCCAAAAATTGTTTTCACCAAGAATAGAATCTCAATTCACATTTTTCACAAGCATTGTGAAATTACCATTCAAACTGATACAACTTTTCAGTAGAAAACATATTTTTCTTTCATCAACACCACGTGATGGTATGATAAAATCAAAGCGAGATAGCTTTAATTGGTCCCTATACTATTCCTTCTAATTTAAATTTTTGGGAAAATATTAAAAATACCCCTCAATTCTTTCAAAATATAAAAAATACCCCTATAGTATTTGAAATATCAAAAATACCCCTAACTTTGTGTAGAAATATCAATTATACCCATAGCTCTTTGGGACCCTCAATTATTATACAACATTAAATATACCCTTGTATTGTTTGGATTATAAAAATATCTCTAACTCTCTTGTGCCTCTTTTTGCAAATTTTTGTAAATACTTGAATGATAATGGAAAGTTCAAAAACTAAATGTAAGTTAGATGCAAGCCAAATCTTGGAAGCAAGCTCTTCAAGCTCTATTATAGGGTGTTGGCATGTAAGTCTATTGTGGTCAAAGCCATTGTGGTGATTACACACAAGGAGTGCACTCCATTTTTTTATATTGTACATGTGCAATCAAATGAAGGGTTATTATAATTGTCTTGGTCCTAAATTTTTGGCATGGCTTTATAAAAAGTAAGCACCATTGAAATCGGTGTGGGCTCTTTATAAATAATGAAGGATATGGCATAATAATGAGAATTATAAAAAAATTAGTTGTACAATAGCCTTGCCAATATTCAAAAAAAAAAATCTACACTTTTATTGGATATATTTTAATTATTTAATGGTTAGCTAAAGTATCCCATGTTTTGAGTATGACAAAGTATCCCATGTTTGATCCTTGTTCAAGTTTCTAATATTAGTTGTTTTCAACACTAGCTTAGGGTCATAGGGTTAATGAAAGATGTACAAGTAATGTTAAAAGGGGTTTGTGGTTGAAGTGGAATGGGTTTCACTACTTTTTCCTTCATCTTATATTAAATCTATAAATATGCTTTTAGGTATACTATATGCTTTTCCATGCATTATGTTTTCTCTCAAGTTCTTGTTTGAAGTATTATGTGATTGGTTAAAATATATGTTTTGAAGTGTTTGGTCTTTGGTTATCATTACAAGTGATTTGGACCCAAGAAAGGGCTCTGAGTTTGGATGTTCCCAATGCCACTACTAGTCATCAGAAAAATAATAATAAAAAAATAAAAAAGTTTTAAAAAAAGTTTTAAAAAAAGTTTTTAAAAAAGTTTTAAAAAGTTTTTTTTTCCAAAAATAATAATTAAATAATAATGTCTAACATGGTTGCACTAATGCCATGTCATATTGCTGCAAATTGCCTATGTGGAAGTGTTGTGGAAGTGTTCCCAAAGTTCCCATAGTTTTGAGGCAAAAGGGGCCCATTTTTGGGTCCAAATCCCTTGTAATGATGTATGTAATTTCATTTGTGTCATTGTTTGTTTATAATGAACATAGGGTATACAAAAATATCACAAGAACTTAATTCAAATGAAGCATAGGGTACATGAAATTGTCAAAATTTAGAAATTAAGGTAAATATAGCCCTATAGAAATCAATTTTTTTACCTACATAGCCCCCATCTTATAGGGGCTTGAACGCACACTACCCATGAACATGTATGGTGCACTCCCCGTGTGATTACATAGTAGTTTTTGTTGTCAATTTGATATTTAAAACCTTGCAGCAAAGAGACCCAAAAAACTAAGGATATTAATGATATTCTCAAAGACAACTAGGGATATAATTGATATTCCTACACAAATTAAAGGGTATTTTTGATATTTCAAATAATACAAGGGTATTTTTTAGATTTTGGAATAATTGAGGGATATTTTTGAGATTTTCCCTTTAATTTAAGGGCACAACCGTAGTAGGGCCTATTTGATTTTTCCAAGACCATCACAATCAAAAAGAATGTGAGTATTTTTAGTGGTCCGATTTGTCTAGTGCAAAATTTAAATGGATCATTAACACTATTTGAAGTTTGTAAATTTCTTCAGTTCCTTAGTGCAATTCAAAACCTGCAACCAAAAAACACAAAAGCTTCCCCACAAGGGGTTTTTCCAAAAAATACAAAAGCTCAATTCAGTTCACATGACTACACTTAGCTCCTTGTTCATGGCATTTTAACTTTAAAATTGACTACATAGTATTGCAACGTTAATATCAAGGATAATCACTTGAATGAATGATTCTCTCACCTCTCACGCTTCTAAAAATCATACTTGAGATTGACAAAAATAATCCCAACACAATAAACATGGCTGTTGAAGAGCATGAGCTTTCTTTCATATTGAATAAAATGTTTTACTTGACACTCAAAAACTACATTCATTGAAACTCACCTAGAATTTATGCAGCTTGCTTGAATAGTGCATCTAGCTTATAACTCCAAAATCTCTGCTAGCACCATCCACACAACAACAGATTGCATACAGAATTAAAAGTTCACAAAGACAAGAACATTGCTACCATGAAAAGATGATCACGTCTTAGCAAAGATAGGGATTTGCAATAGATACAACATGAGAAGGTTTGATTTTCACAATTGACTTTGTTAACTTTGTTGAACTTTGTATTGCTCCCTCTCCGGGTCCTTGTGGCTGTGCACTAATTGATCACTAATGAGTAAATGGCTCACATCTAACGGAAGATCACTTTGTGGTACAAAGTATAGTGTCATATGTATCTTGCTTTTTGTAGGAGAACTTTGGGATTAGGATTTGCGTACTAGTATTGTTGGTCATATTAATTAGTCTGTCAAATACAATGTGCCATACTGTGACATTCAAGTTTTCAAAATTTAGATTTTCAAATGGTAGTAATTTGACGACCTTCATTTTGAAATCTCAATGCTCTAAAATTCAAGGTGGGTTTAGATCAATTTTAAAAAAAACATCCTAATTATTTTATATTTTAGCACTCAACCTAACCAACTCATTCAAAAATGTTACACAAAGAATCCAAAGATGTGACTTTAAAATATCCAAAAGTTCATGAATACTTTTGATGCCCACCTTACTTGACTTTGGATCACTTCAAATAAGGCCTTCATAAAATTAAGCTACACCTTCAATAATTGTGAAGTTTAAATCTGTTTTTTTCTCAAAAATGGAGGTAGTAGTATTACAATGCTAAAGCCTTTCATAACATAGCTGCATATTTGAGGTGCTGATTTGTTAGAAGGTAACTCTTGCGCTATTGGATCTAGCTAGAGTGGAACTCGTTTGGACCACAACCTCAACAAAATACCCAACTCGGCTTGAAAAGGTCACCGCGTGGGGTGTCTACAAGCCTAAAACATTCAAATGCATAGGGATCTTTTTTTTTTTTTTTCTGAGCTAAATTTAGTTCAGGTATCTACTCCTTTTGTCTTGCAAAGATTGGTCAGTTATAATCTTGTGATTTTTTTGATAGTTTTGAGTAGATTGCATAAAAGGCTTTTTAGACCTAACTTTAAAGTAAGTTACAATGAACACATACAATGTTTATCATTATTTGTGGTGATGTTGAACTTTGACTCATATTAATCTATCTATATACAATAGTGCCTTGTTAAGATGAACCTTTATAAGAAAAAATGCTTGGCTAAGATGAAGTAGATGACTATCCTTGACAGTTGGGGAGCTACAAAAGATTTTTTAATTACAATGAATGTTTTCCTTACATGAAATGAATATGTTGTCTGGATACCTTCATCATATTGAGGCACTATTGTAACATTATATGTTTTACTGTGTAACAATCCTTTTACCTCAATCCTTTTAGTGCATGTATAAATAAATTTGTGTGGGTGAAAACTTGCTTGGGTAGAAAATTAGCATAGGTAAAAACCTTTGTAGGTACAAATTTGAGTAGGTAAAAACTTGCTTGAGAAAAAAATGTATGGGTAAAAAATTGCATGTGTAAAAAAATGGGTGAATAAATAATATAAACTGTAACAAAATTGCACAGGTAAAAAACAAACAAAAAAAATGAGTGAATAATTATGTGGGTAAAATTTTGTGTAGGTAAGAAATAAATAATATTTTTTGCGTGAGAAAACAATGATGTTCCTTTTACTGCGTGGGTAAAAAACGCTCTGTGGGTATAGAATAAAAATTGCTTTAGTGCAAGGGAATGTTTTGTAAACAAAGACAAATGTCTTCCTGCATGGGTAGAAGTTTGAAATTGGAATGCCCAAAAAAAAGGAAGAATTACTTTCTTGCTAGTGAAACACAAGGAAAATGTTTTACATAATTGAACCTAAAAATGTTTTGCGTGCGGTTGGACCAATGGATGCCTATACTAGTTATGTATATCACAATATGATCATTGAGATTGGGATAAAAGTACATGAGGTTCCTAAGGGCCTATCTGTGCAAAAGGGAGGGAGTTGAAAGGAGCCAATTTCTCAAATTTTGCCAATTTAACCAACACGACAACAGAGTGGCAGAGGCAAGTGAGCAACCATGCCTGGCAAGTCCATGGAACTTGTGTTTTTTGGCGAGGCAAATTTGCTTGTAGTCCATAACGCGTTATTTGTTAAATTGGGGAAAAGCTTACATTTTGGGTCTTTTAAAGGTTTCAGGAGGCCTCTTGAAATTGAGCTCAACGTTTTTTTTGATACACGTGTCCTCACTTGAGAGGAGGAATTTGCAAGAGAAAAAAACTTAGTAGCTCAAACTGAATTTGATACCTTTGAATCAATTTAAGGTGACTTTTTGGGTTTAAGGTGGAGTACAAAATGGTACCTCCGTTTTTCCCAATTTAACGAATAACGCGTTCCATTAGGAAGAGCATGGTCTCACATACAATCGTAGCAGGCGGTGATCACAAACCTCCTTCTGGCAAGCAGTTCCGGGCTCTCGGTACAAAACGGACATCCAGCTCTTCCTCCGCTTTCTGCCTTGAGTTCCTGAGCTTACGAGTAATGTATTGATGCTTCGGCGTTTGGGCACCCGTTTGGGCAGGAGACATGAAGGAATGCGCTTGGATCGATGATTTCACTGGTCTCGTCCGTCCTGCACAGTCCTCCCCCAAATCCTCCTCTATAAGCAATCCGTCCGGGTGTCCTCCCATCCCATGCATGAAACAAGCACGATCGTTACAAAAAGAGGTGGAATTTCAAATCTGGACTGAAGAGGAGAAGCACGTACAGTTTCAAGTCGAAGGCCATGGAGGAGACCAACGAAGGTGACAACGATAGCGTCCATGAGGTTGGCCCAGCAACCCAACGGCTCTTCTCACTGGTGTACTGTACTGTACAGTACAAGGCTGTCTTGCGGTACCGAGCTACGCTAAAATACACAGAAGTCTCTCTTTCAGAATCCACGCAAATGAAGGTAAAGATACTATTTTCAATTTTCATAAGACTTTCGCCATCGGTTTTGGCATTAACCGTATTAAACGAGGTAGATTTGAGGTTACGGAGATTTTCATGGACTGAATACATCTAATGCACAACTTGGGAGTTAACCCCTGAGCGCCCAGGCGACATAATCTTGTCTATGGTAATTGAAAAAAGGGTCTGTCATTGGCAGATGGGTTTGTACATCAAATATTATTGCACGGAGGGTTTGGGGAGTGGAGTACTTGGGGTAATTGAGTGGAGTCTCAGGATTAGGGGTTCGACATACATTGATTTGCATAGGTTAGGCCAAGGCAACTTTTTTTTCCAGTGAATTGGGGGGACCAGTCACGACCGGAACCACGAGAGGGGCCGGTGGGATACTCTTGGCCCTGTTTTTGCACCAAATCTAAGGTGCCCCGTGTTCATGTTCCACTCTTGAGGAGGGTGTAGCGCAACGTACAGGAGCAGATTTTGACATCGTGTCAGTCATGGCCACTACAGCTCCGGTCACTGCTCCAGCGATGGAACTAGGAACCACGTGGTCTCGGGTTTTGTTGAAAATCATCCACTTACCTGTTGAACCCAAAAATTGGCATGTGTACACTTACCTTCACAGCCGAGCACCCAAAAAATTTCACACCAAAAAACCTGACCTTACATGTCATGCGACTAGCTAAACCCCAAAACAAGCTAAAAATCCACTCAACAACTCCCGGTCAACATGTGTTTGACTGTTATAATCTAAACCATGAGACGGTCGATCCCTCATAAAGTTGAAAGCATGGGTGAAACCCCAGTCAACTGCAGATTTCAACGGTCAAAATGGCTGGATTGGACTGAGCAGTAAATGCGGGGAGTTGAAAAATAAAGACCCCTACCAAACTCCTAGACACCAGAAAAACTCTGGGCGCTCAAGGGTTAAGCCAATTAATACTGTGATATGAGATACTGTATGTTCTACTAGGATACAAGAGTTTGTCTGGCTCCCACTATGACCAACGTTTCAGGTTTGATTTCTGAAAGTTTCTATGACAATGGTTAACCCCTGAACAGCCCATCGGCCATCTGTGACCGTATGTACAGCCATATTTGAGTTGCTTTGAGGACTTTCCAAAAAAATTATGCACCCACCATCGTATAATCCCTCAATATGTATGATTGTAACACTTAATTTCCAACTAATTCAAATTTCTGAATATTGGTTGCGACCGTATTTGATACCGTATCTCTAGAGCCCAAGGGCCCTTCAGGGGTTAACCCTCGAGCACCCCTAGTTGCACGGATTATGAAAAACTAGGTCGGCTTTTAGGGCCGGCGCAATGCAGGAGTCTGACGAGTGTTCACGACCCACCCAGGGCCACTTAACTTACATGCACATGTGGACGAACGTACTCTCGTCAGTCTGAGATGTTCTCCGAGCTCCAGTGTCATGAGCATGGTAATCAAAAAGTGCTGACATGTTAGAAGCAGAGAAACAGGCGAGGATTTCCGTTGCTGTACATGAAACAAGTAATCTAGTCCAAGTATCACAACCGGAGGATAGTTTCCAAAGTGACTGAAATAGAGAGAAGTACAAGAATCAGCACACAATGAAATCCATATCCCATGCAAACTAAAGCACAGTATCAGGACTCGGTAGTCCGAGCTAGGCTTTTCATCGCTCTCTACTCAGTCATCTCACAAGCTCAATATTTCATAGGAAACATGGTGAATCTTGTCATCCATATCCGGTAAAAGATTCAAGCAGATCCTAAGCAGAAGAGCAGAGAATGTCATGGAGGAGCTAAGTTAGACACGATACTGACAACAGGAAGACGACGGCCTTCCATACCTAATAAAAAGCCATCCTTTGAAAAAGCAACCTATTTTAGAATTGAGAAGAACGAGCGGGATCTTATAAGCAATGGTTGTGCTAACTGTAGTAAGGATACTCTGAATGATGCAGTATTGATCGAAGCTCGACCCTGGCTACGAGGTTCTTATGCAGCGTTGACCTACCATTCCAGCCCTGGTCTTTTGCACCGAGCGGACTTCCCTCGTCGCCTTTGATCAAGCTACAAATAAGTTACAAGAGAATAGAGCGTGCTCTCACAGGACGAGTGTTTCTATGACACTTCACTCAAATGCGTCAACCATTATAACTTGTGGCAGTGGCTCTCGCAGACTTCTGCTGGAAAAGTTCGCGCTTCCATTTTCAAATTTCTGTTAGTGTTATTGCAAGCATTTTGGTTGCAGGAAGCGAGTGTTTGAGTTTTACGATTGTACCTGGAATGCTCTGGATTGTTGAAGACAGCTTGCTGCGATGGTGAATTTTGGAAAGGAGCTGCAGAGCCAGCTCGTACCAGAATGGCAGGAGGCGTACTGCAGCTATGCCGAGCTGAAGGGCGACTTGAAAGGCATAAAGCAGCATTGCACTCTGGGGGCGACTCTCACTCGCTCCGGGACGTCCTTAGGGCTCCTGCAATCCATAGCGTCCATGAAGCCGGCCAGCCTCAAACGGAGTCTCTCTCGGACTTTCACTCAGTCGCCACGGCGACAGGACTACATGCCTCCGTTCTCGCCTAAGTCGGGACGGCATTCGAGTGACACGATCATGGTACGTTACTTCACACATCCTCTGTATCTTGATATTCTACCTGAGTTCGCCTTCCATTGTACCGCACCGAATGAGCATTCTAAATCCAATTAAAATGTAGTTACTGTAGGTTTAATTTGATAAAGTTCATCTCAGAACAATCGGCGAAGGTGAAAAAGAGGACGATAACTGTGCAGCTGTTTGAACTCCACTTGAATAACTGTTATTCACGTGAAACTTAGCCTGCTGCCAGATAATTAGGTTCAAATGACGATGTTGAAAAGATCTCAAGCATTTAGGGTTGACATTACAAGTGCACAGATAAACAAGAGACGAATGGAGGATGGAGACATTTACGTGACTGACGTACGAGAGCCGTTGTCACGATCTCCTCAAGACAGAATCTTCTTCGCTCGCCTAGACGCACAGCTGACGAAGGTGAACAGATTCTACAAGAAGAAGGAGGCGGAGAACATCGCCCGTGCAGGTGCTCTGGAGAAGCAGATGCTAGCGTTGATCAATGCGCAAGAGACCATAGCTCGTCAGGATCTTCCCGAGTACGAAACACGTTTGAATAACTTTCAAAACGACAAAGGCGGCGCACAAGTGGCTGGTGATTATCTTTAAAAATAAAATAGGCAATAAACAGGATGTCTGCATTTCAATACTGATGCTTACATCTTTAAGGAAATAGTAACGCTGATTCGTGTTCGTCGGTTGCAGACCTGAAAGAAGTGTCTGGTGATCATCCGCTCATCCGGGAAAATATGGACATATCCGACACGTTTCTGATGAGGCCGTCCTCACCGGGAGACCATGGAGACAGTGATGACGCAATTCAGGATTATATTGATCATGTTTCAATAAAGAACCTGAAAACAGGGCAAGCAGGACAAAAAGAAAGCGCCGCCGCTGGAAGCGCTCTCAAGCAAAGATCAGCATTGAATCAGTCCTTTGTCGTTCCAGAGAACGTTGAGCTTGAGAAGGAAATGGCGCTTATTCCGAGAGACGATGACGTTGAAAATCAGAAGGCGCTCTCTCAGAAGGAGCTGGACCGAGCCAAGACTCAATTGAAAAGGGCCTTTTTGGAGTTTTACAGAGGCTTGAGCTTGCTCTCAAGTTACAGGTATGTGCAAGCTTACAGCCTCGACTGAATTATGACATTGTGCTGCCGGGAAACTTTCTTTTGAAATTAATCCCGTGACACTGACAGGTCTTTGAATATAACTGCTTTCGCTAAAATCACGAAGAAATACGACAAGGTTGCCGGAGGGCACCTCGCGCCAATCTACATGAAGGAAGTCGAAAGCTCCTACTTCGTCGCCTCAAAGAAGGTGAGTAGCTGCAATCGTAAATTTTGCAATGCCGAAGCAACACGACTGGATAGAGACCTTTGGAAGCGATGTTCTCGGAGAGCGACGGAATTCCTCATTGTCGATTGATCACGCAGATTCACAAGTTGTCAATCAAGGCGGAGGATATTTACACGACGCATTTTTCTAATGGAGAGCGAAAGAAGGCTTTTGCACAACTGCGGCCAATTCGAAAACAAGGCACTCACAGGACGACGTTCTTTTTAGGTGATTTTCGAGACCTAAATTCAGACGTTGTCATCCAATTTTTTTCTACGAGGTTTCTCTTTTCAGTTCTCCGCCATTGCATTAAGATTCAGGGATTGATTCATTTAGGTCTTGAAACCTGGATTTTTCTAATGGCTGGAAATGCGATCAGGCGTCTTTTCGGGCTGTACACTCGCGCTATTCTTGTCCTTCTTCTTCTTGGTGTCCAATCCACTGGCACTGAATAGAGGTGGAGGCCACGCGTACTTAGATACAGTGTTCCCGGTGTTCAGGTCAGCATCCATAAGCTTTTCCTTTACTTCTTTGCAAGAGAATCGAGAGATCCAAGCTATATCGCTAGTTTTTTTTTTTAAATGTGCGAGAAATTGATCAGTTCGTTGATAATCATTGCAGTACGCTGATGTTGGTGGCAATTCATCTTTACTTCTACGCCTTCAATGCGTACGCCTGGCAAAAAACTCGAATAAACTATCCCTTCATTTTCGGCTTCTCTCCTGGCTCGGAGCTTCGGTACCGCGAGGTGTTGCTTCTGAGCACGGGATTCACAACGTTCTTGCTGGGAGGCATGAACATTCACATTGCAGTGACGTTGTTGACATACCCCGACCCCGTTCCTCCCGGCGACGTCGCCACTTCCCCGACCTCATCACAAAGCTCCACGGTTACTGATGTCATTCCCTTGATCCTTGTCGTGGTAATTAAGCGCCTGCGTCCGCTTGTGCATTTAACAGCTTGGGAAATGTACTTATCAATGGAATGATGGTAATGGTCTGCACCATTATGGCTATGCATAATATTTCAGATCTTGAAGTTTTTTACATTCTCGCTTTTCCGGTGCTGTGCAGGCGACGTTATTGGTTTTGTTCCTTCCAATTAACATTATGTACAGATCCTCGCGATCGTTTTTCTTAGGCTGCTTTCGACGTCTGGCTTTCGCACCCTGGTTCAAGGTTGGTAGGCGAATTCTAGCAATTTGATGAGTCATTGTTGATTGCTTTTTCCCTGCAGGTATCGAACCATATTGCGACTGCCTGATGCAATAGGTCTTGCAACTTTGAAGTGCCTTGCGGTGAAAACCGTGAATAGAGATTTATCAGACCGTGTGTGTCTGTTTGATTTAGCTAGTGAATGCCCTAAAATCGTATTGCTGGCTGAATGGTGCAGGTCATACTGTCGGATTTCTTCCTAGGTGACCAGTTCACAAGCCAGGTGCTGGTATTCCGAAATTTGAAGTTTATACTTTGCTACTACTCTGGTGGATTCTTTTTATCTCAACAGGACCAAGAATGTAAGTCAAACGCAGTTTATCAGGGATTTGGATACGTGGTGGCGTTACTCCCATATTGGTGGCGTTTTCTACAGGTATTGTATTGCAACGCCGTCGATCGACTCATAGAACAAGGGTAGCTATGCACAGATTCTCTTATTCAATTAGCTCTCTAAAGAATCAGCATAGCCATGCTGGGAGTCGGATTTTCTTGTGAGATTTCGGAGGTCCATGTTTATTTCACGAGGCAGTGACATTACTCGTGTCCCGTGCTTCTAGTGTTTGAGGAGGTACTACGATGAGAAGGACAAGCACCAGCTAGAGAATGCTGGAAAATACATGTCTGCGATAGTTGCCGTGGTGCTGAGACAAGCATATACGAACTACCGCAAATGGCCTGGATACGAACTGCCTTTGAAGGTGTTGTGTGTGATTGCCTCCATCATTGCAACTTTCTACGCAAACTACTGGGATTTGTGTGTTGATTGGAGCCTGTTGAATAAGAAGTCGACAAACAAATGGCTGCGAGACAAGATCATCTTGAAGAACCAGTCCATATACTTCATTGCCATTGTAAGTATCCCTAACCTGGATATCTTGTTCTCCGTTGGAAGTGTGGATGATGACTTCAGTTCATAATACTTCGGTGTCTTCCTGGCAGGGAACAAATTCTATTTTGAGGTTAGCATGGTTGGCCACTCTTCTTCAAGTTCAGTCTTTGGGATTCAACCAGAACGCGTTTGATGTTATCATGGCTGGTCTAGAGATCCTCCGCCGAGGGATTTGGAATTTCTTTCGGTACTAGCTCCATCACTCAAACTGTTATTGTCTTGGCTTCAATTTGTGTTAAGTTGCAGCATTGATGTGAATAACGCAAAGTGCAATGCTCCTCTTCTTCGTAGTTCTTAAGTCTCAGTCTTTGTAAACGCTTGTTGCAACCCTTAGCCCTGAATTGGAGAAGGTTGTAAGTTCATTTGAAATTCATCTAGGCAAGCCTTACCCATCACGTAGCTGACATGAGTTCACTCTTGTTTGATATGTGTAGGATTGAAAATGAGCATCTGAACAACGTAGGAAAATACAGAGCCGAAAAAGCTGTTCCTCTACCATTCAATGATGATATGTAAGCAGAACAAGTCGAACCTTACAAAACCCGGCGTCCTGAGCGCTGATTTCCAGAATGCGCAAGTCAATTCAACACAGTGCAAGGTGCTCACAACACGCGTCTCTTACATTGAAAGTGGAACCGTACATTGAGGAACTTTGCTTGGATACGTTCACCAATCACCTGGCAGCTTGGCGCATGGACAGAATTCAAGGGGGTACGTAAGGTCTGAATAGGATTTCCAAATTAGGAAAGCCGAGCTCAGGCACTGGGCGTGGCTTTCAAGAACAAATATCTCAAGTCACATTTCCGGACTCCAGTATGAATTGACAGCACTTGTAAGTGATAACTGCTATCGTTGCAACAGGTTGTAGGTATTTTTAAAACGCTAATGTTCTGGATCCTCCTGTTTACTTATTCAGGGTGCAATGTTGCAGGCGCTTCACAATACGCCCACGTCTCATCTGTGGAAGTCCCACCTCAACGCGAGACCCGAGCTTCGGTGAGTAGTGAAGGGCAAAAAAGAATTACAATAGAAAGCCATATATATCAAAGTTCCACCGTCTTCCAAAACCCGCTGCCTCTTCGCTCCACACCAATCAGATTCTCAGGTTTTCTGATTTCAGTGCGACGGGGGACACTGAGGCGTCCTGCTGTACACAAGCAGACATCCATATGTTTGCCCTATTTTAGTTTGTGTCAGACTTCCAGGTAATTTATCTAGAATTACCATTTTGATTAATGTGTGTTCATACACATGTATCCATATCTGATGGAATGCGTATGAAGTTGAAATAACCCTTGTAAATCTTGGTGTAGGCCTAATATTTCTAATTCTCAAAGGCGCTAAAATCCATCGAAACACGGATTCCACGCCATGACCAGACATACTCGCAGGGCTAATCTCTTCAGAAGGGACCCTCCTAGACAATTACGACGCCTACTCGCCTAACTAGGATAAACTGCTCCAATTTGTTATAAGCTTACGTGCATCAGTGTAAATAATAAATTGTTATTACTACAATCACAGCCCTACCAAGTTAAAAACCTCGATAGATAAACTACAAATAATCGATTACGGATACCTTTCAAAGCTTCATCGTCTTTCAATAGGTAGATTGTATCAATTTTTAATGGTACTCTACTAGTTCCGCGAGATGTTTAACTAGTTGTTTACACTGCTACTGATAAAAAAACCGGCCATTTCTAAAAGGCATTTCGGAGAGGCTGTACATTTCCGAATTTCACATTCTCCATTCTCTCACCTGTCAACAATCGATCAAAACAACACTTTTTTTAACCTCACTTTCCACTCTGTCAATAGGAAAAGACAAATAAACATTGACATGATTCAGTTGCGGCCATGCTACAGAGACAAAGAATTAAAAAATTGCTGTCAATTAATAAAGCAGCAGTGTGAATGCTCTATACATGTGTGTATCAATGCCGCCATTGGGGCGGCACCGTCTCTTCGGCACGATGAAATCGAGTAACCTTAGCTACATCCGTCTCATAGCGGTTTTTACTGAAACCCCTAAAATAATTAAGTGATACCCATAGTGCGGATCATTAATCCTTCAAGAAACATACAAAACCCCTTAAATAAGATCAACAGGAGAGAAGGTTGGTTCTAAGCCTTGGCGGCAGCTTCGAAGGCCTTCCACACGGCGATCACAAACTTGTTCTCCAATGTGCCGTTCTCTTCCACCGGCACGTACGTTGCCGTCCACATCGCCTTGGTGGTGCCCTCGCTCGGGCCGGGGGCGAACTCCATCACCGCCGACACGTGCTTGAAGCGCGGATCGCCTTTCAGAACCGTGTATCCCACCTTCTTCGCCTTCGCGTCCAGCACATCCAGCTTCTCCACCACTTCTCCCCCGTTCGGAATAGCTGCAAACATTCCACGTGCACAGTTAGCATCTCTCTAGAGCCAGATCGAAGACGATGTGAAGCATGTACAGTATTCCAAGCTGGTTTGAGGTGAGTTTTAGCGAAATTCTATACCAGGGCCCATCTTGCACACGCGAACGCTGCCAAGCTCGCCGCTTCCCTGGACGAACGCGATGGACTCGAAGATCTGAGGCAAAGCCTTGGGAAGAATGGTGTTCTCGTCCTTCGCGACCTTCCAGATCGCCTCGGGCGATGCATCCAGAACCTCCGTGTGCGAAGCCGTTTTCTTCGCTTGGGTAGCCTTCTCGAACGTCTTGAACATGAGGATGCTGATTTTCTTGATGTGCTCCGGAGGGCCTGCGTCTCCGACGGGATCGTACTTGGCCGTCCACGTCGCCGCCGTTTGCTTCTCGCCCTTGGCTTCGAAGTGCACGACGGCGGTGAAGTTGGTGTACCTCGGATCGCCCTCCACCACCGTGTAGCTCAATGTCCTGGTGGCGTCGTCCAGCTTGTCGAGACGCTCCTTAGCAGCTCCAGCTTGAGGAATGGCTGCGCACAATTTCAGGTTTAACTAAGTTAGATAACAACATACTTGGTAGCTGCTAATCAATGCGCTCTTACTCCGCAATGTCACGGATGTGCATACAGATGTAAACGAATCACTCAGCAATGATCTGCAACCACCCTGAATGCGATCGAAAGGACGAATCTCCGACGTACCAGGTCCGAAGTGCAAGACACGGAGGGTGCCCGGGCCCCCGTTGCCTTCCAGAATTTCGGCACTGGAGAAGTACTCGGGCACGAGGTCCGGCAGAACCTTGTCAGAATGCTTGCAGCATTCCCAGGCATCCTGAGCTCCACAGTTGAGGACTTCGGTGTGGGAGATAGTTTGCGCCATCTTGTACGTCCTCTGTCTCAGATCTCACTCACGGGATGACTACTGAAGCTCCGCACTCACTAGATTAATGCTAATGGTGCCGAAAAGATAGGCAACCTTGAAGAGTTGTGATTGATGATGAAAGACTATGAGCTTGATCGTGGTATATGTAATGCACCAGCTCCAGCTCCGGATCTCAAAGGGCCCTGAAGCGCGACCAGAAGTCAAGCTGCGCCCTGACCATTTGCGAATTTTAAGGCAAATCTGGAAACGCTTTTCAACAATGACTGACTGACTGATTATTTTTGAAGAGGATCGACAGCGTACATGTCCCCCCTTGAGCATCCCGGGATTGGAACCCATTCTGATAATAGTGTTGTCTGTCTGTCGCTGTTTGCTTCACGAATCATGTTTCATCCAGAGTAAGAAATTTGCCTAAGAACAATCAGTTACTTCTAACGACAGTTGATTCAAAGTGCAACCCAATAACTGAAACTGTTCTGAACATCCTTCAATCGATGTTACCATTTATTTCGGAGCTGATTTGGATGGACTCGGTTGACCACTAGTTTCAAAACATCGGTAGGCAAAACTCGAAACCAGTCGACGAGCGTCATTGTCAACCCTAGCCTGCTAGTTTCGTCATAACCCAAATCTAGAACCTCTCCTCAAAGTCAGTCAAGCGATTCAATCAGCTTTGTTGAAGTCTTTGGTTTACATGTCAGATTAGTATTTCGTCCGTGCAATTCGCATGAAAGAACGAGGCAGCGTAGAAAAGCACTCCCTCGATAGAGGGTCAAGCGTGGTTGAATTTGCGACGCAGTAGAAGACTTTTGGACCCTCGTTGACGTGGTAAAGTTCGCCATGTACTAGTCAGCGGTTGGTCTGAACTGAAGTCTCGGCAAATCTTCAGGATTACTTTTCGTTAAATTTGAATTGTACGAATTTGAGTAGTGCAGAAAGCGATTTCTTACCAGAGTGACGGAGATATATCCATCCATGGACATGGTTACCATATACAAAATATGGTTGAAATCTCATTTCTTCATCAACAATAGTTCACTTTCATCAAAACCAGCAAAACCAGCAAAACCAACAAATCAATATCATCTCATGATCGTGTTCAATTAAATGGTTTTCACCCATCAACAAGGAAGAATATAATTGTTGAATATTCTCTTTGAAAAATGGTATTGCTGTTTAACAGAAGGGAACTAATATATGTACCACCCCTTTCTTGACTATTCTACCACACCTGCTCTATATGGTTAATATTTACAATATTAAAGTAGGTGTGGATCTAGAGAAAAACATCACTAGTTTGAAAATACAACTTGAAATAGAAACTGCAATTTTAATTTGGTTTTTCAACTTCAAGTTTTGCTCATCCTATCAATTTTAAAAGTCTAAATTTAGCTAAGCATAATTTAGATTTTTTAATTGATAGAATCTCCGACAATAAGTTGTAGTCCTTTTTTTATAATTTTCTCACGCAATCAATACTTTATCAAATCTAAAACTAATTACATACTTGAAAAGCTTAGAAAAAGGAGTAAATATTGTTATAGTTTGATATAAATCTAATTAGGGGAAGTGGTAGAAAAAAACATTTGAAAAAAAATCTAGTTATGATTTAAATGCTTTTAAAATCACTACAAGTTTGTCAAAGATTTACCACTAGTATATTCTCAATCTATTCTCAATGTAAAACATGCTTGCTTGAGTTGAGACAATTTCAAGTTCTAAATGGCAGTTAAAAGCCACAAAATTGTTGATGATTTTGACAAAAGTGGATAAATATGGCATACTCATTTGTGCAAAATTGCATTTGACATCAATTAAAAGTTTGAAATAAGAATAATCTACTTTTCAAATTTTAACACATTTTGTCCCTTTGAGCTAACTTTTCAAATATGTAATCACTTTTGAATTTGATGAAGGATTGATTGTGTGGGAGGCATTTTAAAAAGGACTATGACTTAATGTCCACAACTCTATTGTGAGCAAGATCTAAAGTTACAAAAACAAAATTAAAATTGCAACTTCTATGTTTAGTTATATTTTCAAAATTAGTGAATGATATTTTTTCCATGGTCCATACCTACTGTAACACCGTAAATACTGGCCATATATAGTAGGTGTGGTATAATAGTTGAAAAGGAGTGGTACGTATACCGATTCCCCTAACAAAATTTTGCTCAAAAGATATCCCTAACGTCTGGCTTAGCATACTGCACGAGTGTGTTTGTAGCAATTGTGGGGTCATGGTGGAAAAGCTCTTATTTACTACGTAGCAAAAAAAAGTAAAAGCTTAGAAAAATGCAATTGCATGGTTAAATGAAATTTGAATTCATATTTAGATTTAGAGACCCTTATTTAGTCTAGAAATGTTGAAGCAGAAAAAATTGACCCATTTAAAAGTATGGACAATTCTCATCTTTACCCTTGGTTGTGAAAAAGTTGAGCTTTTCTACCTTAGCTCTAAATTATACCAAGTCTATGCCTAACATAGAAGCTTGAAGCAGTAACGCATGTTCCTTGGTTTTTCAACAATCAAGCAACATGCACCCTCGAAATGCACAATTGTGAGAAAGAAATACATATATAGTCTTTTATATGTGCGAGTAAATTAATTGAGTTTGCAAGTCTTGGTAAAATCTCATTCAATTTTGGTGCACTCAATGTTTACAAAATAGGAGTGAAGTAAATTTTATCCATTTTTAAATACAGTTTTGTAGTGTTAAAGTAGCTAGTGTCATAAGAAGGGAACATTGTAGAGAGAGTTTGTCTAAAAAAAAGTTTCTTGGCTCAAAAGGAAGACTTGCTAAAATTTATATGTGCTTACAATGCATATATAGGTTGCTTTTTCTTTTGATAATATAAAATATTGAAGGCTTTACAAATGGCCCTAAATGGCACTTTATATTTTGTTATATTTTGGAAGTGTGTCAAATTATAACCAATGTGATATAGTAACATATTAACAAAAGTAGTGTAAAAATTACAAAAACATCAACACATGTATTTAATAGTTATCAAAGCACATTATAATGAGAAGTAACACAGACCAAGGTATAACCAATCTAGAGAAGGAAAATTTCATGTTAAATTATGATTGTAAATTATATTGAAATCATGTTATTGATAATGACTATAAAAACTTTCATTGCTAATAAGTTAAAAAACAAAAACAAAAATTAGCTAAATTCTTTTCTAGATTTAATTACATTTTAAGATTTCACTCTTCTCTTTGGTACCCATTGAGCTTTTAAAAAATGCATGAGATTTGTGAAACTTTGTTCAAAAACTTAGTTTTTAAATATCAATTGTAAAAAGCCTCTTTAACCCTTTCTATTGTTACGCTTTCATTCATATTTGCAATTTTGCATCTCCCACTTCATTCACAAGTTCAACTACTTGATGACCAAAGATGTCCATATGTTTGTTATCAATTGTGAACAAAAGCCAACCTCATAATTGATGAATTCATGAGCATTTGCAATAGGCAATGTGTTTAAGTTCTCACATAATAGCATTCTAAGTTATTTTTAAAAAGCAAGAATACAATGAACAAGAATTTGTCAATATTTCATTAAGCAAAAGGATTTGTTAAAAAAAAATTTGAGTTGCTAATGCTATATAAGTAGGTAAGACACTAGAATAGATAGAAACTTGGATACAACTTGATTGGAAGCTTAGATGTAGCTTGATTTGCTTCAATAATATGATGTCTAATGGATTTGATTTATTGCAAACTCTTTTAAATACACTAGGTTGCAGTTCTAAAACTCTGTTTATTTTATTTAGTGACACTATGATTTCCTTCTTTTTGTTTTTACTTTAATAAAATCTTTAATGAAATCTGTAGTATAACAAAAATTTAAAGACTATTTGTATAACTTCACTCAAAACCAAAAAATACTATTATTTGTTTGCAAATTAAGTAGTTCTAGAGCTTTATTGACATTTGAAAACCCATACATCGCTCTTTAGAATACATTTTTAAGCAATTTCTTTAATAAAATATTAAAGAAAAAAAATTTAATCATTAGAAAAACATCATATTGAGCATTTATTAACAACAACTCTTTGCTTTAGCAATGAAATTATACTTACAATGGATATGCAATTGCAAATCAATTATTATATTATAATATTATAGCTTCTACGCAAGTCAACTAATTAGACATATTGACTCATTTTGAAAATACAAAAAAGAGACATTTATTTGCTCATTATGATATTTTTTGCAAAAGATTTACAACATTATAAAACATTCAAAACATGTATTTTTTCTTTAAAAAAACATTTTTTCTTATTTCAAACAAAACTGATGGATAACTATTCAAGAAGTACAGAAGAGTTTGGAGGTGTTTTGAAGCTCTTTTGATAAATTCTTCATTTTATAACAGCAATTTAGTTTATTTCCAAAAAAATGAACATATGGTCTTATTATTGATTGCATGATATTTTAGTGGTATTAATATTTCAAAATTTTGAAGCAATAACATTAATAATAGGAAGTAGATTAGCTTTATGACAAAGCAAAAAGAACATGCCTTTTTGAGTTGAAATATTGGTCATGCACAATAAGGTTTGCAAAGGTGAGCCGTTGCAACAATATCAATTCAAAATGCCATAAGGTAGGAGGCTCATAAACTGTCCATCTAAGGACTAAAATTGGATTTTGGGGAGGTGAATTTTTTTTAAATATATTTTAATAAATTTTCCTTGAAAGACAAGAGGAATTGGCATCTAACCCAAGTTGTTTCATATTTTTTGGAGCTTTGTGGACATAGTTATGAAATTTTGAAGTTGAAGTGCATAGGGCTTTAAAATCGTCCACCTCCTCAAATGTACACCACTTGTACATTTTTGAAGCTTATAAAAAACAACATGTGCAAAGCGTTTACATTTGAGAAAGTGGACAGTTTTAATGCCCAGACAATTTCAGAGCCTCCTACCTTAGATGAAATACAATCAAGAAATTTAAAAATAAACTCACAATTTTTATTTGAAATATTGGTCATAGTAATAATAAAGCTACTCATATAAGTTTAGTATAAAACTAGTTATCTTGGAATTACAAATTCTATTTACAAATGAGCACCGTTACTTGTATTCAATTGAATTTTTGAGTATACCTTGAAATTAAATCATGAAACGGATTGTGATGTTTAGAAGCATATAAATTACAATTATGATCACAGTTTTTTTCAGAATTAAAGCCCTTCAATGATAGGGACTTAGGTTTGCATACACCAATCTAGAAAATATTAAAAGAAAACTATATTTAGATTGCATCCTTAATTTCTCCATAAAAAGTAAGGAGTTTTGAAATTTTCAAAAATAAATTGCAACCACCTTAGATCTGAATATCTTCAAGTTAAACATGAACCATACAATGAAATGAGATAATGTGTTATATTTTGTAATAAATTTGATTTTTGATCATTTGAAAGATTGAATGAACACCTAAATGCATTGTAATTTGAGTTTTCAACTTGACATATGGAAATTATCCAACCAAATTTGCATACAACTTGAAAACTTACAAAAAGAGTATACAATTGCACAATGTGCAACTAGTGGAGCCTGTGGAAGTTTAGAATTTCAAAGATTATTTTCTAGAAGGGCATATTCATAACAATGTATTTAATATGGCAACCTTTTTTTTTGGCATCATTTCCAAATTCCATTGCAAATATTCTCTATTCTTGAGTGATTGAAGAAACAGTATAAAGATATTCAAAGTAAGATGACGTGACAAAATTAAAATTTGAATAATTATATATCCGACCAAAAGAAATGATATTACATCCAAAATTTACTAAACTGAATGTAAATAGCTGGAAAGAGTACAATGAGCATATACGACCGCGAAGCCCTAAAACCCTAATACCGTGAACCTCGTAACCCTACGACCGTGAACCATGAAATCCCATAACCGTGATTTTTAAGACTGAGGCGGCCTTATGACCGCCAAATCCTACCCCACCGGCGTTGACTAGTAAGTGGTAAGATCCTTACCGACCAAGCACGGCGACGACGATGGAATGCAACTATCCCTCCTTGGAAGAGTGAATGATGGGCTTCACCATCCAACAAATGCAATTGGCTTTCGTTCCATTCCTTGTCGCAAAATACACTCTCTTTTTGTTTTCCAATTCCACTCGATAAGGCTCGGGATCTCGTTTGTTGCACACATTCCTTCGTGTTGCAACGTCCAGGAATTTGCAATTTAGGGTTGCAAGATCGGCGATGGGCGAGGCAGGGGGAGGGAAGTCGCGCGTGGCGTTCATTTTGGTGGATGGGTTGGGTGATGTGGCCATTCCGTCCCTGGGGTTCAGATCGCCCGTGGAAGCGGCCAAGACGCCCAATCTCGATGCATTAGCCAGCGGGGGCGTGAGCGGTTTGATGGACCCCGTGGAGCCGGGGCTCGGATGCGGCAGCGACACGGCCCACCTGTCGTTGCTGGGGTACAATCCCCGCATCTATTACCGTGGGCGCGGTGCTTTTGAATCTCTCGGTGCGGGTTTGGCTATGGTCCCGGGCGACATTGCCTTCAAGGTGTGCGATCCCCCTATATCCCCTTATCTTTCAATTTCGAGCGACTTGAGTGAGACTTTTAGGGTTTCAATGCTCTGGATAAGTCCCACTCTCGTAAATTTTACAATGTTGGAAGTGTACGTCGAGGAATTAGGGTTTAAGCCCTACATGACCCCAAAAGGCCCGTTTTTACAGGTAAACTTTGAATATGCTTGAAGTGATTGAAATCTTGTGGGGGTTGTGGTTTTGGTAGAGCAATTTTGCAACAATAAACGAAGAGTCAGGCGTGGTGACAAGCCGTCGAGCTGATCGGCACTTCGAAGAGCCTGGTCCGATTCTTTGTGCCGCTCTCAACGGTCTCAAGCTGCCGTCTTTCCCTCAATACAAAGTCTCTGTGAGGTAAAACTGAATTAGGGTTTTATCCCTTTTAGTCAGGAGTTGTGAAAGTGAATCATCTATGCAATCCTCTAAATTACACATGAGCAAATCAAGGACATGGTTATCAAAATTAGTCTAAAAGTGGGTCCTGCCAAGTCGCTACTTTTCAGCTGCCAATTCCAAGTGTGTAAAAACCGTCAAAACTGCCAAAGTCTTTACATTTCAGAATTCAGCATTGCACTTTGACCTCGAGGGATAACTTTGTGCAATCGAATCACATTGGTTGCATATTTTATAAATCAGACACTATAGTGGTTTGTAAGTGCAAAACGAATGAGCTAGCATCATTGCTTCGAATCCTCCTCTCAATTTTTGAGACTCTGCCACGTTAGGTTCAAAATCCTGCGATCGGATTACAGGTCAATTGTACCAGAACTCTTGTATTTCTCGTTTCTTGTCCTTGTATTCCGTTGTCATTGTGCTTACACCATTGCAGGCAAAGGCTCAGGCAGTGGACATAACTTTGTTGTATCTCTGCAGGTATGCAACTGAGCACAGATGTGGAGTTGTTGTAAGCGGGACTGGCTTGAGTGGCAACATCTCCGGATCCGATCCTCTGAAGGACAATCGTCTCTTGCTCAAAGTGAAGCCACTGGACGACACCAAAGAAGCAGCACACACGGCGAATGTTGTGAACGAGCTCTCCGATGTTATTCGTGGAATTTTGAAATCCCACCCTCTCAATGCCGAGCGCCAAAAACAAGGCAAAGCTATTGCCAATGTTGTGCTTCTGCGAGGCTGCGGCATCCGCATCGATGTAAGTATATTTTTCTCTTTTCTCTCCTTTCTTTGTTCATGGACAAGTTTGCAGAAGAGACAATCAATCTTTACACTTGATGCTTTTGTCGGCAGGTTCCAACTTTCATGGAGGTACAAGGCCTCCGACCTTGCATGGTTGCCCCAACCAAGATCATTGCAGGACTCGGCTTATCTCTTGGCATAGACATCCTGGAAGCTCCAGGTACTACTGGTGATTATCGAACCCTTCTCACGAACAAAGCCCTTGCAATAGCAAAAGCTTTGGCTGCTCCCTTGACTCCTCCACCGAACGTGTTCGTCCCTGGTGAAGAAGAAGGGAAACCAGGATATGCTGGTGGTTACGACTTTGGCTTTTTGCATGTCAAGGTACAACAAAACTCCTCAGTCCATATCTCTATAACACATCTTAAATTTTTTATAGAAGGTAATAAAACACAAGAATATAAAGAAAAAACCATGTCCTGCAGCTTTCAATGACAGAGACATGTTTTGAAATATCACCATAAATCAACAATCAGCTTCCAAAGTGGACTTTGCTGTTTTGAGTTTGGGCAGGTGATTGTTTGGATTTCCAGCATGTGCTAAAGGCGTGTTTTGTGGAGAATGCAGGCAATCGATGACTGTGGACACGACAAGGCAATGAAGCTGAAAGTGAAGTCCTTCGAGGCAGTGGACACCATGGTGGCGCAATTAGCGCGTCTGCTCTGGCAAGCAGAGAAAGAAAGCGGAACGCAGTTCTCGATTTGCATCACTGGAGACCATTCCACGCCTGTGGAGTACGGAGACCACAGCTACGAGCCTGTGCCATTCACCATTTGCCGCGTGAAGGACTTGGTCAAAGCTAAAGGCGGAGAGGACGTGATCCTGGCAACTGATTTGAGCCCTTTCTCGCTTCCTTCCGCTGCCGACGCGGCCAAGATGACAATCGTCGTGGACGAGAGCTCCGCAGACGCGAAAGCTGTCGCGGGTGACTCGGTGGCGAGGTTTGGTGAAATTGCTGCTGCGCGGGGTTGCCTTGGGCGGTTCACAGGCAGTGAGATGATGGGCGTCATCAAGCACTACATGGCTATGAACTTGACTTCCGCGTGAGCTTTGAATCCCCAGGGCTCTTCCTTTGCCTGTTCTCCTTTGGCACTGAGATTTGTGATGCTCTCCTTCCAGCAAGCATTGGAAGGAGTGGCTGAACTGCCATAGCTGCGGTTAATCTGGTCAAGAAACTCAATGAGCTGCAAGCTGTTGAGAGACTGGAACGTGATGCTATGAATGTATTAATTCTAGAGCGATGTGGCAGGAAGGAGTAGCTTGGATAGTTCTCCTGCTTTTTAGTACTTCTAATGCACACTTTTGTACAAGAAGCTGTCTGTCTTACTTCTGGTGCTTGCCTTCTGTATGGCCACTTCTCACTCTAGTAGCTGAGCACACACTGTGTAGGGAGAGACGGTGTCCATACTTTGAGTTTCATATTTAGAAGATTTGTTTGATATTTTTTTGTTGGAAATAGGCTAGGTAACATACGATAAGCACACTGAATATTAATATCAAATTTTCATAAAATGTTTTTAAGTAGATTTGGTTTCCAAAATATCCATTTTGTACTTAGACCCTTCCAATACAATCAATTCCTCATCAAATTTAAAACCCAGTATGTTTTAAAAGTTAAGAAAGTGGACAAAAGGCTTTCAATTTTGAAATGCTCCACCATGTCTTTAACCTTTCCTAGTGCAATTTTGCACTTTCAACTCCAAATGAGTTCTCCATGTTCATCAGTGTCCACTAACACCTTTTTGACTTTGAAGTATCAACTTAACCCCTAAAGAACCATTGTCCCTTCGGGGGACAAATGACATTTCGGGCATGTACCTATGGCTAAACTACCACGCGTAATTTTTTGAAACTTTTATTGAAGGTGGGGAATTCAAAGACCTACATGGTCATCTAATTTTTTCTCCATTCTGACATTTGACAAAGAAGTTATGCATGTTTTTTTCAAATATGGGGAAGAAAGGGCAGTCTGGGCAGCTCCCCCCCTTCGTATGTGGATGTTGACTCCTAAACAGGGCAGCTCACTAAAGGCAGAGCTAGCAGTTGCTTGGGCAGCGATTCTAGAGGAATAGTTTTCAGAATCTTCCCTGACATGGTCTGACACGGCCCGATGATTTTGGTGGGGAGCGAGAGCCCAAAGCTGGGAACAAGAAGGGAGCAAGAGCCTAAAGCTGGAAACCAGAAGGGAGTGAGAGCCCAAAGATGGGAACACGATGGGAGCAAGGGCCGGAAGCTAGGAGAGATGGGATCACAGCCCAAACCATGTCAGAAAGGCCCCCCATGCTGCTGCAAGGTGGCAGAGGTTGGGGATGGGGGCAGATGGGACCCGTCCTCAGGGCCCTTGAAACCACCCTAAACGCTCCCCCATGCTAAATTTTTAATTTTACTGTATTTGAGCAATGTGTGCATTTTTTTTTGGTTTTTTGTTCTTTTCAGTTGTAGTAGGTTAAGATTTTGTGCTTTCACCATTTGGATAAGTGGAATTTGAATTTTTGGATTTTACATAAATCTTTTAATTTTGCCTAGTGTATATGCAAATTTCATGACCTTTTGGCATTGCAAGATTTTATAAAGTATGATTTGCACCTCCAATTCATTTGAAAATTTTCCTAGACTTACCTAACTTGGTTTTCTACATGAGAAAAATAAACCTCAACTTTACATAGAGTAATTTTTTTGATATAGGAGTAATCAAAGGCTTTTGAAATTTTTGGGTAGCAGAAAAAAGACTTTTTTTTTTCACTTCAGATGTCAATATCTCACTCCTCTACATTTAGAATACACTGATTTTTTTCCCACAAGTACCTCCCATAGTCTAGGGCAAGATCCTAATGTTGAATTTCCCAAAAAAAAAAATTCTACCTTTCTACTCACTCCCCCAAAAGTGACAGTTTTTAGTGACTTTTACAGAAAAAATGGCTTGGTCCTTTAGGGGTTAAGCAAGTTTTTATAAAATGAGGACAGATTGCTGGTACATTGGCGGTGGACTTATAATGATATCAAGAACCTTCTAACCATGACTTCAAAGTGAAAGAAAAAAAATCTTGCTGTTTTTTATTGGTTTATACACCTCAAAGTTTAGACCTTTTGTTTGTTTTTATTTAATTTAGCTTTCAAAACATGTAGTTAGCATTAAATTGGTGAGGAATTGGCTGTAATGAATTCTTTGTTTGAAATTTGATGAATAGTTGAATATCTTTGTTTGAAATTCAGTGAATGATTGAGTATGTAGAGAAGGGGTAAAGAATGGATCCTTTTGTCCCCAACTTGATGTGTAAAAAACCATTTCATATTGAACTAATTCTTCCAAACACAAAAGTTATCAGTTTGAGGTACTTGATTGATCCTCAAGTGTAACACGGTTTTGTATATATGCACAAGATGTGTGGAAGCTATAAACATATTAATATAATGAGAACATCAACCTTGTTGTAATCACATTGATATAATGGGAACATCAACCTTATCTAGTGACCTTTTATCTTGAGAAATATATCCAACCTTTTCAATGATATAATGTATGTGTAATAGGCCATACTACAAGAAATGGTGCTCCAAACTCATACAGATTCTTTTTGACAAATTTCATAAATTAAGATTTTAGCTAAATTTGAATTAAAAAATAATCAAACATTCATATTGTTATGGGGGCCAATGTACTTGTAACTACGTTCTCATAAGTTCACACCCTGACATGTAGAAATTGACCAAATCCAATGGATAATCAACATGAGAATGTAATGAAAATGCAAAGGATAAAGTGTATCATTAAAGAGGGTTGAGGCCCACTTTACAGTAGAATCAAGAGAGGTGAAGAAAACTTCTCAAGGTCCATGACTTGTACTGTACAGTCGGGTCCATTAGTCTTTGAACTGCATTTTTTAGGCTTTCAGATTTTTCAATGAAACTTGGAACTTGGAGTACAGTTGGTATATATTTGTCCAAAAATTTATCATTGCATTCTCACGTAATCCCAATCAAGCATGTCAAATATCAATTTCAGAAAAGCAAAACTTCATTTGTGGTGAAATTTTAAAGCAAAATTCCATGGTTTTACATGGTATTTTATAAAAAACAATTGGTGATGAATTTTTGAGATTTGATTTCATGGGTATGAAGGAAACATCCATATGCACATCTTCTATGCTAAAAAATACCCCCTTAAGTAACAAAAATTTGATCAATAAAAGATTCAATGAAACTTGTGACAAGCTCAAATCTTATAAAATACATATCTTTATTTTTTAACTAGCTTTTCATCAAGTAAACAAGATATCATGTTCAAAGATACAAA
This sequence comes from Ulota crispa, assembly GCA_963920765.1. NCBI lineage: Eukaryota > Viridiplantae > Streptophyta > Bryopsida > Orthotrichales > Orthotrichaceae > Ulota > Ulota crispa. The sequence goes on along the minus strand of OY987244.1, from coordinate 20,605,227 downwards.
ATTAGTCACAATATTTGAGTCAAACAACAAAACTTGATTTTCATAAAATAAAATAATAATTTCAAGATTTGGGCTTATCATGAGTTTCATTGAATCTTTTATTGATCAAATTTTTGTTACTTAAGGGGGTATTTTTTAGCATAGAAGATGTGCATATGGATGTTTCCTTCATACCCATGAAATCAAATCTCAAAAATTCATCACCAATTGTTTTTTATAAAATACCATGTAAAACCATGGAATTTTGCTTTAAAATTTCACCACAAATGAAGTTTTGCTTTTCTGAAATTGATATTTGACATGCTTGATTGGGATTACGTGAGAATGCAATGATAAATTTTTGGACAAATATATACCAACTGTACTCCACGTTTCATTGAAAAATCTGAAAGCCTAAAAGGTAAAGTGCAAGGGGCTACAATCTGGACTGTCAACATTTTTTTGAAATCTTGCAGGGTGGCTTATTACTTGTATTGTGGTTTAGAAACACTCAGATCTCACTTCAAGTTGTTGCTGCATATATAAGAATTGCTGAAGATCAGTGTATATACTATTCTCTGTCCCATCGTAAAGTTTCAATCTTTTACAGCATCACTACGCTAATGCTTGAGTAGCTAGCATACTTCCATTACTTGAATAATTGCTTACCAAAGGAATTCATTGTCACGTTGGGACTTCAATGAATGCTGCTACATTATAATATTCGCCTGCATCCAAAAGCCTGGAATTGTGGCAAGATTGAAGTTACAATAATGTCTAAATTTAGGGCTATATAATATAGTCTGTTACAAGGCTCAGTGAAAATGTTGGACCACTATTGCAACAAGTGCTTCTCCTCCACAAATCCTGACCAAAACGGGATCTATAGTACAATGCTGTAATTTGATTGTTCTACACGTGCTGCATTTTGTATACCACGGCAACGGTAATGCTTGCATTCAGAGAATGGTTACAATAGAAGCTCCCATTGAGGAACCGTTTCACTGTGAAGGTGTAAAAGAAGACATGCTCAAATATCATAAAAGAGTCATACAATTGTGCAATCAACAACTACCAAGGGGCTTGAATTCACACTCAGATTTGCATTGGGAACTTATCCCACATTAATATATAGGTAAACTAGCAGTTGATGGTATTCTAGCAGCGCGTGTTAAAGATTCTCCGAGGTAGAAGAGAACGAAAGCAAGTGCAAGCATCTTAGAGCAAAGGAGGAGACCCATCAAGTGTAAGACTCAGTCCTCGACGAAAAATGATATTATGACATTCGGAGCAACCAGTCCGAGAGGCTACCATATCTAACGCTCTCTTGCGTACCATTTTCAATCTCACAGAAAACCAACACAAAAGAAACACTAGTACAACCTTTCGCGGCATTCAGCATTAACATAAAACTTTTGACGAGGAATGTGTACCTGTAGATCGTTTATTGCTTGTCAAAGAATCCAAGTAGAGCAACAGGAAAGCCTCGACTGCATCCCTGAACTAACTTGCCGATCTCATTTGTAAAATGACCTCGGCATGCTGAAGAACAATCCAGCATCAATCAATCTGGAAAGCCAGCGTTGTTGACTATTCAAAGTGGGCTACATGTCACATGTTTTATGAATCCCTCTTCACAAATGTTCAGAACCATCACGTACAAAGTGTTGGCTTCTCGAATTCCAGCGAGGGGTATATCTGAATAAGTACCCCATGGATTCTCAAAGTCAAGACGGCTTCACAAGTGAGATCAGAGTACCTTCACACCAGCGTTGGCAGCGGCCTGATCATTCTTTATGCGGTATACTACAAATGAATGGATCAATATGTGCAAATGGGGTTTGGCCATGAATGAGGAACGACCTGCTATTACTGTTTCCGCTATACATCAGCTTCATCAACATGGAAAGATGCCTGCGGGGCTAAGCTCTGCAGGGCAAGGCGGACGGTAGCTGCGTGACGCACAACGGCATCTCTTGTCTCCACAAGCACAACTGTCTCGATCTCATCATAATCGCCACCTCCTCCACAGATAAACGCCACAATGGCAGCCTGTAGAGCCGGAAGTCCTGGATTAAAGGCGGCAGATTCCATGTAAGAGCCACTGTATACTTCGCCTTTTCGAGTAGCAAAGGAAATTCCAGATGGACACCTGCTGTAAGGAGCGTATGACACGTTGGCAGCCATGAATGCTGCGATTTTCAGATCTAGAAGATTGTGCTTGCCATTTATTAACTTAGGCTCCGTAGATTCCTTGTCCGCTATCACACCTTCTTTGACCACGTGGAGGTCAACGTCAAAGATAGAACAATCCTCTCCATTCGAGATTGCTGGATTGGTCGATGCAATGAGACCATTTGACCTGGACTCCAGGAGAAGAGGGAAGTCTTTAGATAATAAATCGTCAGGGCCAAATCTGTGAGGGAGGAAGTACGAAAGCGGACGCACTTGGGAATCCTTTCCATCAGTAATCAGCACCCGAATGTTGCCTGCATCCCTCAACTCCTGAAGAAATTGCCTACAGCCCATTTTGATGCAATCTATCAAGTCAGAAATCTCATCAAGGGACGGCAGCCAAGAATGAAATCAAGAACGAAGAGGTGGCGCTGAACATATCCTTGGTTCTGTGATCAAATTGACAAAGTTTCAAGAGAGAACGACATAACGAACTAACGAAAACACGCAGAAGATGGTCACTGGTCACTTCTCTAACGCAAATTCGATAGGTTCAAACAACAAAGCAATTGAAGCAGAAACAGGCGATGTACTAATTGCAAATGAGGAACAACCTACATTTGGCAATCACAACAAAATAATTATCAAGTGAACTCTATCGGATCTGCCTCTTTTGAGTAAATCAACCAAAGAGATAGAAGAAAAAACTCAATGATCCTGGGAATGTATCACAAAGATAACATTCGTGAGGAGTTATCTCAAGACCTTGGAATCAGTGAACAGTGAGCTCAAGAAAAGGAATCCAGATCTCTTCTATATAAACAATTGATTTCATGTTGTGTTTGAAAAGGCAGGTGTGATTTACATTAAAATTATGCATTTCCTTTCATCCAGTCCGTAGCATGCATGTCGATACACCTGCTATTGATTATATGCCTCAAATTGCTTAAAAATCGGTTAATTTTTCAACGTTTAGTTCTCCAGATTCTATTTGAGCTACAGTGAAAATGCGTAAGTTGTATAATGTAGTATATAAAGACACTTACGAGTTCACACGGATCTACTAAAGGAGAAGGTCAAAGATTTTACAGTCGAGATATAGGATTCTGCAGAATGCTCAGCTCAAAAGAAATCCCTTACGTAGAAAAGCATCCAGGCATTGGTTTAAGAGAGAGAGAGAGAGTTGGAAACCTGCAATGGCCACACGGAGCAGCGGAAACCGCAACAAAGACGAGCTTCTTCTCGCCATGTTGCAGAGCATTGGCGACGAGGAACTGCTCCGCGTGCACGGAATAGTTCAAAGGGAGCTTCGGAAACTCCAAATTCACACCTCGGAAGATGCGCCCGCTCTCTCCGAGCCCCACGGCTCCCACATGAAACTTTGAAATCGGCGGCCGAGCCAAGTCCGCCGTCGGCTTCACGAGACTCGCCAGGAACTGCTCCACTCCCAACCCCGACGCATGCCGCAACTTCGCTGCCTTCGCGGCATCGATGACAAACTCCTGCATTCTCGCTGTAACCCTAAATGAGCAATTCCGAGCCCTCCCCTGTGCTGCAAGCCCCGCCAGATAATCCCACCTCCAAGTCTGCAATTCACAATCTTCTACCCTGTTTCGATTAAATTCCCTGGAGCTTCCACCACAACTACAAATCCGCGAGAGGCGAACCAATTAGAACCCTATACGTCCATTTCGATAAACTAGCTCAGCAATCATGCTCCGATACTGTTGTAAAGAGATCGAGCTTCTCAATTACAAGAGTCTCATCAATTGAAGCCTTGCACGCTCTGTAAATATTTGTACGCAAGCTAAGCACTGCTGGAGACGTCACGTGGACGCTGCGAATCTAAACGGAGTGATCAAGTCTGCCATTCAAGCAACCCCGAAGATGTACGTCACCTTCAATCTGCAATCAACGTGCTCCAGAGGTCTCCAGAGATGATTCAAGTGCAAGTGAAATTACAGTAATGGAGGAAGGAATGCTGGCGATGATGATGTGTCTGGTGGTGAAGATGATTGCTGCGAAGCGGCGATCGATTGGGATGTCCGGCGCCATTGGAATCCCGAAGAAACGGAGAGGCCATGGAAATCAGACCCTGACAAGTGACAAGGCTACCGTCCGTCACCCTTTCGCTGCAGCATGCAGGGGTCCAACACCCTCCCACCATCACCATCCATACTCATCGTACTGCACCGGCCCGGCCCGGCATTTGTAGAGCCCGGGCATCTTGCGGTATCCCAACTCACGGTACAATGGGGGGACAAAAAGATTGGGAACACCTATTATGTCATTCAATTTTTTTGCATAACGTATAATATAATTGAAAATTTATTGTCCTGCATCGTTGGTGTTTAATTCCCATCAAACATACATCAAATTTTAGCTTCTAAAAATCAAAACCCTATTTTTGGTGAATAATTTTACATAAACTTCATACATGATAATTTTTTAGAAAATATTGGTGATGATATTTTCAAATTGAGTTGCATGGGTATGTAAGAAACATCCATATACACATCTTTCCTTCCAACAAGCATCTCCAAAAAGCTTCATAATTCCTTCTATAGAGATTTTAACCCCTAAAGGACTTGATCCATTTTGAAATGGTCAAACTTCATGCCTAAGCTCAATTTTGTATTTTAAAGTGCGTTCAAACAAAAAAAATTATATTTTTGTTGCTTGAAACTATGAATGATATATCACTGCAAGAAATTTCAATTTGTTTCATCAAAAATTGTAATTGTTATTAGTTTTTTTCTAAAATTGAACTTAACTAAGTTAAAATAGCAAAAAAAATCCAAATTACTTGAATTTTTTTCAAGAGGTCCAAGCAGCATTAAAGACTAGTGTGAAAAAATTTCAATTTGTTATTTTATTTTTTACACCCAAACAACCATAACAAAGAATTTAAGTCAAATTTGACTATCAAACCAAGTTTATCCTTTTTTTAATTGATTTATAAATTTTTTATATTTTTTGCTGGTGGACACATTCATTTTCTACTTACTTTAAATTTTTTGATAAAGTTGATGAAAATTTTGAATTACTGTAATTTTTTAAAGCTAAATGTAGAAATAAAATAATGCCAATTAGAAAATATATTTAAAAAATCTATAATTTCTACCATAAATGAATGGTAGAATGAGAAACATAGTTTTGTAATTTAAGTTTAAAATGCATTTAAAGAGTAGAAAATATGAATGAAAAATAGACCATATAATGTTACTTGGATTCTGACACTTGGAGCTTTCAATGGAAATAACTCTTTCAAATATTGATATTTTTCAAAAAAATTAAATGAAATAGATAGAAAACTTGTCAAGCTTTATTTTATTAATTTGAACCATGTACCAAAAACCAATATTTTTGAAACTTAGAATCAAGGTTGACCAAGGCGCATGCAAAAAAAGGATGCATTGACTTTAAGGGTTAATGTTGGGATGATTATGACCAAATTTTCTAAAATAGATATTATTTTATAGTAATTAGATTTTGCTATTTGACTTATCCACTATGATGAAGTTTGTAATTTTTAACATGATTAATTGTTTACTTTGTCAAAACATAATTACCATACAAGAATTTCTATTTTATGAAATTTCATAATCATCCCAACATTAAAATCTCTATAGAAAAAATTATGAAGCTTTTTGCAAATGCTTGTTGGAAGGAAAGATGTGTGTATGGATGTTTCTTATATATCCATGCAGTCAAATCTCAAAAAATCATCACCAATGTTCTTTAATTAATCATCATATAAAACCATGAAATCTCTTTAAAATATTTCACCAAAAATAGGATTGTGGTTTTTAGTAATAAAAATTTGGTATGCTTGTTTGGGATTACATATGAATCAGATACCAACAATATGATAATAGAATGCCATTTATATTATTAATTATACAAACTTCTTTGAAATGCCAAAAGTGGGCCTACGTAACAATACTTCCAGTACACCAACAAAGAAATATTTAGAATCCTCTACTTTTTATATTTTGATAGATTGTATAAAGCATCTTCACTCATCCACGCCAAAGATGGCACGCCACAACTATTGTGGCGTGAGCAAAAATTTGAGCATGGACTAAGTTAAGAGCATATCCACCGGTCTACGCTTGTTCAAAGATTTTCATTTGTTTTGGTTGGCCCTCAAGCTTTTTTTATCTCTACCCATGCTCTTCAAAAAGGTGGCTTTACACTGCAACACACTCCATAAATAATCATTTGACCACTTATCAAGAAAAGTAGAGGACAAAATTCCCCATAAAGTTCATTAAACTTAAGATGAATAGTGGTGAATAGTGTCTTCAAGGGCCCTTGCAAGAAATGGGCTAGAAACAGTAGGACAGAATATCTTGAAAGTGTTTTGATAGGGCATGCAACACTTTTCATCCACTTTGAGCATGTTGGAGGCACTAGTAGAGATGCTCTAAGTGGTTGGTGGTCCCTATTTTGACACAATAGATTGACTTACCAAGTGGAAAAAACTTTATTGTTCATGTACCCAAACCGGGTATAGGTTGTGTGGTTGGATGATTTGGCAAGATGGGGATGAGGTGACAAATTGTATTGTCACAATTGAACCTTTCTTCACTCTTCCCCACATCCTTGCAGCAACCTGTTGCAACAAAAAAAACTGTCATGGACAAAGTGATTGCCCTCTTCAAACAATATATGACACACATCAAAGTCATGTAGCCAATAAATGGGTGAAGATGCCCTTAATATCCTTTTTGCACTTTTCAAAAGCTTTGTTATCATGTGAGTAATTTTTTTATTAAATTGAACTAATGAACATACAAAATTTATATGCACTCAAAATAAGTCAATGGAAAAAATCCAACTCTTTTTGGAGCTAAACTTGAATCAATAGATTATTTGGTATGCCAAAGTCTACATGAAAAATGTAAAAACATTTGAAAAAAGGGAGCATTAGAGCTTTAGGTAATTAAGATCCCAAAAAGAACTTGAACTTCTCAAATTTTGAAAAAGGACACTAAAACCCTTAAAATTTGATTTATTTTTCCATTTCATGACATGAAGACAAACTTCTCTAACCCTAGAGTTTCTACTTTACAAAAATACTTTATGACAAGCATTTTTACTATTTGAACCCTATAAACCTGTATAGCAAGTGATATTTTGATGTTTCTTTCATGAAATAGATTTTACAACCCTAATTCACCAATAAACAATACAGGCTAAAGGTATATTTAACACAAAGGAAAATGAAGTTGAAAAACAAACATATTTAGCTCTTTTCTCACCGTCACAAGCTCTTCTACTTTTCTGAGAACATTAAGAAGTTAGGACAATTAAATTTCTTAACCTAGTAGTTTTGTTTGACACTTAATATAGTATGCATCAAATGATTCATTTTGTATCTTGATTTGATTAATGTGTAGGAGCACTTTATCAAAAAATCAAGCTAATTATTACTACTAAAATCTTATATCAATAAAATAAACATGTAATGTTTTTTTTTCATATGAAAAAAATGATTTTTATTTGAATCAATTTCAAGGCAAGAAGAGCATAGCTTTTTCATGATAATATATTTTATTTGATCTTATGGTTTCTTTCTTTTGAAATGAGGTGTGACATAGTCATCCAAAAGAATCACTACTTACACAAGTGCTATGCACAATGGACTGCCATTCAACATCGGAATCATTTAATTTGGTGCTCTTCTTTCATTTCAAAAAACCAAAGAATGACAACACTTTATAGGGTTGGACATACTATGAAGATGTCAAAGTTGTTTTTGAATGACATAACTTTATCTATCGTTTCAAAATGACATCCCCAAATTTTGTTTACTTTTTTGTTTTAGTTGAAATAATAAGGGAAAACTTCATGGGCAATAATTTCATAGATACCTCTGCATTTTCAAAAATTTCACAAATATCTTTGGACCAAAATTTTCAAGTGTTTTTTTGTTGTGCATGTCACTTCCCTTCACCCTTTGTGTGCACACTACTTCTTCCTTTGTGTGCATGCATAACAAGAAAGAAGGGAAGTAGCATGCACAACAAAAAAAACGCTTAAAAATTTTGGTACAAGGGTATTTGTGAAATTTCTGAAGTAGGGGTATCTATGAAATTGTTGCAAACTTCAGGGGTATCCATGAAATTTTCCCAAATAATAATAATTACTATTAAGGAGTTATTAAAGCGACACCTCCATATTGTTGATAGCACGCCCCTCAAATTCACCATAAGCATGCAAATTGAGATTGAGAATTTAGTGTTAAAATTGTAGATCCTTGCCAATGAAGGACATTACCTGCATAAGAAGGCTTGGAAAAACATACTTCAAATCCAGTCACGTGCCGCATACACGTGGTGTGCAAAGAGAGAATAATGCTTTGCACTTCAGTGCACATAAACGAAATATGGTACATCAGCAAAGGAGAACTTGTCCGTACTCCTCTGACATGATCTTGGACCTCTGCTACTGAATAAAATTCCATTTTGAATCTCTATTCTCCAAAGGTGCAAAGAAAAATGTAATAAATAAATATCAATGGTATGTAGGCAACAAAGAAGCGGCATCTACTCTTCTCCTTTGAGCAATCCAACATCTCCGCCGCTTTCAAGAGCCATTTGAGGGCTCCAGTTGATCAAAGGACATGGGCCATCCGGAGCTGTTTGAGCGCGACCTCCTTTGGCACACCGAGGGCATCTCTTACCGTGCGTGACTAAAAGACAATGCAAGTCGTATTTGACATCATCAGGAACTCGACTGTTCATGTGAAGATACGTCTTCTCCCTATCTGCATTGGCTGGAACCCAACCCAACATCTTGGACAACCTAAACACCTGTTGATAGGCAAAAAATAAAAAGAGTATTACAGTTTGGTTAGTGTTGAACTAAAACTCCTGCTTGATCTTAGCATAGATATATTAAATAAAGTTGAAGAGTAATCAGAAATCTCAATACTTACATGAGTGTCCACGGGAAACTCGTGCTGCTCCAAATGGAACATCAACACACACGCAACCTGCATCATTGACAGTCAATACTTTCAGCAATGTTTTGCAAACAACAAAGTTGATGGGGCTACAGATTGCTTTGAATTAAGTTCTCCTGTAACCAAAGTCTGCATGTAATGTTACGTACAGACCCATAGATTTCTCTAAAAATATATTCAGGCTAACACGTCTGCCCGTAACTGTTAATCTTAGTTTAAAAATTTGTCAATACAGAGGTGTAGAATTGTCATTCTCACCGTCTTGGGACCAACGCCTTTGAAGCGGGAAAGTTCTGCTTTGATCTCGTCAACGGTCATGCTTCGGACATACTCAAGACAAAGCGTACCACGTTCTTTAAATATGGTATCCAGTATGCTGACTATCCGCTTTGCTTTAGTCTCTGCTAAACCTCCACATCGAATCGCATCTTCGACATCTCGTGGATCTGCTGCGTAAACCTGTTGTGTATCATTTACACTCGTCATTAACATGGTCACGGTTCACACATGGGAGTAAAGCATATCTAAATTTTGGATTAAATAAAACAGCTGCAAATTGAACATAAGGGACACAAAGACAAAATAAGACACAAGTAGAAAACATATTGACACGTCCAAAACTATCTCAAAAGCAGAACGCACCTCTTCCCAAGTCGGAAATGTTCGCTTTAGAGACGCAAATGCTCGTTTAGAATTGTTATCAGTTGTGTTTTGTGACAAAATTGTCCCCACCAGAGAATCTAGCACTGTGCGCCGCTCGGAAGGAGAGCCTAACAAAACTTTAGCGCCATCACTGTCCTTGCTTCCTGATTTCTCGATTTCAGAAAGCTCCAACGTTTCAAGCGTATCGACAGCTACGTTCTCTCCAGATCGATACTCCAGAGCTAGAATCTGGATATGAACTCCATCGATACACAAAAAATGACCATCAGAAGGAGATAACTTAATTGAAAATACAACAGTTTATAATGGTAACATCGCACTTGCAACTGCGTACTACATGTAATATAGAAATCAACATTGCTTAGTTGAAGTGAACTAATATCAAGATGAAGAAGGGCATGCATACGGTACGGATGCTTTCAGACAACATATCATTCCAAATAACCGAATTAGCCAACAGCTCCAAATTACACATTTCCACAGTTAAATCGTTCCAACAAAAAGAAAAATGTACCCTAATGGCATTCAAGGCCACTGACCTTTGAAGAATCGTGGCTATCAATAGGATCGATTGTTGGACACGATTTACCGCGCGCATATGTGCCCATTCCGTGCAGCTCACTCAAGCGGTTCCGGACCTCACGACATTCGTCGGGGTAGGGTCTAGCGAAATCCGGGTAAGGACTACCAGATGCCACTGCTAATTTCAAAGCTGTCATGCAAATCCCAAATTGAGTCAAGACGATAATAGAAGTTAGGACGTCAATTACAACTGTATGAATTGCCAAGGAGACAAGATTAGAAATTCAGTTATTTTCAACAACTGTTATGCCATACTTGATACTTACAGAACATGACTACAAGGTTAAAGGTTAAAGCAGCCAATTGATGTTTATACAAACTTTCGCGGGTACAACAAGTGCATGCACCGTCAATTCTTGGATACAGCTGGGCTTTACACTAAAAAGATCCCATCAGACCAGACCTCCTAATTAGGGTTTTCAGGACCCAAGAGACATCACTGAGGAGTCATGAATTTGCAACAAGGTATATTCAAAGTCCAAATTAGACACCACAAAATCTCTTCAATAAACTTGAACTGACTCCCCAGTCAGCTAGCATGAACTAAAAATCTTCGCAAATAGGGGTTTTAAGCAGCCTAGACAACGCACAATTTAGAGTGAACGACCTCAAAGAAGATGCTGAGCAAAAGGGGACCTCGCACAGAAATAGTAAAGTTGAACGCACTTCTCCTCAGTCAATGCGCTATCATCAAGATTAAGAAATTGAGAGCAAATTTACTTACTTGCTTGAGCAGCAAGATCAAGTGACGGCCCAGTGGCCAATAGGGCGATCTCATTGCCTTCCTCAACTTTCTCTGCAGAGAATCTCTCTTTTTTCCCAATTACTGGAGCAGCCGCATTTTTTTTCTCTCTCTTGATGTCTGTCTTAGCAGTCGACCGTTCCTTTGCTTTGGGTAAGGAATCTGTTTCTGTTTTTACCTTCTTCCTTCTCACAAAAACAATAGGTTCCTTGATATCGTTTGTCGCCTCCGCAGCTTCAACCTTCGGCTTCTTCGTTACTCGAGTACTGGGCAAATCAACTGGCGGAGATTTAATGTCTTCTCGATCTTCCTGTTTGACTACTTTGAATGCATCCGTAACTTTCTCTGATTTTCTACGAGGAAGCGAACGAACAGAATCCGTTAGCGATGCCCTGTCCTTTTCAAAACCAGGCTTGCGTTTACTACCAAACCTGGAAGATGCTGAAGCTCCTAACCCTTGCGCATGCACTTCCTGCGGCTCTACTTTCACAGACTTCGGGAGCACCACCCTCTTCGAAACGTCAGTCGGACTGAAAACCTCTTGTTTCACGACTGGTGCCAGTCGACCGCTTCTACGGCACGCGGCCATTGCCCACATACGCACTGTAACTCCTGCCACCGCGAAATTCCTGTCGGATCAATCCTTTTTTGATTCCCTGTTCAATCTCAAAAAACCAAAGCAAATTCCGATTCAGTCTCATGGTAGCTCCACGGCATTGACTCAACAATGCTGGAACACATCAACTCAGACATCCAATGAGAGGATATCAGACACTGATCAGGTGAATTTTTTCAAACAATTCGGCAGTGCAGAGAGGTGCATTGACTGGAACTCACTCACTGAACATCAAGCCATCCATAGAAAAACGAGAAAACTTAGGTAAGGTCCAATTCATGAGAAAGCAAGGATACAATTCAACGGTATATCTCCACGACGATATCTTTTTGAACATCTACAAAGAACCGGCTCAACGGCCAATGCACTCCAACAAAACACCGTCGCCAGGTCATCGGCGGAAGGGCGACGATGCCCGGCCTTGGACAAACAAGAAAATTGTACAATTTCTGAATGACAATCTAAAAAAAAAGGTAAAAGCCATTACCAAAGCAAATGAGCTGACAATTCGCTCCGGAGCTACTATTCGTTCACTAGAGAAGAGTACCGCACTTCCAAGATGCAATGCCGTCAAAATTCTCGGCGCATTCAATCAAATCAGATCCCCCGCTTCAACAGATCCTTTCAAAATAATAGAAGCTAAAGGAAAAGCCAGTGGCTGCGCGAATAACTCTAATGAAGAGGACGACGTGAAAGCGCAATGAAAGAAACGCAGAAATGGCACTCACCAGTGAGACTTGGACTTGCGAGCACCGCCGCAACAATGATGTGGGGCGGCAGAAGACGGCGAGTTCGTTTTGCTGTAAACATTGTTACGCTAGGCTGCGTCCACGCGGCGACGACAGGAGGAGCACCTCGGTGGCCAAGTCCGCTCGCGACACCGTCGTCGCCGGCTCAGGACGCCATAGCCGTCGCGTGGCCTCCGCTCAAATGGGGCCCACCTGCTGTCTGCTTTTCGTTTCAAAAGACGGAGGCAAGGTCCGGGTAAGGTAAGAGGCTCGTAAACCGGGTCGTAAACCGACCATCTAAGAGCTGAAACTGAATTTTGGGGTGGTGGAACTTCTTGAGATATTTTTCAGTAAATTTTCCTCAAGACAAATTGGCATCTAACTTTTTGTATTTTTAGAGCAATGTGGAATTAATTATGAAATTTTGAAGTGGAAAGGTCATAGGGTTCTAAAATGGTGCACCTCCTCAAATGTACATTTATTGTACAGTATGGAAAGGTTATGAATAAGATATGTACTAATAAAGATCATTTGGGGAGGTGAGCGGAATTAGTGCCCTAACGGAATTTGAGCCTCCAACCTTAGAACAGACCTAGCCAATTGATATGAGAAAAAATCGATTTGCAATTTCTAAACTTTGGCTAAAAACCGGTCCAAAATCTTTAAAAAAAATTCTTATAGTATGAAATAGAGAAAACAATAAAAAGAGCTCCTTGATAAATTGATTCAATACAGGAATTGAAGGAAATCTACTGAAAAATCTCAAATATTTCCTGAACCCTGGACGGAGGAGCAATATTTGGATGAGTAGAATCTTACCATCACATTCTTGAACAGCACTATCAGGTATCTTTTGGGTATTTCAAGTCCTTGTCTATTCCTTTCCTACACCAAATAGTGCATTTAGGTTGCCCCACAATAATTCTCATATCTTACACTTTTACTATTGTAAATAATTTTCATCACTAATTACTGTAAGAAAACAAAATTTTAAGGGCCCTGCAACCACTACAAAGTTGCCAAAAAATAAATTAATAAAGTTCAAGTTGTAAATCATGTGAAATCCAATCATGGTCAACCATTAGTGTGGGGCAACCTAGATGCACTACTTGGTGTAGTCATTAGAATTCTTCTACCATCTTCTTGGACGGCACTATTTTTCATGAGCATAAAATGGTTGAGCTCAAAACTAATGAAAAAACTTAAGAAATAGCAAGATTTTCAAGAGACGAACATTTACAATGCACAATAATAATAAGTCCCTATGTACACTTTTATAGGTGAAATTTAATAATTTGACAAAGAATTTAGGCTCACATCTCAGTGCTCATAGGTTCCTGCTCAAAATTTAGCATTCCCCCATCTCCTCCACTATCAGAATTTTATTTTGTTGTTTGTGTTACTCCATGAAAATCTACACGGGATTTCTTCTTTGAAGAATATTATCAACGTAACTAATCTCCTCTCAATCGGGTGGAACTTATCAAATATTTGATCGTCTTCTACTAAAAACAAAATTAATATTGTAGTAGTGAAAATAGTTTTTTAAGTTTTTTTCTCTATTTCAAAATCAGTTTAAAGATTTTCATATTCTGAAAATAATGTGATTGAATTTGAAAATGATGGGATACTACATAGCATTGGTTCTAGTTTGAAATTAAAAAACTTGATCATCTTTTGTTGAGATTAGCACAAGTTAATCATATTGTGGTTAAGTCAAAAGTAAAAAATTTTACATAGTGATTTTCGAATTTCGAATTAATTATTCAATTACAAAAAACCCTAAACGCTCTCTTCTTTCTATTATCACAACATATTACTTTCTTTGCTATTCTTCTTATTATTTTATTTAATTTAATTCCTACAAAGACTGAAGTAATGGATTATAATCAATACCTCATTAACCTTCAACAAACATCAAAAGAAACTATTATATTGATTTATTTCTATCTTGGTTAGGTAGTAAACAATGAAATCATATTAAAAAGTCCTAAATAAGGAAGCTGATAATGTCCGCCTCAATATAAACTAAAATCTATCAACTCATAGTAAAAATTTTAATTTTAAAAACCTAAATCTATGTAATGAGATGTCTTGGCGTTATACTTGGCCTTCTAATACCATATTTGTTAATTTAGGAAAAACGGAGGTACCATTATGTACTCCACCTTAAACCCAAAAAGTTACCTTAAACCACATTCCAAGGTATCAGATTCAATCTAAGCCACTAAGATTTTTTCCCTCATAAATTCCTCCTCTCATGTGAGGGCACGTGTACAAAAAAAAAATGCTGAGCTTGATTTTAGGAGATCTCCTAAAACCTTGAAAGTCCCAAAATCTACCGTTTTTCCCAAATTAATGAATATGGTGTTTCTCTAGTTCCATTGCTTTTAGGAACACATGTGCTTCTAAATCTAAACACACCCCAGCACGTGCTCACAATTTACAATATGGAGAATGCATAACGAGATCATACACAAAATACATAAAATGTGCAATTAGGGAGGGGCCACTATTCAATGTCTGTAGAACATGTTAATTTCCATGGAATAGAGCGAATTCAACATTTTCTTCATATCATGTTCAGCTCCTGATTGTAAAAAAAATTGAAATGGATTTCAACATGCTGACTAAGGGTCCTTTTACACCCGTAAAACGAGGACATGGCCTATCTTTGCATTTAGCAAAATGAAATCTTTTGTTCACACTACAAAACAATTTTTAGAGTTTTTTAAATATCCAGACCTGAGTACAATTTCCAATGGCGTCGTTAGAATCCAGGCTGTTCACATTACAAACAAATTGCAATTGGGCTTATTGTAATCAGAAAAGAAAAAGGCTGGCAACATGTAGCTTTAGTTAGCAACATCACTTCTTCTTTCAAATCTAGGAGAAGGCAAGATCTTATAGCTAAAATCTTTTAACAATCAAATCCTACCACATTTTGTAGAATTTTAAAAATAGCATCCAAATACTATGCAAGTACAAAGCAGGTTTGGCAATGTTAAGTGGCAGACTTGGTGACATGGTGTGAAAGAGAAAGTAACAATTGTGTACCAAAATGGATTAAAGGCGGTTTCATGTCCCAGGTGTGCAAAGATCTTAAGTTTGGTAATCTAAAAGGCAGCATTGACCGTCTAGATCAAATTGTAGATCTTCTTTGTACGATACTCCAGTGGCGTTTGATCCGAGGGACTCACATACCTTAACTTGTTCGCCAAAAACGACTCAAGGGGATTATAGCAGACAATAGATGATGTGCTGCAGCCACTTTCTCTAAAACTAAAGTGGTCTACAACCCTAGGTGGATCACTTAGCGCATTTTATAATTGACGTGCGGCATTATATAGCAAAAGTTTTATTCATTTGACATAAAATTTATAACAGACTTACAAATAAAAAAGAGAACATTCAAAGTGTTAAATCTAATATAAATAAGATAGATACACTACATATCTAAGGCATTAATTTTTTTTACAACTAATGTAGGGGCACAAAATTTGGAGCTATTATATGCACAAGACTATATCTAGTATAGATATGTACATGCAATTAGGTATTCAAGGGGCTAGGTTGTATTGGATGAAAAGTCAAAGCAAAAGTGACTTAGCAAAAATAATAGGAAGTGAAAAAAACTCAAAATTTAAAACCAACCAAAGTGTTGTAGCCCATATCACAGCAAAAAATATGGTGTCAAAATCAAATATAAATTTAAGCCCAAAAGAAGTATCTAACCAAAAAAATGAGGAAAGAAATAAATATCAAAATTTTATGTAAACAAATGTGCTATAATTGGGGTCCAAACTAAAATAATAAAATGTGAAAAATATGCAAAATCTAACACCAACCAAAATGTCTTAACAAAAAAAATAGGGTGTAAAAAAAACTAATTTTCTTACAATATTAAAGTCCAACCATGAATTATTCACATGCCTCTTTTGTACCGCTTATTCAAAACCTTCGTCTATCACTTTGCTCAACAATTTTTTTTTTTTCATGATAAAGAAAATAGGTTGGGAAAAAATGGAATAGTCTAAGCTATACAAGTAATTCTATAGTGCCCTAAAATAAAGCCCGGTTCTCACTTAGCCTTTGCTAAAAGCGTTCATAAATCATAGAATTGATCACTATTCACTTAAAAGCAGGGGTCACAGCTGTGGGAAAAAGAAATCAAGGGATAACAAACAGATGAGGCAATTAGTATTGCCATGTTCACACTTGCTGTCGCAACTTGATTTTATCTTCCCCTTAGACGTGCCAGCATGGCAGATGTTATCACGGCAAGTTTAGGGGTTCTCACATCCCAATTTTTTGTAAAACTGAATGTCCACGCTAACGTCACTTGTCTTCTTCCTGTCTTCTCATGTGTTGCATTTGCACTTCCTTTGCAAACATGGTCTAGTATTTTGTTCCTTGCAGATTTTTTCTTCCAATGTCGTCGCAAAGGCAAAGTGTGAATTCTTGTGTTCAAGTAGAATTTAACGTCTGCTCAAGACGTGGCTTCTCGTGCTCTTGTCTTCTTCTGCGCTGTGTTGCGCTCCTATTCTCTATTGTTTTATTGTCATCGCGGAGTTGTTCTTTCACTATTGCCGCAAAGGTGAATTACAAATTTCCTTGTTTAGTTGTCGCACAACCTTCCTCAAATTGTGAATGACTTGTGATTGCCAACTGCTATGTTGAATATAGAGTTGGCAGAAGACTTGTGTTTGAACAGTGCCTGGAAGCAGGTTTGGAGCATCTACGCTGTGCATTGGGTACCGTGATCTCTGATTTTCTATAGAAGGTATGTCCTTTTTTTGTTTGAGTTCTTGATATGGTTGTTTGAGTACATTGCTTGCCTACAATTGTATGAAGATGGAATTTGAGGAGAGGGGGTTGGGTCGGGAGTATTTTGTCATGGTATTTTCTATTAGAGCCTTGTGGACTTCATTTGAATTAGGTACTGTTTCTTGGGGTGGAGCACATTAGAGTATAGAGTTTAACAAAAATATGCTTTAGATGTGAAACTCTACTGCTCTAGCTAGCATTGGCACTTCCCAAAAAAAAACACACACACACATTCCAATTAAAAGGGAAGTACCTCCAGAGCTCCACACTTGACTCCAATGCTCAATTTTGTGTAGATGAGAAACCTTGATGCTCAATTCACTGTACAAGACACATGCCAACCCCAAATTGCAGCGGCCTTAGTCTAGCCCCATCTCAGCAGCCTAGTCTTGCAAAAGAAGCTAAACCAAAATTTGGGTTGTATTTATAAAAGCGCTCTTTTGTATTTGACCTCCCCAATTGACACTCAAAAACCGCCCTTAAGATCTCGCTAAACCCTAAAATGTCCATTTTTGCAAATATTTGTTGCTACAAAAAGTTTGCATGTAATCTTAAGATTTATGCAAACTTATCTTCTACTTTGCTAAACAACCGCTCTTTAAACCCTCCCAACAAAGCTACCACCTATGCTCGGGGTCGAATACCCTTGGCCAATGGGAACGCATACGTCTCTCACCGCTTCAAACACCGATATTTCCTAAATGCTAAATACAAGTGCAAATGGGGCTTAAGTCATTTTGCCAAATTATATAATTACATGGACTCTTTTATTTATTCTTGGGAAGTAAATAGCTCCCTATAAAATACCCCCTTGCTGCACAGAGGGTACCCAACATACAAAGAGTGATCCACCTGAGTCTACAACACCCGTGCTAGACCACCGGGCCTTTTTAGAATCCTTCTGGGACTCTCTAATATTGTTACTTGCCTTAATGGTAGCAGTAGATTCCTTTAACATTTTGTTAGTTGTCTCAATGTTTGCATTGGCTTTTTTACTCTCTCTGAATACGGTTTGTTCAAAGGCCAAGTGCACCTCCGACTCGTTTGCGGTTGCAATTGCGGCTTTTTTGCCTTCATCAAACTTTTTTGACCATTTTATATAGAATTCTCATGCCATTATCAGGCCTGCAACTTGAGTCATGTTCTTGACCGTGAATTGTGACTGCATTAAGAAGAAATTGAGCCCTCCAAGGGGCTGCAAGTTTAGTTGTTCCCAATGCTAAGAACCAACCCCCGCTGGTTGTCAAGAAATCATCAAAAAATATTAAGGTTTTTTTGGTACATCCCATTTTTGGGCACCTATCCAATCTTTTACGTATTCTAAAAACAAAAAAGCTAAAATTGCATTTAGAGTTCTTTCACAAATTATGTCTTTGCAAGTGAACTTTTATCCAGAATGCAAGGTTTCAACTTGTTGTCAAACTGGTTGCAGCTCATGCTTGTGACTTTTCTATCCCGTAATCATATCTGTGAAAAAAAAAAAAAAAAAAAAAAAAAAACAACTCTATACCATCATCTCACTTGAGAGAAACTAGCTCTCAAAAAATGTGTAGTGAAAGTTTTGTTTCAAGCCAAAATTTGTTATAGACGTGAATGAACATCAATAGCAGAGAGAATGAAGAGAGCCTTTTATACAAATAGCTATATCAATCCAAGGCATATGGAGCTTTTCTAAACAAAATTTTTAAAAATCAAGATTTGTAAGAGGTAAGTAGGAAGAATTCTAGAGTTTGGCATATTCTTCACGAGGTCAAGGGCCTCACATGTGCCCATCCCAAGAACAAAACAATCCAATGTTTGGTTAGTGAAGATGCACAAGGTGTCTTCAGCCCTTAAATGCGTGTTATAGCTTTCACAAGGAAAAAATATGCAACAAAGAAAAATACTACTATTCAAACCTCAAAAAATAGTGAACTTGTATAACATTTTTGTGTAGAATCCATGATCACAAAAGAGACAACTCCGAGCTCTAGTAGATAGCTGCTGAAAAATCGATGCAGTAGTATATATAGAAATCAAGCAAAGTGCAAAAACAATATTTTTGAGTAGTAGTGGTAATTCTCTAGGATAAGCAGTGTTCTTCAAGCAAGAAAAGACACCTCTTTGTAGATTGAGAGAGAAGAGCAAGAGTCATGGAAGGGCTAATGGCTGCATTCCGCTGCCTTTTTTTTAAAGGCACCTCACTGACAGTAGTAGTACTGCTAGTACAACAGTTCACTATAACTCACATGGCGGCTTGTTTACATAAAGCACTAAAAGCTTATCCATAATTTATTAAGTCAAATTGTTATGCAACTGAGCCAAATCTCACCTATTGAGTAATAATTGGTGAAAGCTAATAGAATCTGCTTATCCTTGACCTTTAACCCCTAAAGGACCAGGGCCTTTTCTTTGTGAAAAACACTGAAAATTGCCACTTTTGGAGGATGAAAGGAATGGTTTTTTTTTTTTTTTTTTTGAAATCTAACTGTAAGATCTTGCTCTAGACAATATGAGGTACTTGGGAAAAAAATGAGCTTATTCCAAATGAAATGGAGTGAGATAATTACATGTGAAGTGAAGAAAAAAGTTTTTTTTGTATTGCCCAAAAAGTTCAGAAGCCATTGATCACTCCTATATCAAAAACTTTGCACTATGCAAAGTTGAGGTTTTTTTCCCATGTAGAAGACCAAGTTAGGTATGTGTGGGTGAATTTTCAAATCAATTAGAACTATACAACACATGGGAAAAAATAGTAAGTAAAAAGAAGTAGAGAATCAGTCAAGACACTAAATTGTTAAGAATTTAATTATTAAAATGAAAAATGCAAATCCCAACGGTTGTAATGTTGTGATAAACAATCTACATCCTTTGGTTTTGTATATTTTTCCAAAATAATGAAAATTGAGTAAAATAAAGGACTTCAAAGTTTATTTTAGAGTAGAGAATCTAGAACTGCCCACAAACAAAAACTCCTCATAACATTCATCTCATCTATAAAAATTGAATGATTCAAAGCTCCCCAAATCTATATAAGTCTAAAGAACCTATTTTAGATTTTTATTTGAAAAAAATGGAATTTTTAAAGAAGTTTTTGGTTGCTTGGTGAGCAGCATTTTTCAGATTTTCATGCATTACTTCTTCAATAAATGTCAGAATGAAGAAAAAATTGCATTCCCACATAGATCTTTGAATTCCTCACCTTCAATAAAAGTTTCAAAAAATCACGCAAAGTAGTTTAGGCATAGGTACATGCCCAAAATCCCATTTATCTCCCAAAGGGACAATGGTCGTTTAGGGGTTAACTCCTAAATCCCTAGGACCTTTATTTTGTCAAAAGACACCCAAAATTGCGATTTCTATTGCAAAGAGTAAAAAGTTTGAAAATTGGTTTTTTTGTATATTTAACCATAGGATCTTGTACTACACTTGTATAAGAATATGCACACAAAAATCCATAAACTTTGTTCACACAAATTGCAAGATATTTGCAATTGAATTGTAAAAAACAAGCTTCTTTGCACCTTGCATGATTAGATTATTTGACTTTGAGCTTTTTTAACTTAATATTTTTGCAATGTACAATTTTGAGGTTTATTTTTTATGGTGGGAAATTGAATTAAGAATCTTAAAAAAATACAAAAACCAAAAATACCTCATTTTCATTCTTAAAAAAATCATTAGATGGATGAAGGTCTGAGATTGAACAAAAACTTAAATTGTTAATAACCTTGAAATGGAATTGAAACGCAATAAATTGTTCTAAAAAGCAAACTTCACCCTCCTCAAAAAAAAATTTGAAAAAATGTTAAACTTGCATTTAGAAATGAAGTTTATATGTTATTTTTTCAAGAAGATGCTTGAATTGCCTGAAATACAAGATTGTCCATAACTTTCTCATAATTGGTCCAAATGAAATGAATCAAAGCTTCAGATGTATACAAAACTATAGCCTATGAGAAGAAAAAATAAAGTTAAAAATTCAAATTTTTGTAGTTTTTTTTTGCTGCCCGATCTCCATAAATTTTTGCTTATCTAGGCATAACTTTTGCTTTTGGGCATGGATTGGAATAAATATTATATTCCCCAAAAGTTAATGTGTTTTCCTATCTTCAAAAAAAGGTTCAAAAAATCAAGACAAAAACTGAGGTTGTAGGTACCTGCCCGAAATCTCATTTGTCCCTTGAGGGGACACTTAGGAGCATGTACTCAAAAAAGCTTTTCTTAGAAAAATATTCCTAAAAAAAATCAAATGTTTTCACTCATTCTTATAAGCATGTTACTATATAGTAGATAGTATTTATGCTTAATAGGAATTTTGCAAGCTCCTAGCCAGCATTGTATAAGAAGTATACAAGAATACTTTATATAACATAATGTAGGCTATGTTAGCTTAGGTCATTATTATGTGATGCTTTGGACAAAAGTATAAAAGGTATTAGAACCTATTTATGTGTTTAATAGTGTCTTGCCAAATATAGTTGAGTCTAGGGTATAGAATCTATAGGAGTTTTTAGCAAGAACCAACTAGTTAGTTCAAGATAGTTCAAATTCATGGAGTCATTCAATTGTCATTTAACCGTATAGAAAACTAAGGTAAATGACATAGCTACGTTTACTATACTTGTAACCTAGTTCCTATAAGCAAAGCATTAAAAGCTAATACTTGCATAGAAATTTAGAAAAAAGAAAAAAGATTTTTTTTTCTTAATCACATCATCTAACGTGGTCAAGCTTTGACCAGGTCAACCTGCCCATGTAGAAGTGTTCCCATGTTTTGGAGGAATGGAAAAGGGCCAAAGTTCCCATGATCTTGGGGAAGAGGCACCTTTTGGGCCCCAAATCCCTTGTATTGTGAAGCCATTCTATACAACGAAAAAACAAGTAAGTAAGCTTACATGAACAGATGACCCATTCTCGTAGTAGAGAAGCACCAGCACCACAAGTACTGCAATAATTGTTGTCTCAACTCTCAAATTGTAGCATCCATGGACAACTTCAAATTACCAAGCCCTTGGACACAAAGAATTGTCAGCACGCATTCTAAGTAAATGCTTTCCTCTTTCTGTTACCATGACATATTCCTTTCTTTGCTGTTTTTTTTAGGGAATTACTACAACAACACCCTAAATTGCTAACAAGACACCTCCTTTAAGCATGAAAATGTGATTTTTAATGTTGATTTTGCTAATTTTTTATATTTGGATCAAAAAATTTGTTTCACCTTTATCATTTGAAGGTTACACTAAAAAAAGAGGTGTGCTTAAATTTCAAACTAAAATATAGGACTTTTGAGTTACTTAAAGCACAAATATTTAAAAAAAAGTATTGGTGCAATAATATTTCAAAAAAAATTGTATTTGTCATGTTTTCTTTCAGCGAGGTGATAATGTTGTGATTGAATGAATGATGGACCACTTAATAAATCAAAAATAGCACTAAATTATCAAATTTCATGCTCAAAGGGGGTGTCCCATTAACAATTTAGGGTGTTGTTGTAGTAATTCCCACTTTTTATTATCTATTTAAATTCCCACAAAGACTGATGTAATAGATAATAATCAATACCTCATCAACCCTCAACAACCATTAGAAGAAATCATTGATATAAACTTATTTCTATCTTGATTAAGTAGTAAACGATGAAATCATATTAAAAAGTCCTAAATAAGCAAGCTCATAATGCCCACCACAAAATAAACTAAAATCTATCAAAACCTAGTAGAGAGTTTGATTTAAAAAAACCTAAATCTATGTAATGAGATTGCCTTGGTGTTATACTTGGCCTTCTCTACACTGAATGTTGCGTTTAGGTTGCCCCACACTAATTTCTTGACATTTTGCACTATATAAATATTTACTACTGTTATAGTAAATTCCATCAAAATTTACTACAATAAATAATTTGTAAAAGATATGTTGACAACAATGATGTTCCAATTTTTTTTGTTACTTTCAAGCCATAAAACATGTGAAATCCAAATATTTAGAGAGTTGTATGCACTTCCAAGTGGTCAAAGTAATGAGTCATGAGGTAACTTAGCAGGGTAAGAGCATCTCTTGCAGCACTCAAAATGAAACCCTTAGAAACTACGTTTGGAGGGGGACAAAAGCAGCAAGTAGTGCAACATGCGTGGAGTTCCCCTGCAGCTCTGAGGGTTCCAGGGCCTGCAGTGTTACAACGAATCGCACATGTACGTTTGGCTATAGAGTGACGTCATAACTTGAACAGTGCGTGAACAGTGGACAAGGACCGTGAAGGGGGCCTGGAGAAAACTCAAATTTGACGTGAAAATGGGCAAGCCTAAAAGAAACCGCTCATGCACATCAACAAGTACAATGCTGTTGGAGACTTGAATCGCAAAAGTCGTTACAGGTGGAACGCAAAAGGATTGTTTTAACATGTTGCAAGAAATGCTCTAAGACAACCTAATTGTCAAGGCAACCTAAATGCAATATTCACTGTACTTCCATTGCTTTGAGGGATACACGTGCTTCTAATTCAAAATACACCCCTAGCACGTGCTCATAATCTACAATATGGAAAATGCACAACGAGATCATACAGAAAATACGTAGAATGTGCAATTAGGGAGGGGTCACTGTTCAATGCCTGTACCCCGGTTCCGTGTCTCGGTGGGGATGATCCCCGAGTATATCACTTTGGGAGGGCAGTCCACACAACATTTCGGTGGATTATGCCGAGTTCCTCGCCAATCCAGGCAACCACGGATCGAGACAGAAGCCGAAGTTTTATGGTGCCTGAGCGAGGGAGGAAGCCGGAGCTCAATTCCGCTGCACCGAAATTGTGTTGCTTGTGGCAACCTCTCCGCAATCTGATTGTGGATTGACAGGCTCTCATCGTTCCTTTTTCAGGTACAGAAGGTGGAATTTTCACTTGGAATCGATGATTTGAAAGTTGCTGGTGTGTGCACGCGAATTTGAAGCAATCTGTGAGTAGATCGCCGTCATTTGCACTACTTAGGTGTCGTAAGAGCTAAGGTCGCTATCAAGTTTCGATTAAGTTGCTTTATCAGAATCTCTTGCCATCCAAGCAGATCTGGGATTTAGGGTTTGAAACTCTAAGACTTTGAGGTTTGTACTGTGATATCTTTCGTGCTGACAGGAGTGTTGGATTTCGCGGTGCCGATTAATCTTCACTCGCCGCCATGAGTGAAATATTCGATGGTTACGAGAGGCAGTACTGCGAGCTTTCGGCGAATCTCTCGCGCAAGTGCACCTCTGTTCCCAGCCTTCATGGCGGTAAGAAAATGCTCAACTAGGTTTGTATTAAAGGCGGATTCTCAGTGTGAACTCTTCTTACGTTTGGTACGCATGATGGAAAAGTAGACGTTTCTGATGATGCGCTCCTGGTTCTGGTGGCAGAGGAAAAGAAGCACAAGCTTACAGAGCTCAAAACCGGGCTCGATGAAGCAGATTCTCTGGTACTTGTCGCTCTGTTTCAGTTCCTGCTTCTTACCTGTATTCCTATTTTGCAAGCAGTGGTGTACTTTGATCGTCTTTGTCAATTCATCACTTCTCATCACTCACATGTACTGAATTGCACGGTTTTTACTAAGTTTACTTTACCAAACTCTCGACGTGGACTCCTATCCGTCAAATTTACTCCTGTGTGTCTAATAATTAGTGGAGAAGAAGGATGATTTCTCTTCGTGTCAGTTACTTACTGTGTAATCAACTAGGCCGTGTATGATATTTGCAGGTTTTGATTAACCTAATTCGTTTTTCGCGGTGTAGATCCGTCGTATGGACCTGGAGGCCAGGAGCCTGCCTCCAAGTCAAAAAGCTACATTACTTGCCAAGCTGAGAGAATACAAGTCGGATCTGACCAACTTGAAGCGTGATGTCAAGAAGTCAGCCACTACCGATGCTGCGGCTGCTAGGGATGACCTTCTCGAGAGTGGAATGGCTGATCATGGCAACGTAATCCCATTCGTTTACTGATCCTGTATCATCGTTTTCTCAGTTCATGCTCTAGTCTGCTTTTTAGATGAGCTCGAATATGGCATTTTAAGATTTGCTTATTCTCAACTAGGAGGTACCCCAATCTCGTGATTTAATATTATGTAGTGGCTGCAGTTCTGTTCCGAAGCATGTTTTATAGCAGAAGCTTACTCGTGTAATTGTTTTCATCTGTGCAGCCTACCCATGACCAGAGGGGCAGATTGCTGATGTCGACGGAACGACTCAATCAGTCCGGTGAAAGAATCAAGGAGAGTAAACGGACTCTTCTGGAAACGGAGGAGCTTGGTGTGTCCATCCTTCAAGATCTGCATTCACAGCGTCAAACCCTTCTTCATGCCCAAAATACTGTAAGTTTCACTAATCAATCCCCTGTTGCATTCCCAAGTTGGGCTTGAATTACCATTTTCAAGTGCATGCAGAGCTTGCATGTTCAGTTTAAACGTGTAAATGATTTCACTCCTTGTTCTTACAGCTGCAAGGCGTGGATGACAACGTTGGAAAGAGTCGGCGAATTCTGAATAACATGTCTCGACGCATGTCGCGAAACAAGTGGATCATGGGAAGCATAATCGGGGTGCTAGTTCTGGCTATCATTCTAGTGATTTACGTGAAGGTTTCGAGGTGACCGTTAAGGGTTAGTTGACTGCGTTTGTTTTCTTCTTTGTCTTCTGTTTGACATCAAAGTTGAACCGAATTTGTACCAGTTTGGTAGTGTTGTTCCCTTATATCAAAATAAGGAAACTAGTTAATGCCAAGTTTCCACAGCTGAGTTTGAATTCTGTATTGGCTTCAACTGTTGCTGTTTGTTTCCGAAATTATATTATAGGTTCCAAATTACCGAGGCATTCTTTGTTGAAATTTGGAGCAATGGTAATGAGAATCTTGTTTGGTTTTTACACATAGTGCTTATGGTGTAACTACAGATGTTGTGATTGTGAACTACCTTACAATATTTGAATTATGGCCCCTCATCATTGAAATTCTAGGCATAAAATTCAAGTGACAGAAATTTGTTCGTATAAACACATTAGAATTAGGTTACAACGATTGCAAGGTCTAGCATTCAAAGAATTTGCAAATTCATTAATGATGGGTGCTCAAATATTAGAGGTTGTGTTTGTAATGGTCATTGCTTGGTTTGAAACTATTTACGTTTTTCCTTGAATGAACCTTGCTAGATTTAAGAATTGTACTAAGGGGTTTATAAACCTATGTATATTGATTATTTGTTTACCTTTCAAAGCTTAACTTTTGCACATTTTTTACTTAACAGTTAATTTCTGTTTATATTAGCAAATTGTTGACACTCAATGGAATTTATTATAACAAGAAGTAAGAAACCATGTCCTACTCATCTAAATATTGTTAATACATGAACTCTTTTTATGTCCTAGCAGAACGTGTGGTATATTTAGAGATAAAAATAGATTCTAGATTTGAGATGATGAAGATATGAATTACTAATTTTATTATAATGTTTTCGAGATTGGTTGGAATGATTTCTCAAGAAAAAATTGTTATCAAGATCCCACAGAAAGTATGGAGGACTTTGGAACTTTGCACTAATCCATTTATGTTGGCACAAAAAAGGTTCAAAAGCATTTAGTACAATATCCTAATAGACGGGTAAAAGGAGTCGTTTTGAGTTTCATCACAAGTGTGGGTACATTTCAACAAAACAACGAGAAATTACACCACAAGCTCCAGTAGCCATATTGATTGCTACCCTTTTCAAAGAAATAAACTCTACACCTTTATTGGCTTTGGGGTACAAAGGACGAGTCTTTCCATGAAGCGAAGTTACCTTGAGGCAGTTTGAGGAGGTACCTTACTCAAATTTCAAGAAGTCCAGGTATTTACTATAATTTAGAACTAGATCATAACGCAATTCCTATATATACAAGTACAATTATTTCATATTGGGGAGGAAGACTAAAATTAGAAATTGATAGCAAGACAAGAATTTGGGCTCGTATAAGTAAAAAACAAAAAGTGTCAATTTTAGTTTTATTATTAGCCATGGGTTTAACAATAAAACAAATTTTAGATAGTGTTTGTTCTCCAAAAAAAAATTTAGACGTCTTGAAAAAAGAAAAAAGAAACAACCCCAATCAAGTGAAGCTGCAATAGTCGAAATTTATAAACAATTATAACAAGCCACTGCCACAGAGGCAAAGCATGTTGTAGCTTAGCTGCTTGTTTCCCTAGTCCCAATGTTTGTCCTTGTCCCAATAATTGTCCTATCCCATTTGAAAGTAATCGAACAATCATAACCACCATATCTTATATCAAAAGGTGAATTTAAACACTTTAGTATAATAGCAACTTAGGCTCTCTTCTTTGTTCAATTGAATTTCTACATTTACTTATCACAAATTTTGAATAATCGCTTGATACTAAGTAGCACTTTCAGGCAAAATTTAAAAAAAAAAAAAAACGCAGAGCAAATCTTCTATCCAAGTACAATAAACACAAAACGAATTCTCTCAAAGTCCAAGGGGGAGTTCCTCCTACTAACGCCTAAATGCCTAATGCTATTTCTTTTTGTCCAAGGCTACTTTTCTTGTTTCAAGAAGGCATTTTGGAAGTTTACGAACTGTAATTGTAAAATCAGCACTAAAAACTTGAAACAAAATTTCAAGTGTAGGATCTTGAATTTCAAGATTCCTGGATGATGTTGTCCAAAAATCTTCCAAAAAGCCATGCAAAAGTTAAGACAATTGTGATTGAATGTGGGTGAGTATGGAATTTACTATTTTTTGAAGCCATCTAAAATTTGTTATGCTAAAATGACAACTTTTGTGTACAAAATTGGGAAATAACTGCTTATGATAAGTTAGTGTTTATATTGTTATTTCAAAACTAATGACTCCCCTTCCAAATCCATGACAACTATTTCACAAATGAGCCTACAATGCAACAATCAAAGTGCTATCATTTAACACAAAGAAAAAATTTAGTTTCAACTATTGGCCAAAAATCATTATGAACAAATGGTGGATGAATTCTATTTCCTATAAAAAAACATTCCAAGTGAAATTAGTGCAAAAACACATCTAGATTTTATTAGATGATGAATTTTCAACAAAAGGGCTCTCCCTATCTAGGGAAAGATATTGACTTTATTTTCAACTTATTGCCCATTTTTCCAACTTGGCAGCTTGTCATAAGCTTTTAAGGACACTTTTTAGTGGGCAATAGGCATGCTTGCAATTTAGCTTCCACCAAAAAAATGGGAATGTAAAATGCTAAGCATTCAAATTGAACATTGAGGCTAACTTCAAACCCCTTCTTCTCCAAAAAAATTGGGAAGATTTTATGGATACCCCTATAGTTTGTCATACTTATATAGATACCCTTGGTTTTTCAACAATCGCACAAATACCCTTAGATCATAATATTTAGGCATTAGTTCCATTGTGCATGCCAATTTTTTCTCCTTTGTACACATGCTGCTTCTTTTTTGTTCCATATTGCACTCCTTGCTTTAACATTGTTCATGCAAGAAGTAGCTTGCATAACAAAACAAATACTTGAAAATTATGGTCCAAAGGTGTTTGTACAATTTTTGAACAACAAAGGGTGTTTGTACAAATATGACAAACTTCAAGGGTATCCATAAAAATTTCCCAAGAAAAATTTACACTCAAATCTCTGCCTTCAGCAAGGTCTCAAAGTTTCCTAAACACTAAAGTTTGATGCCTCAAGCGTTTAGGGGGTTAACCCCTAAGTGCTTGAGCGCCTGAAATATGGCCTCTCTTGATTTGATTTGGGGTTCCCATTAGCCAGATTGGGTGGTACTAGGAGTCCAAATGTACCAGTGGTACAATTAGTGCATGTATTACTAAAGTGAGTGGGGGTACATGGTTATGAAGGTCTCATGCTTTGTCAGAGATGACTTGTGGATGGGGAAAAGTGGCTTCTGGAGTAGTTTAGTGCAACAACAAGTACTAGGACTACACTAGAACCGTTGTCAAATGCTAGTGAGTTGTGTGCTTTTGTGGTCCACTTTGGCACCCTAAATCTTGCCAAAAAACTTTGAAAATTGGAGGGTAGGCAGATGTCATATTCTCAAACCATGGTACAAAATTTCATAGCGTAATTTTGCTTGATTGGGACAAAATAAGGTGAGAGTTGTGTCACATGTCCATAAATTTGGGCAAACTGCTAGTTTCAACTCGCCTTTGACCATTACAATACACTACAAGGAAACCATGGCCAAATCTACACAAAAGTTGACAAAGATTGTGACCTAATCTACAATATAGTGTAGATTAGGTCACAGCCTTTGTCCATTTTTCTGTAGATTTGACCATGGTTTCCTTGTAGTGATAATGGAGATAGGACAGTCAAAGTTCTCCAAATTTTCAAATGGTCTCCGGGTTCAAGATAACCACCCCTCTCAAGGGTTCATATCCATGGATTTTATTTTTGCACAAACCATAGGGTTTTGATTGCCTCAAGGTCCTCTAAACCTGCAATGCACTGATTCTGAGCTGGCGCTCAAGGGTTATGTTGAATGCAACCTATTATGTGCAATAACCAACTTGCCTTAAACCCTCACCGCCCAAGGGGCCCAAATTGGGCTTCTTTGAATTTTATTCAGGGATACACAACCTTTCTACAAGATTTTTTTTAGTGATTATTATTGTTTTTAAACTCTTATTGAAGTCTAGTTTCAACATAAAGAGTTTGATTTTGAAATGAATAAAAGTGATTTGTCTATTTAAGATTTTGTGCAAGGGTGTCCATTGCAAATCTTCACTTTCTAGCATTGAAGGCTCTTGGAAATGAGCCTCAAGTACACTAGAACTTGGAGAAAAAACCACATTAAAAATTCCATTTACAAAATTGTAGAATAGATTTTGAGGAGCCGTAAATTGATTGGGGTGATGCATGTTATACTTTACAAGTTTTTTGGTACCCACAGTTTTAAGTTTGAGATGCAAAAAGAGGATTGAAAGTCTTCAAATCACTTTTGCAGTTTTAACACCCTCATGATCAAACATTATAGTCTTTCAATCCATAAATGATATTGTTGTGATTTCTTTTCCTATGTGATCTATAACATGTCTACTTTGAATTTGTACAGTTTCTCTTCAAAGAAATTTGATGAGATTGATCAGAAATTTGATGAGATTGATCAAAATGCTGGCATGTTTGTCACTTTCAAGCAAATTCTGAGATACTCCAAACTAACATGGGCGGTGAGGGGTTAAAAGCAGTTCAACTAAGTACCCTGGTACCGTACGTATATTTCTTTCCAGATTCTCAGTCACCATCTTTGAACATTTCCCGAAATATCTCCAAGCCTCCAACCTACCCCTTCTCGACAGGTGAACGAGGTTGGCGACCGTTCCACTTCACAGAAAAAACAAACATTTGGATCTGTGGCTTGTTTCTCATTGTAAATTTGTTACAGAACTTTTTTTCTATTAGTGAGTAAACTAAAATAAGATTTTAAAAAAAGGTGCTAGAAATGCTCATAAAAAAAAATTCAAAACCAAGATAAGAAAAGTCGCAAAGAGTAAGCTAAACTCGGAAAGACAGACATGATGGGGGCAGAAAGCAATTTGTAGAGGAACCTCTTCACAAGATGGGTATCTTTGTAATTTACAACAAGCGTCACGTTTCTCTCGCCAGTCGAAAAAGTGCGGCGACGATAACGAGGTGGCCGGTCTCGCAGGTCTCCCTCTCTACATTTGCGCTTGGGATCCTACGTCGCAGAAACTTTGAATGCTTGCACTGCAAGCAGCAGATGTGCTGAATTGCTAAATTACAAACGTCAACCTCCTCGTCCCACTCCAGCGCACTCGTGCTTTGCTTTTTTATATGTTTCTACACAACCCAGGATTGGAAACCTCTCGAAAATTTATACAGGTAGATACACCCCCAACTCCGCACCCTAGATTGAAGGGTTTCACCGTACACTATTGAACCCAAAGTGGAGTAATGAAAGTTACTTGCACAAGCAAATCTTGTCACATGTCCATTGCTAAGCTGGTTTGAGAGGGTTGGGAGCTAGTTTACAAATGTTGGGATTGGGACAATCAAGTGTCATTATAGGAACACATCCAAACAGTTTCAGGATTAGTGTACAATTGCTTTTAGGGTCCTATAAGCTGTAACTTTTCCACAAAAATGACGATCCATGATAGCTTGTTGAAAGGCTAACCCTACGGATTTTTTTTCTTGAAATTGCCGAGACCTTGCGGTACCCTAAACTCTTAAACGCTCGGGAATGGGTATGTCTACCTCAGGGAGAAATATACGCCATCAGCACTCTACACCTCTCCACCTAGGCTCGGTCGAGACGGATCGACGGACTCTCCACCATCGCCCACATGCCACAGGAAATGCGCGTAGTTGCTTGCGGGAAAGGAACTGTCGGGATCGGCCGCCATGGCCGCCTTGTAGGCTCGCTCCGCTGCGGACCGGTTTCCTCGTCCTAACCATAAAAAACTCGCATAGCGACCGAGAATGGCGGAGTCCAGCGGATCTGTTTGCATGGCCCGGTGGAAGTAGCCCTCCGCCCTACAATAAAACACATCAACAACATAACAACATCAGCGTAATCACAACAAAGGAAGGGAAACAAAAGTGAACAATCCAATGCATCTATGTGATTGCCATAAAATGCTAACTCACAACAGACGGAAGAAGAGAAAGAATCACTCGTCGGAGAAAACTGCGGGAGAAGGAAAGAATCGTCCCTGTGTGTGTTCTTCGGTTGAGCAGCTAAAGAAGAGCATACGAATACCGTGACAAAGCACTGAACGTTGTAGGAGAGAAATGGGAGAGGGCTAGTGGAACTTAAGCATACCGGTTGTGGTCATGGCGGACGACGTAGAGGAACTGCGCATAGTTGGCAAGAAGGAGAGAATTCGATGGATCTTTCGAGAGAGCATGCTGGTACTCGAGATCAGTGCGGTCGAAGCAAACGTAGTTGTCCGATTCGAGATGAGCCACAACGGGGGCTACTAATCTTCGAATCGTCTCTTGCTCGAGCTGCGCATTCTGCGCATGGCTGTCACCGCTCTTGAGCTTGAGCTGCTTCATGGAGCTCTCCACCCACGCCTTCATCAACTCTTGACGTGAACGCAACTCCTCCAATTGCCTCTTCTGTGCATCGCCTTCTTCATGTGGTAACAGAAGATTATAAGCGGCGGAGTCCTTCTGCGAGAACATGTTGAGCTCTCCTCCATGCAGCCATGTGTCCCCGTCGAAGCTCTCTGCAATCGAGGACGAGTTGTTGCTGTTGTTGTTGTTGTTGTTGTTGTTGTTCCTGCCCCCGGAGCTGAGAGCGCTGGCAGTACCCGGGTGAGGGGAAGAGAGCCTCTTGAAGTGAGGGTCCAGCGATGCTTGTGGATTGCCATACGTGGAGAGGAAGAACGCGATCGGTGCTGGGGTTTCGGCGACACTAGCGATGGCCACGTTCTCACCCATAGAATACACGGTAAAATTCGCAAGCAGGAGCATGACCGACACCATGAGCTTGGGCGTGCACGCGAAGACTTGTTGGAAGAGCCACACGAATGAAGAGTGCATCTCCCGGTGGACAAGGAGGAGAACCTCCTGCACGTCCCACTCTGAGAACAGCGCCTGCCGAATCTGGAGCGCGTGGCTCTGCACGGCCTTGATCATGTACACCATGGAGGAAAATGCATTCTTGATGGCGCATCCCCGCGGATGCTCTTGCTGCAACGACGATGATCTGTTGTTCTCCCCCGTTCGCCGCCGCAGCTTCTTTATGGAGGACGGCAGCTGCACCCCTCCCATGCCTAGAGCGCACAACGGTTCGCTACTTTGAGAGGAGGACTCAACGCCATGGCCAGCAGTTGGTCGAGGGGAATCGGGCGTGGCGCCGTTAAGGGTTGCGTCACTGGGCACAGCGTCGAACAGCGTCGTGCATGCACGCACATCGCCCCTCAAAGCGCTCGCTCTCGAGGGCTGCGATGCTTCGAGCGCCATCATCCTCGTAAAGAATTCGTCCTCGAAATCCAGTGACGACGATCTTCGGAATCCTTCGAGATGCGCGGAGCCGAACTTGAAACTGACCATCGCTCTTCTCTTCGAGCACACCCCGTCTTGTTCATCCCCCTGTTTATCTGGTTGATGGTTGCCGCAACGCCCCTCGTCGTTCGCTCCTTCTGGCAAGCCATCGAACGAATTCGCTCTGCAAATGCACGAGTGATCCACCCCACGGTTGCTCGGTTGCTCCAGGGGGGTCACACCGAAGGTGGACGACAGAGGGGCGGAACTCGAGCTTGAGGAGATGACTCTTCTATTGGCAGACTTCTGGTGAAGCCTCTTTCTCCTTCGCGAGGCTGCCACCCGATGCGACGGCCTGCTGGCATCGCTGAAACCAACATCAAAGATCACAGAAAAGGGGAGTAGTACGTGCTGCGATCCACCACCAGCATTCGAGGTGAAGCATTTGAAGCTGCCCAACGCTATCTCCACGCCCATTTTCCGAATCAATCGAAATTCAGACGTGGCCGAGCTCCCGGAGTCTGTCAACGCGAGAGCTCGTCACCCCGAGACTACGTGCTAGAATCCTGTCAACCAGAACCTGTACACCGTCATCCCTGTAGATCCTCCTCGATACCCCGAATTGGCAAGACCACCGACCGATCGAAATTGAGAAACTATTCTAAGCCAACTCTGCACAACATTGAGAGGAGTCTCCCACACACAGGGGAAAGAGTCAAAACAAGTGCTTTGTTCACTGTTTCAGGAAATAACGACTACCTCAACCGGAGGTGTCAATACACCATTATTTCCTGAAACATGAGTGACAGTCCGCTGAGAAATCGATACAAAAGGCTTCAAGTGCAATATCTCGAACACAGACACTACCTCGGAGGGTAACAATACACCATTTTGATGATCCGTCACGGGAATCACATCTCTCAACCAACAAAGACTAGCACGAGATTTCTACACTGGTGAGCGACGGGAGCAAGACAAATCAATCTCATTCGTGCGTGTGCAGATATTTGCGACCAATCGTCGTCATGCGGAGACGAGCAGTGCGCACTAGTCTGCTGTAGAGAACCTAGTCAGCCCCGCTTCCGTAAGGCAGGCCCCTCCCCCGCCCTCATCCCCCTTCTCTCTCTGCGCCCGCCGAAAAGTGGGTCAGCCATGGCGGCCAGGTGTCAGTCGCCGGTGCACGGGCCAAGGCTGCTTCAGGTGTGCATATTGCATGGCAAGATTTGCATGTTTGTAGGTTGGCACCCACTGCCCATGACCCCAATCCCCCATATGATTTTAATGAATAGTTAGCTAAAAGTGGCCTTTCATAGGGCTTTTTTTTCATTTTACTAGGGTAGAGCGACCGGCACCCAAGAATGCAAGCAGGTAAGGTAGAGGCACCCATAAGCGCGGAAATAAGGGTTTTGGAGTAGGTAAAACACTTGGCTAACTTTGAAAAAAATATTGTAAGTTTGGAAGTGGAAATCAAAAATATTGGCATCAATTCCAAGGTTTCAGTTGCGAACATATGTTCACAAAGATTTTTCAAAGTCCAAAATCACTGAAATTGTAAGAACTATGTGTAAGAGATGCTAAAAACAAGGCGTGTTGGTTCTTAAATAGTGAGATGGGTACTCAAACCCATCATACAAGTCACCCACAACTAGCACTTTGTCATCCAAAACTATCACTTAATTACCCATAACCATTTGATTTATAATTGTTAATCCTTGACAATGTTAGGTAATGCCCATGGGATATGACGGGGATGGGTGTGCCTACCTTAAGGAAAAAATGGATAAAATTGTATAGAATTGTCAACGTGAGAATTGTCAACATGTGCACGTTCATCCATTAACTATATCAATACTAGGTAAATTTCATCAAAAATCTAGCAAATTTGGTGTTGGCTTGGGTAGGGATTTGGCAATTCCTTCCATTTTTCCATTGAATGTTTCCAATGTTACGAAAGCTAGTGACAATTTCAGGTAAGATGAGGCAAATTTTCACCAATAAAAAAACCCTAACCTTTTGCAATATCAAAAGTGCCAACATCTTTGTATTGAACTCCTTGGTAGTTACAGTTATTATCGCAAGGCTAGTATAGGCACCCGTCAATCCAACAAGATGCAAAATAATTTCAAGTCCAATTACGCAAAACATTTTTGCCACAAGAAAGTAATTCTTACTTTTTATCTGCAGCACTCCAATTTCAAACTTTACCCATGCAATAAAACATTTGATTTTGTTTACAAAACATGCACTAAAGCATTTTTTGTTCTATATCCATAGAGATTTTACCCACGTAGTAAAAGGATTGTAATTGTTTTCTCATGCAAAAAAATATTTTTTATTTTTTACTTGCACAAAATTTTTACTCACATAGTAATCATTCACAAATTTTTTAGGGAATTGATATGTGCACACCGCAGTTGATATATGCACACCCTAGGGGTAAATTTAGATTTTTGCCATGAAAAAGCTGAATTTGAGAATTTTAAATTCAGATTTGGCCTCAAAGATCATGATTTTGTCTAGAACCGTAAAAAGAAGTTGCAATTGAACAACAGCCAATGAAAAAGCGTATTTTTTTTACAAACAAAAGTAAAAGTAACAATATTCCCCCTAGCTAAGCTTTTTCATTGATTGTTATTCAATTGCAACATTTTTTATGGTTCTAAGGTAGGAGGCTCTAATTCGGAGTAGGCATTTTGAACTGACCATGTATGGTCACAAAAATAGTGCAGAGAGGTTCTTAAACAGGTCACATTCTTTTATGTTCATAAATTATACTTGTGTATGCACTGTTTTAGGAACTTAAAAGAGTGACATGAGCCACTATTGTGTGTGCTTATTGGTCATAGTTGTGTCCATATTTGTCTTTCAATAAAAAATAGATACTCGTCTTACTAAAATAATTGAAAACTTGTTCTCAATCATGATTTGAGTATTAAAATATGGAATGGGTGCTTGCATGCTTTAAGAGCCTTATTGGAGCATTCTTGGCTTCATAGAGTGGTTGCTTTTAGGACTCGTGTGCTCCATTTACAAGCCGCCTTTGCATCATGAATGCTACCACCTACAATCAAGAATTACCTATGCACCTTTTGCTTTGATAAATTGTAATTAATTCATACTAACTCAAAAAAATTCAAACTAAATAGCCACTGAATTGTCTCTTCTTTGACTTTCTACCCAAAAAAATCATTTTCCCATAGAAGCACACTTTTGCTTAGATGGTCCATTCATGAGCCTCCTACCTTAGACTAAATCATGGTCTCTAGGTCCAAATCAAAATTCAAAATTCTCAAACTCAACTTTTTCATGGTAGAAATCTAAAAATTTACCCCTGGGGTGTGCATATATCAACCCGAGTGTGCATATATCAATTCCCATTTTTTAATATGTTTTTGTTTTTTACCCACGCTATTTTATTACATCTATTATTATTTACCCAGGCATTTTTTTACATATACAATTTTCACCCATATATATTTATCTATTTTCTCACTCAAGTTTTACCTACACAAAATTTTATATACGCAGGCTACCTATGCAAGGTTTTACTCACGCTACGCAAGTTTATTTATCCATGCAGTAAAAGAACTGCGGTAAAAGGATCGCCAAACTAGTAAATTGTATTTTGTTATATAGATAGACTAGTATAGGTACCCGTCAAAATTACGGGAGAAAAAAGAATTTCAAGCCCAATTCCACAAAATATTTCTCACTTAATAAAACATCTTTTTCTTTGCAATAAAATGTTTTTTGTTCTTTGGCCACACATTAAAAAAATTGGTTTTTATTCACGCAAAAAATGGATCCAAACTTTATTAAACCACGCAATGAAATTAGGATTTTTTTTTTTACCAATGCTATCCAATTTACCCATGAAGTAAACTTTTCGTTTTTTGTTTTTATGCACACAGTCCAATTTGTCTATGTAAAAAATATGTATAATTTTAACCCATAAGATTTTTATCATGGAGTAAAAGGATTGCTAACAGGTGAATCAAATTTTGTTATATGTATAGAAGATTGTCCCATGGAGCAATTTTGTTTTTTACCCATGCGTTATTTACTCATAGGGTGAAAGGATCGCCGAGAGGTGTATCGAATTCCATTATATATATATAGATATAGAACAACAGTATACTATATACTAAATTTAGCCACATCCTGCTCATTACCCTCACACATCATCAACGTAATAAATGGCAATTGCGAGGGGGGACCTGGGGGCAGGGTTTAAAATGCTGGCGAATTTTGACAGAATTCGTCCACTGCTTTCCCTTCCGTACTGGTAT
Organism: Ulota crispa; assembly: GCA_963920765.1. Taxonomy (NCBI): domain Eukaryota; kingdom Viridiplantae; phylum Streptophyta; class Bryopsida; order Orthotrichales; family Orthotrichaceae; genus Ulota; species Ulota crispa. The sequence continues at coordinate 20,567,696 of OY987244.1, read as the reverse complement.
TTTTCAATAACGAGTGGACAACTCAGCATCCATTCGCCAGCATTTTAAACCCTATTTGGGGTATCAGTTTACCATAGCCGTTGAAAATGGGCTGCTCATACATATTTGAAGGAAAAACTTATGTTCATTTACTTCCTAGAATAAAAATAAAATGTGCTTTAAAATCAAAGCAATTATATCTCTATGAAATTTGTTGGAAATTGTTACTCAATATTCATCAGTATCACATGAACCTAGAGAAAGTAACACTATAAGGAGAATATGATCCTAATTGACACAAAGTTGACACAATTATGTCAATTGTTGTGCTGGTTAGGATGTGATGATTAGGATGTGGTGATTAGGACGTCCTTTTTGACATAAATAATGTCCATTTTCACAAGAGAGTTGACATAATTATGTATTACAAGTTATGTATTTGTTGTTTTTTTAGTAGTAATTTTTTTTCTAGTAGAAAATTTTCAAATACAAAAAAAGAAACATATGAATTGGCGTGTCTAGGCTCCCTCATAACATTGTTACGCAACTCAGGGCCTGACCTTGCATTGCATAACAATGTTATGCCACTGTCTGGGACACATGAAACATGTTGATCCGGTTGCAAGCAACCACCAGAGGGCGAGCAACCTACTAATTTGGTAGTCAAGAATTTGCCAAAGGCAAGGGTCGTAATTCTGACCTCGAAGGATACAAACTTCAACCTCAACCACTATATCATTCTCTCACATGCATGTACACACATAGTTTTTAATTTAATTAATATAATAGCTTTGGTGCAAATTTTTGAGACTTAAGTAATTTCTTCATTTTGTTTGAAAACCATTTATCTTGAGCAGAAGTTCCATGCTCAAAGAAAAAAAACAAAAGCAAAGTGATAACCCTTAATTGCAAGATCTAAAGTGGAGTTAGTAACCAGCTGCACACATAGTAAGCAAACAATGCAGAATACACAAAGAATTCATGTATCTAAAAATGGTAAATGATAAACTATCAAATTAATCTCTCTTCTTTGGAGAAATCTCAAGAATATGAGGAGCTTGCAATAATAGTCATTTCTACATGCTCCTCAGAGAAGTCATAGTAATTTTAAATGATTTGACGAATTTAAAATTTTTGAAGCCACTAAGGAGGAGATGGTGCCTTGGAGGCTTGGATACACTCTAATGCTCAAGTTTTGTGAAATTCGTTTGATTATCTATTTATGTGAAGGTTTTATGGGGTCTATTGGCCCCTCAAATCTTTGAGGGATGTATTTGATTTTTTGAAAGAATTAAGGCGCATTTTTAATATTTTTTCATTGAAAATTTGTGATATTTAAAACAATAAAATGTAATACATTCTATATGACATTTTGTTGAATTAGTGAAGTTGTATGCAAAAGTGTCCAAATCAATAAGAAAATGTTTATTTTCTATTATTTTGGTCATCACTAGTAGAAATTTAGGTTTTTATATTGTTTTGATTGCCTTAATTGAGTTCAAATTTTTGTTCATTTGGACAAAAACATGTTGATCTAAACAAACATCTATTGACTTCAACAAAGGAAACTCAATCAAAGCAATCAAAATACTGAAAAAAACAAGTTTTCTACTAGTGCATGCTTTTAGTAGACTTTTAAATCTACTAATTTTAAATCATATCAAATTGTGAAAAGCAAAGAAATTTTTTTTAGTATACAATTAAAACTCTAAAAGTTTCTAAAAGATTTTGAAAGATTTTTTTAATAAAAAATTCTTATATATTTTGATAAAGTCCAAAAATATTCTAAAAAGATTCCAAAAACAATCCAAAAAGATCATAAGGGGTTTTTTATATAAAAAAGCTTTTGAAGTAATTTAATGAATTTTAAATGATTCTAAAAAGATTCTAGAAGATCTGGTTTTATTTAAAAATTTGAAATATCTTAATGAATTCCAAAAAGATTTCAAAAAGATTCTTAAAGATCCCAAGATGATTCTAAAAGATTTTCAAAAAAATCAAAGATTCTAAAATGATTATCAAAGATTCTCAAAGGTTCTCAAGAATATTCTAAAGGATTCCAATAAGATTCCAATAAGATTTTAGAAGACTCTAAAAGATTCTAAGATTTCAATTTGAAGTCACGTTGTTGGAATAGTGAATTTTTTGTTAAATACTAATAGATGTACTTACAACATTGAGGTAATCAACAAAAATTTGACACAAATTTGTGAAAATCTCAAAATTTGACACAATGAGGGAACCAAATGTGTCACACTGTCAATTTGGACATTTCTATGTCAACTTTGTGTTGATTAAGACCCACTTCTTTGTGCCAATTGACACAAGCTCTTTAAGAACTTACAAATTGACACAATGAAGAAACCAAAACAATCATTGTGTCACTTTGAAATTTTTTATGTCAACTTTATGTCAATTAGGAGCCCTTTTTCTTATACTGTAAAAACAAATAAAAGAAAATTCAAGTCATTATCTTTGCTATGTGACCACACAATCCAAATTTTTATGATCAATTAGCACTTTAAAAACCTAATGTTTTACTCTTAGAATTTAGCATATGATAAACATGTAAGTTTGAAGAATAATGTCTATAAAGTGTAAGTACCACGTTAATTAACAACAAATTATGCAATACTTGCTAGTGATAGCTTAAATCAAATTCTTGGAGCTATATTAATGAAAAATGAAATACAAATTATAAAACAATGCCTCCCATTTCTATGACATTATATGATGTGTTGGCACTTGGCACCCTTCAATTGCTTCATTTTTTTTGTTTAAGTAATTCTCAAAAAAAGGTGAGTTTTTTTAGTCTACATTTTCATCCGTTCCTATAAAGCATCCTAAATGCAATTTATGACATGGGGTTTTGTCACGTTATGGCAATCACTAGTGTTGTAGTGTGATATATAAATATGGCGTTTGAAATATTCAAAGTCACTATGCATGTATTGAATATTTTAGTAATTTATACTAGAAGAAATTATGTAATAAACAACTGATCCTAAACAATTACAAGTTAAATGTCCTAACAATTGTAGTCAAGTCATTGTATAGTTGTTTAGAACAAATTTTGCAGTTATTGTAAACAAGTTGTTTGGGATACTTTTTTCTTGTAGTGTTAACAACTATTACAAAACACTTTTCTTCAAATCATCTATTTTAAAGGAAGATCTACACTTGATATGCCACATTTAACTAAATTTGTTTATTTACTAAAAAATACACCTCAACATTGACTCTAGTGGGCAAAGCTGAAGTTGTAGCTGAACGTGAAGGTTCCTTCCAAGGTCGGAAATTCTAAACAAATACTCAAATTTTATTGACACTCTATACAACATAGTTTAACCCCTAAAGGACCAAGTGGTTGTTTAACAACCACTTCAGAACTTGAGTAGGGTCATTTGGAGTCATTTTTTATTAGATGTTCTCAAAATTGTTACACAAGGTGAAAATATGTATCCCCAATTGGAGGTGTAATTTTTTCCCCAATCAGATGCCCAGTTCAAAAGTTATGTTGCCCAAAAAGAATTGGGCACCTTGGGCATCAAAATCTTATGCTAAAACTCTCATTAACTTTCAAAATTTGACAAGTATGGAACTAAAAAAACATGGTGTACAATTGCCAAAAAAAAATTTGAACTCTCACATCACATTTTGAATAGTGCCTAGGAAGCCACAAAGTGGCACTTGGATAGTTTTAAATGTAAACTTTTGAAAGTGGAATTGCTATGGCTTAACCCCTAAAGGCCCAAGGGCCCTTTTGGGGGACAAATGGAATTTAGGGCATGTACCTATGGCTAAACTACTTTGCGTGGTTTTCTGAAACTTTTATTGAAGGTGAGGAATTCAAAGATCTACATGGGAATGTAAAAAAATCTTCATTCCAACATTTATTGAAGAAGTTAAAAATGAATAACTGAAAACAAGGGATTTCGGGCAGCCCAAAAACTTATGTAAAAATTGCATTTTTTCAAATAAAAATATGAAATAGGTTCTTTAGACTTATATAGACGTGGGGAGCTTTGAATCATTTAATTTTGATAGATGAGATGAAAGCTATGAGAAATTTTCAGTTGTGGGCAAGTGTGATTTTGAGAGAAACCATACCTACCCGCAAACTAAAACTTCTCATAACTTTCATCTCATCTATCAAAATTAAATGATTCAAAGCTCCCCACGTCTATATAAGTCTAAAGAACCTATTTCAGATTTTTATTTGAAAAAAATGCAATTTTTATAGAAGTTTTTGGGCTGCCCAAAATCCCTTGTTTTCAATTATTCATTTTTAACTTTTTAAATAAATGTTGGAATGAAGATTTTCTTACATTCCCATGTAAATTTTTGAATTCCTCACCTTCAATAAAAGTTTTAGAAAATCACACAAAGTAGTTTAGCCATAGGTACATGCTTGAAATTCCATTTGTCCCCCAAAGAGACAATGGGCCTTTAGGGGTTAATAGAACTTTTCTTGGATTTTTAAAAATATGTTAGCACAAAATAGAGGTGGAAATTTATTCATTGGTGTTATATTGACTTCTCTACAAAAAGCGATGCTAAAACACTAGATCCAAAAAGAGATTCTTTTCTTGTATTTTGACGACTTGAACTTCCTTGTTCCATTTTTGAATTTTAACTATAAAATGACATTTTTTTGAAGTTGAGCCCCACCAACAAAACCAAGCTTAATAGGTCGAATTTCAACTTTACTTTGAAAATTTGAATACTATATTGTGATTAGAATGTTGGAACTTTAACCAACAAATATTTGTTTCCTAATCATTGAAGTCGTACGCAAAATATTGGTTCAAATCATGATGTCCAAAGTTGTAATGTACTGTACACCAGTGATGAAATTTTCAGATTTTTGAGCTTATCTTATAGTTCATATGATTTTTTTCACTTGTTTTTAAAAAGTCAAAATAATTTCAAAATGGGCAGTTTTCCTTGCAAATTTAAGGAAATATGCATGTAGTTTTCCTGGCTCTCAAAAATAAAATAAAACGATTTCCACTAGTGTTTAGTGAAAAACTAAAAAAACCCATAGCAAAGAATGTTGAAGTTGATTCTACGGTCTTAAAGTGTATTGTTTAAAGGATAAAGAGCTTGCTGCATGAGACCATTTTCAAATATTGTGTTAAATGTATCTACTCACTCATAAACCTTCATATTTATACATTTTGGTCGATGTAATGGCTTAGAACCAATAAAAATTTAGAGATTACAATCTTCCTTTACTACACCTTCAACTCTACAGATTATGGGCCACATTGTTCCAAAAATTCAAATGAAGAAACCCGCATTGTTTGAGCCACTTAAGACATTGACACCATAAATTACGTATTTCCCTTCCAAGATTACCGATATGAAACGAAATCAACGTAGATTTAAAAGTGATTATTGTGAGCATCTCTAAATAAAAATCACATTATTTGACAACCCACCCAACTCAAGTAGAATTATCTAGTGTTCAGGGGCGAGGTTGGCTGGAAGAATGTGAAATAAGAATCTAGCGTTGACTAAGATCAAAATTCACATTCTTTGTTGAAAATCACCATGACGTATAACAATTATTGATTTTGCAACACCGCCTCTATTTCTAGTACTTTTTATACGTCAACAAATTCTGGCAAGGTTTTCAAATTACACGAGATCAAAGAAAGAACTATGTACTGTACTATGGTGATTCTCAATACCAAACATTTGTAACCAAACATATTGGATTCTTACCCTCGAGTGTACTTGCTTGCATCAAGCGTAGATTGAAGGGGGCAATCCCATACTATGTCCCACTCCCCAAATCTACAAGTTTCAACTCTACATGTCTCATCTAACCTCCATACTGCATCCTTGTTGAGTTGTAAGGGAGCAATTTTTTTTATTCCAACATGAATATTTATGCATAAATGTAGTTGGCACTTGGTTCTCATGTTGGTTTTCATTGTTTTGTAAAATCCAACTCTTGAAGTAACATCCCACTATCTTGGTACCAAATTTTTCTAATTTGGATCTAATATGTGAATAAGGTAAGAATACCATAAACGTTAGTCTAAGGGTTTTGAACATGATGAATATTGATAAAAATCTAGCAAGTTATAGGATCATGTTAGCAACAGAAAAATAATGAGTTTGCACTTTTGAATGTATTATTTGGATACTATGAGAATAAGTTGTGAATTTTTAAAGAGCAAACTACCATTGTACCCATAACCAACACTAAGGTTTCATGGTCACATGTTGTACATCCTTGTAATCACATCTATTTACTTCTACGGATTTTCCAATATTTTAGAGGCAATAGTTATGGAGACACTAACGCTTATGGGTGTTCCTACCTTATGCCTTTATTGACACTTTGAACAGTCTCTCTTCAACTCAAGTGGCTTTTCAAGTGACTTTCACCCTCCCTATCCTTACCTTTCATTACCTTTTGCTCTCATTCCCCTCCTTTATGAATTTTCAAATTTTGAATGACAAATGGACACCCAATGCTTGACACCCTATATAGCTATATTTCATAATAAAACAATTTAAACTATTGATGTTAACCCCTAAAGGACCATTGTCTGTTTGGGGGACAAATGGGATTTCAGGCAGGTACCTACGGCCTCAATTTTTGTCTTGATTTTTTGAAACTTTTTTTGAAGATAGGAAAACACATTAGCTTTTGGGGAATATAATTTTTATTCCAATAAATGCCAAGGAGCAAAAGTTATGCCCAAATAAGCAAAAATTTGGGGGGTCCGGGCAGCAAAAAAAAATTTACAAAAACTTGATTTTTTTTTTTTTTTTTTTTTTTTTTTCCCTTGTAGATTATATCTTCATTTACATCCGAAGCTTTGATTCATTCCATTTGGACTAGTTATGAGAAAGTTATGGACAATCTTGATTTTCGGGCAATTCAAGCATCGTCTTGAAAAAATAACTTATACATTTCATTTTGGAATGGAAGCTTAACATTTTTTCAAAAAAATTATTGGAGAGGGTGAGTTTTTCTTTCTAGAACAACCTCACCATTGGGGTTATTGAGCTTCAATTCCATTGCAAGGTTATTAGCAATTTAAGTTTTTATTCAATCTCATACCTTCTTCTACCTAATGTTTTTTTTAAGAATGAAAATTAAGTATTTTTGTTTTACTTTTTTTGAAAAGATTCTCAACTTAATTTCCCACCATAAAAAAATAAACCTCAAAACTTTGAAGTGCAAAAAATTCAAGTTAAAAAAGTTTAAAGTCCAATAATCTAGTCAAGTTGGTGCAAAAAAACTTGTTTTTTATACTTTAAACGCTAATATCTTGCAATCTATGCTAGTTAAGTTTTTAAGTTTTGAATGACACATTCTTATACAAGTCTAGTAGAAGATCCTATGATCAATTATGCAAAAGACCAATTTTCAAACTTTTTTACTCTTTGCCATAGAAGTGGCAATTCTAAGTGTCTTTTGACAAAATAAAGGCCATGGTCCTTTAGGGGTTAATAGAGAATTCAAAATATTACTTAAAAAATGAACCACTCCCTCTAAATAATATAGATGGATGTGTTTAAGTAAAATAAGAGACATGATTAGTAATAGAATATGAAGCTATATGTTATACTTATCAATCTCCAATGAAGTTTGATATGTGAATGGGACTTGGAACACATTGACACAGTGTGAATCTGCATTGGAGATGCTCTTATGTATGTCGTCACAAATACAAAAATTGTAGTCTATTGTAGATTGTTTTTTATTCACTACACCAAATAGTGCATTTAGGTTGCCTTAACAATCAGGTTGTCTTACCTTGGCAAAGTTACCTCATAACTCACCCTTGACCACTTGGAGGGACATGCAATTCTCGTTATGCTACAATAATTCCTAGTTTTGTATAAAGTTCCATATTTTTTGCTCCCTAGCTTTGAAACTTGTTGCTAAGCCCAACGTTTGCTAACTTCTTCCATAGATTATCACAATTATTATTGATAAAAGTTATTGTGGTCATGATAAATGTAAATAGGATGAAATGTCTAGAAATTAGTATGGAGCAACTTAAATGCACTATTTGGTGTACATGATGAAAAGCACCCACAGTGATGGTTTCCCCATCCAACATCAAATCACCTTTAGCTTCAAAGGGGCATCCTTTTTCCTTCCTATTTTCTGGAAAATGGGACCAGACCACATAACCCCTGTGGAACTTTCTCATTTATTTTTTTAAGCGTGAGTACATTTGGTTTTTCTGTTTTTATGCAGGAATGTACTTGATCACACCAACCTCTTTTGAACTTGTGCATGAATGTCCTTGCCGTACAAACCGTGTGTGGACAGCAAAACCCCTTCAATTGTGTTCTTGGTGATTGGACATCTTTACATTGAATTGTACTTTTGTGCTATTTTACACTAGTAGTTTCGGCCATTCTGGAGGTGAAGAAAATCCCAAACTTTGCCTATTGTTTTTTGAATTAATGAGATCAACCTCCGAATGCCTTTGCAGTACGAATGAGGGCCAAAGTTTGAAAAACATTTTAGGGCATCTCCACCGGTGGCTTGAGCTTGCTCAAAGTAGATGAAAAGTGTCCAGGCCCCTCTCCAAACCCTCTCCAACTTTTTTATTTAGCAAATCTAGCAAGTCACTTTTCAAGCCACTATGCATGCACTATTCACCCTCAGTTTAGTGAGCTTTGTCCTCTACTTCCCTAGATAAGTGGTCAACTGCTTATTTATGGGGTGTGTTGGAGTGTAAGGCCACCTTTTCAAAGAGCATGGGTGGAGATAGAGAGCCTTCAGGCCTTGCCAAACGAGATGGAAAACTTTGAGCAAGCCTGGACTAATGGAGATGCCCTTAGCACTACAAACAAGATTTCATATGGCCTTGAATTCTTGATGTCAAGGATTGCATCAAACAAGAAATGAAATTTTTGCCTTCAGGTTGTTGTTAGATTTCATGAAAGTACATTCTTTTTGTACAGTACCAGGCAAGCATGAATTGTCCAATGTCTTGTTGCCATTCAAAGAACTTTGCATAATACATATTAAAACTGAGATTTTGTTGTTTTGAATTATAGAGATTGATCCTTATGCAATCCCAACCAAGCATACCAAATTTTGATTCCAAAAAGTCAAAATCTTATTTTTGGTGAATTAGTTTGTATTAAATTCTTGATTTTACATGAAAATTGATTGAAGAAAATCGGAGATGAATTTTTGAGATTTGATTTCATGGATGTGTAAGCATCCATGGACACATCTTTCCTTCTAACAAGCATTTCCAAAATATGCTCCTAAATTCCTTCTATAATCATTTCAATGTTGAGATGAACATGTTCAAATTTTGTGAAGTAAATATTTCTTTATGATAATCAAATTTTGTTACTTGACTCATACACTATGACTAAATCTGTACCTTTGAACATGACAATATGTTTGCTTAGCCAAAAGCTATTTTAAAAACAAAAATGTCTAATTTACAAATTTTGGTCCTACCAAAAACCACATTGAACTCTTTGTCAATCATAATTTTGTTACTTAGAGGTATTTGTTTCAACATGAAAAAGGTGTATATAGATGTTTCCTACACATTCATTCAATCAAATCTCAAAATGTCATTACCAATTTTCTTCAATCAATTTTCATGTAAAATCAAGAATTTAATACAAACTAATTCACCAAAAATAAGATTTTTGACTTTTTGGAATCAAAATTTGATATGCTTGGTTGGGATTGCATAAAAATCAATCCCTATGATTCAAAACAACAAAATCCCAATTTTACTATGTATTATGCAAAGTTCTTTGAATGGCAGCAAAGCATCGGACAATTCATGCTTGCCTGGTAATGTACATTATAAACATTATTGAATGGAATTGGGATCTTCACAACTAGATAAATATTGGTATCCTTTACTGTTCCTTTTCTTCTACTGTTCTCATCGTTTGTAACAGTAGCCCCAACTATTAGCTTCAAGGCCTTTAAAGATGAGACAGATGTCCCTGCATTCTACTGGTAATGTAATGAACACTTGAGGCCACTCTCGAAGCCATGTGGTGCAAAAAAATTGGCTCAAATTGTCTCAAAGCTTTGATGACCTACGTTCGATAACAAAGCAACTTAACCCCTAAAGGATGTTGCTGTATTGTATATGCTCTCATGTGTTGTCTATAGATGGGGTGTTTGGATAGCACAAGAATCCCATTGGAGTTGTAAAATTTAAGCCAAGTCATAAAAATATTATTGGTCATCTAGGATTTTTTAGGGAATTTTTGATATTTGTAGTAAAATCATTTCTTCAAATATTACATGGTCCATGTATGAATACAATCAATAATTATGGTAGGCAACATCCTTTAGGGACCTCTAAATGATTGAACAGAGTTTTTTTGGCACAATAGCAATTTTGGACAAGCTAATACTTATAGAATAATGAATACATTTTAACAAAAAAATTAGAGGATGTGTGTCAAAGGAGTAGCTTTCCAATGTAAATTTTTTCAAATCATTTTGATTTGTATAAAAAGGTTATGAAGGAATATGTAGTTATGATTACTTATCACGCGGGATGGCAAAAAAATTTACACTACAATATTGAAAGTTTGGGATCTTGCCCAAAGGTTGAGAGGCAACATTATTTCCTTGTTAGACCTTGACCCAACTTTATTCCATAGAGGTAATTGTTTTTGTTTATTGCCCTTCACTTCACGTTTGGTGGAAGTGGCCATTTGTTGATCAAGCTTGTCCAAGCCACAAATTTTTTGTTCTCCTTTAGTTTCTTTTTCCCTTTCTTAGGAGCTAGCTAAAACCTAAAGCTCTAACATTCACATATTGAAGAGATCATTGTATGTGAAAACTAAAAATTGTTGAAAAAACAGCTTTGTATGAGGAATTTCTTGAAGCTAGTTTCCTGTTCTAAATTTTTAGTATGTGTTCCGCAATTTGAAATGTTATGAATTTTTTAGGCATATGATTAGCTTTATTAGAAAAGCCAATCTAAAAAATAAAAGAAAAAAAGAGAAATTAACTTTTGCAAAAGCCTCCCCAAATTAGAGCTACCCCTAAAATCTGAATGCCCCCAAAAAAATTATTTCTTACTTCAAACCTTATAATCTCACAACATGTGCAACAATTATCTTTCATCTTTTTAACTATAGTATAATGAAGTAACCTACTACTAGCTTCTATGGTAAATTGTACCAAGATTTCATTTAACATTTTTTTTTGCCTTTGCTATAAAAGCAACTCATGCTAAATGTTTTTTTGATGAAACATAGTAAAAGAACTTTAGGGGTTAACGGCCCTTGTAACACGTGCATGAGGCCATCTCTGAAGGTATTTTTGGGGCCATATGGGACTAGTATTTTGCTCCAAACAGCCCAATTTTAATTGACCTTGCGTCCAATTTTGGTCACTTTTTTAATTTTGTTTTTCCTCTGATGCAGAATGGAGTTTACTTTTCCCCTTCTCATGTGGTGGCAACGGGGTCATGCTTCCATGGATGGGGCTTGAAAACAGGGTTCCTTTTCTTGGCAAATTTCAGTTTGAAACTAGCTATTATAATATTAAGAAAACCGGGTGAAAAAATGGATGACATTGTCAAATCCCTTCACAAACAAACATCAAGTTTGCCAAATTTTGGACAAAAAAATTTGGGTGAAAGTTATCAAGATTAATAAATTTTACAAATGAACGGGCACACATCATTGATTTTATCCAAACTTGCATTCTTGGGAGTGGGTCGCTCTACCCTAACCAATACCAAAAAGAACCTTGCTCGAAAGGAGTACAAAATGGGCAAATAATGTAGTTTGCTTGTGATTCTCACCCGATTCACGGCAGAACGGCAGGTGCATTTGCCTCGGGTCATGCAATTTACCACCCTAGTCCCTGCCCCAGTCCTAGCCACCATTATGAGGTACCCCTCCACTTGTCACACGCTCGTGCACCCCTTCGTCGAAGACCCCGGGAGTATGCCCATCAATGTTTGGGACAGCGACAACCAATGAGCACCGTCCACTTGGCCCATGAACTGAACTGAACACCCTGGATACATAGGGTTCGGAATTGCAAAAGGGTCTAGAATGGGTATGTCTATCTTACTCATATTTTTATGTCCCATTCTCATCGGCACGTTTGTCAGCAGTTTGTTAGTTGTGATCACTATTCTAAGATGAGTCACATGGAATCTCATTCACGTTGGCAAGATGCGTGAGAGGAATGTGCATGAACAAAAATATACAAAAAGCACAAGAACCCCACCACCAAGAAGGTCCCACATCATTACTACAGTAGTGCCTTGATACAATGAAGGTATCCGGACAGCATATTCGTTTCATGTAAGGAAAACATTCATTGTAACTAAAAGATCTTTTGTGGCTCCCCAACCGTCAGGGACAGTCATCTACTTCATCTTAGCCAAGCGTTTTTTCTTACAAAGGTTCATCTTAGCGAGGCACTATTGTACCACCTTTTGAGGTCATACATGGAACCTTCTCATTAGTTGCTTGAAATGAGGAAATGAGTCATATGAGAGAACTTGTTTTACTAACGCATTTTAAAATCGTTTGAGAGACTTATTTCAAACCCATGTTGGTGGACCCACGTCAGGGAAGAAGACAAAAATAATCTCATCCAAACACATCCAATTGTGCAATGGGAATGGGCCTTCACAGGCAAAGGTTGATTAAAAGGCATGGTTTTGGGGCTTGATCAACTACACATATGTCAATGTGGGGCCAATCTCACCCTTTTTCATTTGCCAGAAAAATGTAAGAGTTTAAATATTTATCATCAGGAAGGATGAGCTACATTGAATACTGCATTTAGGTTGCTCCATACTATTTTCATGACATTTTCCACTATAAACGTGATATTCGTTAATTTGGGAAAAACAGGGGTCCCACTTTGTTTTCCCCTCAAACCCAAAAAGTTACTTTATAACCAAATTTGAAGGTATCAAATTCAATTTGAGCCACTAAGATTTTTCCCTCGCAAATCCCTCCTTTCAGGTGAGGGCAGGTGTCGGTTTGAGGTGATCACCTCAAACTTCTTGAATCACTTCCTGAAAGTCCCAAAATGTACCTTTCTCCCAAATTAACGAATATTGCATTTATATGAATATTTATTGTTGCTACAATAATTTTTGTCAATAACTACTATAATACACAAATTTTAAAGATCTTGACAACAATAGTGATGATGCAGTAAACCAAATTAGCGGAATTCATGTTATAAACCATGTGAAATTCTATCATCTAGAGAGTTGTATGTGTCTCCAAGTACCCAAACAATGAGTCATAATTTTAGGACAAGGCAACCTAATCGTCAAGGCAGCTTAGATCTAGTATTTTATGCAGGAAATTTCAAATTATAGAGATGTCGATTTTATCTAGAACCACAAATCACTGAGGAAGATACAACCAACCAACTCCAAAATAGGAGATAAATGATTGTATTTAACCTTGTTTGTAAAATAGCTGAAATTTTCAACCTAATCTCACAAAATATGTATGTGCAGTAGTTCAATCTATGACTTTGGTGTACTGCACAAACGCGTTTGCAGGGTTAAGTATAAAAGTTCAGCTTTTTTCTATTGACAAGGATAAAAGTAAGAATCTACCTCTATTTTAGAGATGATCAATTTTACCCTCTTCCACTGTTCTAGACTCTTTCAAGGTCTTTAAATCCAAATGTGAATTCAAATATTCAAATTTCAATCTTTCAATGATAAATATCTAATTTCTTACATTTTTGACTAGTGAAAAATTAAAGCTTTTCCACCTTAGCCCCCACAAACTTATATGTGCAATATATCAAGCTTGGATGTGCACAATAGGGTAGAAGTACCCAATATTTCTAATGTACCTAATTTTTTTACTCAATGAGCCCTCCGTGACTTACACATTTTAGTTTTGGAATGACCACCCTATGTAGAGCGTAACTACATTAAATGCATTACTAATATTGGGTGCTTCTACCCATAGTTAGGGAGAACCAACTTTTAGTTACAAGCTTGCCAATTTTTTTTGGGAATTGTCAAAAAAAAATAAAAGTTGGCAAATTTGCTTGGAACCATTAAAACATGGTTTCAGGAAATAAGCAAAGTTATGGTTTCATCTTCACAAAATTTGGTCCAACTTGCAAATATAGATGAGGAAATGGGCCAAATGAAATTTGAATTTGTGGGAAATCAACCTATGAACTTTTCCATGGTAAGGAAATTTCCCAACCTTCTACACAAAAATTAGATGTTATTTGAACATGTAAAAAAAACATTCTCACTTCCCAAGTGTCAAAATGAGGGTAGATTATATCAAAACCTTGCCAAACCCAAAATGTTCATCACTCTCACAAGCAGTAACAGCTGCTAAAGTTCAAGAAATTTCAAAAACAAGAAACAAGGGTGAGGTGACCAAGTGGGTGAGTGGGTGAGTGGGTGAATGGGTGATGTTTGATGGGATATGAGGTGCGCTTGTGCACCAATCCTTGGAGGCCAAATGGTGCTCATGTATAAACCCTAATCCTGGAAGCCCAAGTCTTGACTTGACTCATGTACTAACTAGACTCCAAAAAATGTGTGGACTTCTAGTTTATAATCCAAACATTTTTTGAAGATTGAATCTTTGTATCCAAGATGGTGGGATTTGACCTAGCTAGTTCAAATCCAACCAAGGATATTTAAGCAACCAAAGTCAATAATAAATCTTCTTAAAGTATAAAGAAATTTGCATTGGTTGGGACTTGGAGCTTGATTGTTGGGTTGTTGTTGCCTTGATCAATGCCTTGTTTTGCTATGCCATACACATGGTAAGCAAAAGGTGAGTATTTTTACAATATTAGTAAGAAAAAAGAAATATGATATAACACACTGAAACTTTGATTTCAACCAAACTAACTTTAAAACTTAGGAAATCAACCAAGTGAAAATAAAATTCAAAGGTTCTTGGCCGACCAAAAAATACATATCAAAACCAAGTGGAACAGAGAAGAGTAGGAAATGTACCGAGTTTTTTTAAGGGAAATTTTCATGGATACCCTTGAAGTTTGCAAGAGTTATTGCAAATACCCTTATACCAAAAAATTTAAGTTTTTGTTTTGTTATGCATATCACTTCCTTCTTCTTTTGTGGGCACACTACTTCTTTCTTGTTATGCATGCGCACAAAAGAAGAAGGAAAATGACATGCACAACAAAACAAACCCCTAATTTTTTTGATCCAAGTGTATTTGTGATATTTCTGAAAAAGCAGGGATATCTATGAAAATATTACAAACTCTAGGGATATCCATGAAATTTTTCCTTTAAAAAAAAAACCTCCCCGAACACTGCTTCTACCTTACTGAGGCCAAAAAGCAAGCATCTACTTTTTGTCATGTGACTTCTTGTGACAGTGCTTGCACTAACTTGCGGGAAGCACTGACTGCAAGTTCATTGTTAGCTGGTGGAAATGGGAAAAAATCAATTGCATTTTAAAATTGCAGGCAAAAAAAGTGATTAGATTTTATTTAAAAATCTAAATATAGCATATTGCTGTGTAAATTTAGAAAAAATATATGGCAAAGTCTAGAAGAAAACCGGTTGAATACAAAAAATGCCAATTTTTAGATGGTGAAGGCCAAAAAATTTCCCAAATACTAACCCTGCACTAAGTACAGATGCTCACCAGTGATCGAGGAGAACCAATGGTTAGTGTAGTGGCAGCCGGTTGAAATTGCAAAAAACCTGGTTGAAACTTGATACTACCGGCTAAAAAACTGATCCATTTTTCCAAAAATTCTAAATATAATATGTTTGCATTATAAATTTAGAAATTTTATAGAAAATGACCGGTGCATGTGAACGTAAATCCGGTTGAAAAATGAGAAATACCGGATTTCAGCCGGTGAAGCTAAAATTTCTCCCCGAACACTGATGCTCATGTCCTCGAATCCATCATTCCGAATATTCTGTATCTAACCACGTGGCTTCATCGTACTCGTGCGGATATTATCAAATCCAATATAGTGTTTTTATTTAGATAAGGTGGTGACGCTCTAATTCTTTTAAATTCTCAAACGTGTTACGTCACTCCTCAAGTCCCCATTGAAAGGCCGTTGTTTCAAGTCCTTCGTCGTGGGGAGTTCCGTTATTTAATTTTCATCGGTCGAGCGACACACACAGGGGTAAGCTTAGTGACAGTACTTTTTTGGTCGTCTGTGGAGAATGAGAATGCAAATGTGTTACTTTGTTGTTGGTTGCAAGAGCTTTGGTTTTTGTTAGAATGTGAAATTTCTCACAATTCCATTCTTCTCCTCCGGAAGTGCAGAATAGGACGGTGAGAAGTTTAGCAAGAGAAATTTTACCTCTTGCAACCCATGTTTCACCTTCTTGTGCTCGTTTTTACTGTTGATTGGCAGGTAATCATTCCCTATTCTCATTCACCAAAACAAACAAACGGTGTGTCACACCATCTTCACGAAGAATGAACTCCTATTGACTCCTCTTTTCTCTCCACAACTTCTCAATCTCCATTCTCTTTACATTCTCTGACATGCCGTGACTACCCCAAATTGCATGGAGGCAGAGAAAAAGTACTTAGACCCCATCCACATGTGCATGTTCATCCATAAAATCGGCTGGTAACGTTCATCTACATGTTGGTACGCCAAATGTTGGTTTGAGAGGAATCCAGCTAGTGTTTTTTCCATTTTTCCATTTGCATTTTTTTGGTATAAGGTAATGCGACTCATGGAGAGATGTTTTAGTTTCATTGGTCAAAATTAGATATTTTTCATTTTCAACCCATTTTTCACAAGCATGCATTGAATGTTCCCAATATTCATACTGCAATGCACTAAAAGTTTTTCAAGTACATGTCCAGTTTCATATCTAGTACTTTCAAATTGCAACTAGCTGACAATACAGTTCATGTCATGCCGTTTCTCCGTGAACGTTGGGATATTACTCATTGATTCTAGTAGTACCCTATGTAAACTACATCAAAGAAATGGACGAAACAAGTGTGTAAATAATGATGAAGAATATCTCCTATTACGCAAGGAAGTTTGTGTAACACTTTAAAACCCAAGTTCCATATAATGAAACACCCTACAAATGAACTGTAGATTTCCTTGATAGAGTGCTTTGACAAATTAAGTAGTCGTGCTGAAAGTAAGGTAATATTTTTACTAAAAAGTTTGGCCTTTTTAAAAATAATTTAACTCATCATAGCTACCAAAAGCTGCATGGCAATTTTTTTTATCACCTTTGCTTACAGTAGTTCTTGAACCCTCAAAATTTTGCATCTAAAACCTGAAAGCACATTGGTCAAATTCAACGTTTGCTTTTGAAATGCTTCATTTTATGGCATGCGATCTAAATTACGAACCAGAATCTTAACAAATTATATCTTTATTTCAATTGTAACCAGAATTCTTCAGAAATCATTGAGTCATGTTGATTGCGAGCTTTTTATGCTACAATTCAAACTTTACATGGGTGCTTTTCATTTAATGGTAAGTTACTATTTTTAATGATAACGAGAAAATTGAGTTTCATTTTAAATTTATTTATCAAAATTTATAGAAATTATTTTGATGTACATTATTGTTGCAATATTCATTTATGAAATCTTTATTTTTAAATTACGATGGATTTGTTTCAATTATAAGTTACAACAAATCTTTATCCATTTCCGAAAGCTATATTTCGGATGTCGAAATATTAAAGTTTTATTGATCAATGACACAAGGGTCGGCTACTCTAGCAGTTTAATAAGAAAACTATTTGTGAAGTTGTTTAGGACATAGGAAATCAAAACATTCGCTTTGAAAAAAGTCAAGCATTATTTCTCGATCCATTTTCCTGAATACTTTAAGTAGAAAATTTACATTGCTAATTTTTTTTTATTACATTTGTCATCATTTTTCTTAACCCTAGAGAACCACTTGTCCCTACGGGGACAAATGGGATTTTGGGCATGTACTTATGGCTAGACTACTTTGTGTAATTTTTTGAAATTTTTATGGAAGAAGGGAAATTCAAAAATCTGTGTGGGCATCTAATTTTTACCTCATTCCAAAATTTATTGAAGAAGTTAAAAATGAATTTATGAGAATTTTTGTTTGGCGGGCAGCCTAAAAACTTCTTAAAAAATTGCATTTTTTTAAAATAATTTTTTTGAGGTTTGTTCTTTAGATTTACATATATATGTGAGAAGCTTTGAATCATTCAATTCTAATTGATGAGATAAAAGTTATGAGAAGTTTTAGTTTGTGTGTAGGCATAGTTTTGAGATTTTCCACATTGATGCCTTGGGCATTTAGGGGTTAAATGCTTGGGTATGGGTACGGTTACCTTACGAACTATTTCCAACAACACTGCTGGAAGTGCTAATAACACTTGGCAATTCTTACTTTAACCCTTAAACATCTGCTGGGTAGCCGTGGCTTGCCCACACTGTAGCTTCAGCAATGGATTATTGTAGCTTCAAACGCCATATTCATTAAACTAGGAAAACCAGATTCCCAAGTTGTATCCTAATGCTTAGTTTAAGTTGGTCAACTTGAACCTAGAATGTTACAAAATTCCCAATTTAATGAATATGGCATTTTCAATAGTGTTTTGATAGATGGGCACCAATAGTATTGCTTTTAAAATTTCAAAAGTCAATAGTGCATGCCAACCTCATGAAGATTGCAATAAGGGCAGCTTGGGACCTAACACCACGATTTTGAATTTTCTCACAATTTGGGTCACCTAAAAATATGAGCATATTTGATAAGATTGTTATTTACCTTCTATGATGGATCATGTGTTTACTATCACTTTGGGAAAAAAAACACAAATGAAAAATGACTTTTTCCTGTTGTATAGAATATTTTTTCAGGGTCAAGGCTAGAGGACAAAAAACGTCCTCATGGGCGTTTAGGGGGGTTAACCCTTGAACAGCTCGTTGACCATTTGTGGCCGTATGTACAGCCGTATTTGAGCTGCTCTAAGGGCTTTCCAAAAAAAATTATGCACCCACCATCGTACAACCCTTCAATATGTATGGCTGTAACACTTAATTTCCAGCTAATTCAAACTTCTGAATATTGGTTGCAATTGTATTTGGTATTGTATCTCTAGAGCCCAAGAGTCCTTCAAGGGTTAACCCCTAAAGGCCTAGGCCATTTTTTATGTGAAAATCAATGAAAACTGCCACTTTTGGAGGATGAAAGGAATTGTTTTTTTTGTTTTTTTTTGAAATCCAACCGTAAGATCTTGCTCTAAACAATATGAGGTATTTGGGAAAAAAAAATTGAGCTTATTACAAATGAAAAGGAGTGAGATATTTACATGCATAGCGAAGGAAAAAGTTTTTTTTCATACTGCACAAAAATTTCAGAAATCGTTGACCACTCCTATATCAAAAAATTTGCGCTATGCAAAATTGAGTTTTTTTTTCTCATGTAGAAGATCAAGTTAGGTACGTGTGGGAGAATTTTCAAATCAATTGGAACTATACATCATATGGGAAAAATCAATAAGTAAAAAGATGTGAAGAATGGGTCAAAGCACTAAATTGTTAAGAATTTAATTATTAAAATGAAAAATGCAAATCCCAACGGTTGAAATGTTGTGATAAACAATCTACATCCTTTGGTTTTGTTTTTTTTTTCCAAAATAATGAAAATTGAGTAAAATAAAGGACTTCAAAGTTTATTTTAGAGTCAAGAATCCATAATTGCCTGCAAATAAAAACTCCTTATAACTTTCATGTCATTAATTGAAATTGAATGATTCAAAGCTTCTCATGTATGAAAAAATCTAAAGAACTAGTTTCTAAATTTTGTTTTAAAAATATATAATTTTTAAAGAAGTTTTTGAGCTGCCTGGATGGGCAGCCCTCCCCAAAATTTCAGAAAAATATGCATAACTTCTTCAATAAATGTCAAAATGAAGAATTTTTTTAATGCTCATGTAAATTTTTGGATTCCCCATCTCCCATAAAAGTTTCAGTAAATTACATAAAATAACTTACTCATAGATACATGACCGAACCCCAAACAGTCCCCGAAGGGACAACGGGCCTTTAGGGTTAATGTACCTCTAAAGTTTTGTCGGGCAGATGTTTTGGTAAATCTATCCACATTTCGAAACACGTAGGTTCAGGTTGACTTTGGTGTTAAAGAGATTTCATTTGTTCCCAAGTCCAACCCGTCTGCCGATGTTGAGAGAGACATATGATATGAAATTAGGGCGCGACCAAGTCCAACTCAACCAACCCAGGGTGTGTTCACGGTGACATCGATTTCAACAACATCCTGCGCACTTTTGTCAAACAAAGCGTTAGTTTCCAGAGACCTTGTTGCAGATTGCAGATCAAGTCGCTGACCACTTTCGTTGGAAGCGAGGCTCCTGAAATAAACAAAACATTGTTCATCATCTCGATCCAACGCGATTTATCGAGGAAATGGAGACAGACAGGCAGGTGTCACGACTCACGACTATCATAATTGGTTCCAATCTCGGGATGCATAGGGCGGACATGTCCTGAAAAGCGTTTCCAGATTTGCCTCGGAATCCGCAACTGACCATGGCGCAGCTTGACTTCTGGTCACTCTTCATGAGCTCTTTCAGATCTGAAGCTGGAGCTGGCGCATTACATATACCACGATCAAGCTCACAGTCTTTCATCATTAATCACAACTCTTTGAGATTGTCTTTCTTTTCGGCACCATTAGCATCAGTGAATCTGCTTCAGTTGTCATCCCGTGAGTGAGATCTGAGACAGAGGACGTACAAGATGGCGCAAACTATCTCTCACACCGAAGTCCTCAACTGTGGAGCTCAGGATGCCTGGGAATGCTGCAAGCATTCCGACAAGGTTCTGCCGGACCTTGTGCCCGAATACTTCTCCAGTGCCGAGATTCTGGAAGGCAATGGGGGCCCGGGCACCCTCCGCGTCTTGCACTTCGGACCTGGTACGTTGGAGATTCGTCTTTTCGATCGCATTCAGGGTGGTACCAGATCATTGCTGAGTGATTCGTTTACATCTGTATGCACATCTGTGGCATTGTGGAGTAAGAGCGCATTGAATTGCAGCTACCAAGCATGTTGTTATTTAACGTAGTGAAATTGAGCTTATGTGCAGCCATTCCCCAAGCTGGAGCTGCGAAGGAGCGTCTCGACAAGCTGGACGATGCCACGAGGACGTTGAGCTACACGGTGGTGGAGGGCGATCCGAGGTACACCAACTTCACCGCCGTCGTGCACTTCGAAGCCAAGGGCGAGAAGCAGACGGCGGCGACGTGGACGGCCAAGTACGATCCCGTCGGAGACGCAGGCCCTCCGGAGCACATCAAGAAAATCAGCATCCTCATGTTCAAGACGTTCGAGAAGGCTACCCAAGCGAAGAAAACGGCTTCGCACACGGAGGTTCTGGATGCATCGCCCGAGGCGATCTGGAAAGTCGCGAAGGACGAGAACACCATTCTTCCTAAGGCTTTGCCTCAGATCTTCGAGTCCATCGCGTTCGTCCAGGGAAGCGGCGAGCTTGGCAGCGTTCGCGTGTGCAAGATGGGCCCTGGTATAGAATTTCGCTAAAACTCACCTCAAACCAGCTTGGAGTACTGTACATGCTTCACATCGTCTTCGATCTGGCTCTAGAGAGATGCTAACTGTGCACGTGGAATGTTTGCAGCTATTCCGAACGGGGGAGAAGTGGTGGAGAAGCTGGATGTGCTGGACGCGAAGGCGAAGAAGGTGGGATACACGGTTCTGAAAGGCGATCCGCGCTTCAAGCACGTGTCGGCGGTGATGGAGTTCGCCCCCGGCCCGAGCGAGGGCACCACCAAGGCGATGTGGACGGCAACGTACGTGCCGGTGGAAGAGAACGGCACATTGGAGAACAAGTTTGTGATCGCCGTGTGGAAGGCCTTCGAAGCTGCCGCCAAGGCGTAGAACCAACCTTCTCTCCTGTTGATCTATGAGCGTAAGAGCTTCCCTGTCTGCCTACTGTCCTGCATTGTTACTGTAAATGTTATCAAATAACTTCAGGGCTGCAGCTCCGGTTTTAGTTGTAGCGGACCACGATGGACCCCGAAATTGCAAGGGGTATCCGATATTGTGCAGGGCAGTGTTTACATTTCGTATGGCATTGTTAAGTACTCGTAAACGGTACTGGTAGTGCTACCTATGAGCTGACAGTGATTATGGTAACATCTTGTCACTGTAGTTTGTCAGCTTCTCCATCGTCGCGTGTTACCACGTTTGATTGCACCAACTACTCGGTGGCATAACAGAGTGTAACAGATTAGAGAAGGTGACGTCAATGAGGAATAGTGATTGTATATGAGAGTATAGCAAGAGTTGTAACTCAGGACACTTGGAAGATTTTGTAAAATCTTGAACCGATTGCAGACATGAAAATAATTTTACACTTGAATACTTGTTATGCATGGTGTTGGACAAGTGACGTAGAATGATTATTAAGTTGACAAACGACCTGGTTTTTTCACACAGAATTTTCGTGGCACTCACTTACTTTTATACAAATCGGTAGCACATATTGGAGAACGTTGAACATGCTATATCCATGGAATAGAGCTAGCCTAAAATTTACTTCATGTCATTTTCATCTCCTGTTTGCAAAATTGTTTGAAATGGATTTTAGCATGCTGACTAAGTCTGGTAATCCAAGAGGCAGCATCTGTATAAGATTTATATCCCTTGCCCCTCCTGGTGTTTAGGATGTATTGCAAGCAAAATGGGTCCGGTTCCGTAGTCTTCAAAACAGCTGCACAAAAACTAAGCGAACCGGTAAGGCAAACAAACTCGTGTAGTGACATAGAAAAATTCTTGATCTGTAAACTGCACCTAGTCACTCTCATACTGCGTACTTACAAACGAAGTGGTGCTAATTAAAAATGTGGGTCATTAAGGATTGTGTACAAGTACGTCTGGGGAGCTTTAAACAACGTACTGCTAATCACAATTATACTGTATAAAAACCGAAAAGCAAATATACATTTACTTTATTATGACATTCAGAAATCTTTGTAGAACCAAAAATTTAAAATTTCTGTTGTTTAATTTTTATGTAGTTCTAATCAAACATATCGAATTTCAGTTTCTAAAGACCAAAACTCATTTTTGGTGAATTATTCTGAATGTTAATTAAGATCATATATGATAATATATTAGAAATCATCTATGATAAATTATTGAAATTTGATTGTTTGCATATGTAGGAAACATCCATATGTACATCTTTCACCTTCTAACAACCATTTCCATGAAAGTTTCAAGAGTTTTCTTTCATACTTATTTCAATGTTGGGGTAGCCATGTCCAAGATTTCTAAAATAGATATATCTTTTGGGTAATTAGATTTTGGTATGTGACTTATACACTATGATTAAATTTGTACTTTTGAGCATGATGACATATATTACTACTTTGTCAAAACCTAGTTAAAAATATAGATGTATTTATCTTACAAAGTAAGGTTACACCGGACCTCTCATTGGATTCTTCAAAGATCACATTTTGTTACTTACCCTTAAACGCCAAAGGAGACAATTTTTGTCCTAAGGGCATAAAAAACACTAAATGCGCTGAAAAAAGTAGTTTTTTGACTAATATTTTTTCAAAAGTGATCATACACACATGGTCCATCATAGAAGGTAAAAAATTATCTCATTAATTGCACTCATATTATTTGGTAACCCAAATTGTGAGAAATTTTAAAGTGACAATGTTAGGTCCCAAGCTGTCTTTACTTATAATTTTCATGAGAGCACCATGCACTATTGACTTTTGCAATTTTTAAAACTAATAATTCAATATGTGGGCACCCTGACATTTTAGGGATAGTGAAAATTGAGATTTGTTATAACATGAAAGATGTGCACGTAAATGTTTTTTGCATATCCATGCAATGGAATCTCAAAACTTTGTCATTGATGTTTTTTAATCAGTTTTCATGTAAAACCATGAGTATCATACAAAATAATTCACCAAAAACAGGGGTTTGTTTGGGCATGAAAGACCCTCACAATTACACCAAAATTAATGATTTCGAGCAAGCGTGAGACAAAACAGATCTTCACTGGTCTTCAATTTACAAATTGTCATGCTGGGAATTGCCTCACTGGATCTCGTTTTGTCCACTGATATGGCATCCATGTCCAGATTTGGAAAACTTAGGATGAAACCACAAAACTGCAGATCTTATCTAGTCACACAGTATGCAATACAAGCTCAATAGTAAAAAGTTTGCAACCTGCCAAGCCACTTTAATATTCATGTATAAAGGTATTTATTAAGTAGGGGTGAGAGTCATAAAATATTTACAAATACGGGTGTAGTTTGAAATTAATATAGGCACACAATCACAATACTAATATTGCTTTGTTATTCAACATGTGGTCCTAATAAACACAAGCATGTCTTAATCAACACAATTTTATTCAAAATGTTCAAATCAAGATATCCTAATCAACAAAGTAATGTTGACTTGGGTTCAATTTTCTAGTAGTGAGGATGGCTTGTTAATAAAGATATACCTTTGGAGTTGTGAGAAAATTTAAGATAGAGTGTTGTTGTGAAAAATGTGGTGAGAAGGGACATAATGTTTGCAAATGTAAATGGTTCTATTCGTGAGAGGGGACATGAAATTGGTTTAGTTGTGCTAACAAATCATTAGAAAACTAATCAATTTGCGATTATGAAACCAAACCAAATCTACTCCATGCAAGCAAACAATGACTTACAGCAGAGGCAAATTACTTGAGTAGAGGCTATTTGTACTCTTTAGTAGTTCCAATTCTAGCCTTTGCCACTATCATCGCATTCAGAAGATTACGCACTCTGTTAGACTGCTTTAAGATAGTTTCAAGCTTCAGGCAAGACTAGTACAACTAGTATGTTTATTGCAACCTACATTTTATCTCCATCACAAATGTAAATAAATTACCATATTAGGTAAATTAGGAAAAGTAAAGGGACCATTTTGTACTCCACCTTAATCTTATATACAATAAATGTAGACATAGATATAGCTCAAAGTTGTAGTCATTTGAAATTCTTGGAGACAATCATTGAGACTTCATTATTGTACAAGAAAATGCACACTTGTTTTTTTGGAATATGCTAAATTGTACATAATGACATAAATAGTGAAAGCCCCAGAATGTACTATTTTTCCTAATTAACCTAATATGGAGACTAAACTAAGCTTACTGTGAAACTAATATTACCTGCAGGACGTTAACCGAAACAGGTTAGGGAGAGCCTTTCTTGCAAGAATGCACTCATATGGTAGCACAATACGCGGTTCACTACCAATGTCACACCTAGCCTTGCGGTCCTCTCCTTGCGACTCGTTTTGGTGTTTAAATTCGTTCAGGATTTGAAGCCAGCGTTTTTCTGGTGAGAACCAAGATCTCCGAGAGACATTTCACTCCACTTCTATCGTTGTTTCCAAGGTGATGAAATTTGGACTGCTCAAGCGAACCAAAACTCTCGGAGTTTTTCGAATCATGAGTAGATAATCCGAAGTTCAAACGAGCATTTTTTTCGCACGTATGTTTTAAAGCGTCAATAAGAGAACAATCGCAATCTTCGGAAGTACGTGTTCGGCGTCGATATGTGGTGTTTGACAAGAGAATAGGTTTGCCTTCTCTTGCGCAAGATGCAAAGGACAATGCACTCGAACCCGTTGAGTAGAACTGTGATACCACGGCAATTTTTTGAAACATTTGGATGTAGATTTGGAGGACAGTTTAGTTCGTTAAATTTGGTCTGCATTGCGCATTTACACTTTCGAAGACCGATCTGGACAAATTGGTGGAGCTTCCTCTCGTAATCACTCAGGTTTTCAATTTCTTCACTGGATTGGCCTTAGGGTTGTAGGTTAGCAAATTGTATCGTAATGCAAATTTCAAGTATTTCTTCTTTTTATTACGACTTCGTGATTAAGGTGAGTTTGACTCTGTACAAAATTTTGAATAATTTTATAACAAATCTCTCGAAGAAACGTCTGAATGCCCGTTACTGGCAATCTTGCTGTACAATGTCTGGTCTAGCAGTATCTATGAGGCATTGCACTCGAATAGTAGGAGCTTTTTTCCACTGAATCGGTGACAGTCTTGGTTTTCTCGTTAAATCGAAGTGCTGTTAGGAACGCCTCGTCCTGTCCTGCCATAGTCGGACGAGGGATACAAAAGCTCGTAAGGGAGCTGCACATGGCCATACCGGTTCTTCAGCCTCTTCTCTTCATTTCGGGCTTTGATCAACTCCTCAATCTCGCTTATCCTCTCTTGAAATCGTCCAAAGACTGCCAAAATCTGCAAATCCATTCAAATCGCTTCTGTCAGTAAAAATTCTGTTGCATCCGAGAGCACATCCGTTGGATGGGTTCATACAACAATTAGTGTTAGGGTTGTAAGGTTCTGTACCTTCTCGTCGCTTGTCCAATTCGGTGTGGAGCGTTGCCCGAGAAACTCTGCATGACTGGAGTGAGTGGACAGCACCTCCGTCGTGGTCATTATGACAGTTGCCTGCGTCTCGTTCGAGATCGTAGACAAGTAGAACGCTTCAGGATCGCGTTGCAGCTCCAGAAACTCGGGGGTTCCCTCGGTAGGGACGAGTCGTCGAGTCATTGTCGGGTGGTTGGGCATGAAGCCAGCGTACTCGTACTGGCCGAAGTTGACTGCGGCGTGATGGCAGGAGGCGATCCAAACAATGGTGGTCAATGTGCGGACGAGGGAAGCTCTGGAATTCAACGATGGCCAGCCCGGGGCATCTTTCTTGTCGCCATGGCCGACACAGCGAACTTCCGTCCACCAGCTTTGAAGCTCCTCATCTTCTTGAACGCGAGCATCATCGACATAGATATGGCCGACGTATTCGTCTATCCATCCTTCAATCGCACTCCAAAGCTCCAGCCCGTCTGCTGCAAATGGGTAATCTTCAATCACCAACCTCACACCATGTTCTGCATTTTCGTCCGGTACCGCCATGCCCCTGAAATCATCATAACTCTTGATTAGATACTAGCTGTGATGTATTGAGAAGCATCTAATCGCAAGTACTCTGCCAGAATCAACTGCAGGTATGGAATTTTCACTCCTTGACAGGAGGGGCAAAGAGATAAACCTTTTGATCAAGTCGGTCGGTAAAGCTTGTTCATCGAAGCGCCATGTATGCTTGTAGGCCGCGGAGCTGATTTGCATGGCGTAAGCATGTGGAGTGAATGTCATCTCGATAATTCCACCTGCGTTGATGAGTGCCTTCCGCGCCGCAGCGTTGATGTCAAGAGTGTTCTTGAAATGAGGCACTAGGGCCTGGTGTACAGGGTGCAGAGAACTTAGCTGCCGGTGCGTTGCAATGAGCACGGGCTCTATCGTTGCATGAGACCTCAACCTGCGGTTTACACCATCCGCCGTGGTCGGTACAGAACGGCTCTTGCAACAGAACAGGGAGCTTCGACACGGAGACAAATACAGAGATGGATATGGAAAGGTTACCAATGGCTGACGAGTTGGTGATAGCCAGCATCGTTGGCCAGCACATGTGCCTTTGCTAGCTCCCACATCCAGTCCTTCATGCCCATTGGAGGAGGCGTGAACACTCGGTCCACAGTGCCGGGCTCCGTTTCTTGAGGTAGGCTCAACTCGATGGCCACTGGTCTCAAGATGCCCTCCTTCGTCAGAAACAGAACCGTTCGCGTTGCATACGCTTTGCAAGAAGGGCTCTCGTTGATCTTGCTCACAAATGGAAGAAAGGCATGATGGTAGTCGAGGATGAAGAGCTTGTGCTCTGCTAGGGCTGCTGGCACATCCATTCCTTCCATAAATGGCTCAACATGTTGCGACGTGATTGCTGACACTGAGCCACCGTTTGTAGCTTTATCCAGGGCGGTCTTGATGGGAAACTCGCGTAGTTGCGAAATTACAACGGGATTTAACCCGGCAAGCATTTCACGGGCGAATTCCTCGTCCATGGTCCACGCCTTCTCGTCAACTGCTCCACAATAGTCGTCATTTTCATGTTTAAACATCCAGTTCTTGAGTATATAGAGATGTTTCGATTGCGGCTCAGATGCAAACAAGAGGTACAGGAATTAGGGTTCACCTGCTATGACTTTTGGTGTTGGGTACGTGAGGATGGTCTCACATGCTGGTGCAGGCTGATCGGAATCGTGATCGGACTCCGAATCGGAACCAGCAGCCAATGCAACACCATTCTTGAACAGGTCCGCAATCTCACTCAAGCTCTCGAACTCGGTCTGTGTCGAATACAACGCTTGGATTGCTGGTATCAGTTTACGAGATGCGGCCTGGATTGCATCTTCATGCAAGTTGTCGGTCTTCACCATAATGAATCGCTCGTCCCGAGGAATGTAGAAATTCGCCCACATGTCCCCACGATCCTCTGCCTCAGGGTCTGGACGTGAAGGAGACACACATCAACAATCTAGCAAGTGCCTCTAACTATAAGAACGGTTATCAATGTAAAATTATACACCCGAGGTGATACCTGTAATGGAACGTTGTCTGCCTGTGCGGATCCGCCGAGGATATGGAAACTCGTCGCAGTTGCCAAGGACTGGCCTCTTGAGGCTCTCATGGCGATCACTGTCCCCCAAGTCATTGTACACATCGTAGTCATAGATCCGATCAGCTTCCTTCCGCTCTCCTTTTCCTTGCCCCCGAACTTGTGCTAGTTCCTGCTCTCTCAACTCCTTTAAACCTGCTGGTGTCTCCTGCGGCAAGTAGACCTGATACAGAAAATCCAGAGTTATCAGAACACAATGTCAATCTCCAGCTAAACCTTGGCTAGGATGCCATTCTTTAGCAATCTCTGTTACGCTGACAGGGGAGGTTGTTGAGGGTGGACCTTGTTGGTGAAAAAAATCCGGTCGGTTCCATAGTTGACCACATTGTAAACGCACGAGTCGCAGACGAAGTGAATGCATGCGCGACTGGGAAGCTCGACTGCGATTTCTTTGAGAAGAAATTCATTTCGGTGGAAGTTCTTGACTACAAGAGCCCCAGGTTCTCCAAATTCTCTCTTCACTTTGAACTTTACTTCATATTTTGATAACTTTGTTTCTGCAATATGACTACTCGTCGACGAATTAGTCTCAATCCAATCTTCTATCACCACTTCCGAAGTGCGCACGGCTTGTCCTGTACCTGTTATCAACAATGGCTAACGTTTAGACTCACAAGCGACTACTGCATATTAAATTCTTACAATACCAGCAATTTAGTCCATGGCAAGGAGGCTGGAGCTGCATTTACTTGAATCTGCCGAAGTGCTGACAAGCTGAAGAGAAACCCTCTTTCCTGATTGCTCATCTTCCAGGTCCCAATCCTTCATGCCCTCAGTCTCCACAGGTATGTCGAAGAATTCCTTCCTACATAGAACTATTGTAGCCTTCAACTCAACAAATCTTGACTCCAGCTCTTGCAATGCTTGTTTCGATTTCCTCAACGTTTCAAATTCCTTACACAAATCAGGCTTAAGTTCTTTAACAGTGTGGGCAGCTGGAACGTATTCTCCTGCTAATCTCTGCGAGAGCTGAACTGTGTCCTTTCTCCTGTCTACTTTCCTCACACTCGACTTACAAGTCACAATTGGGCGTCCAGCTGCAAATTTGTTATATTGCTGGCAAGGAAAAGGGTTAAGTCCAGTCATGGGGCCTTGTAACTGCCACCCTGATACCAGCGCATTGACATTCCGCTCCATTATGTGATCCTGTTTTTCACGCTACAACTCAGGTACTGCTTTCGTGACTTCTCTACTGTCTCAAGTGTTCCAGATATAATCACATTGAGGCATTCGAACATGCACACTTCTAGATGAAAACACTCCAGCTGAAGCTGAAAGCCTGTGAAATCTCTCACGGTTAGGGATACGGATGTGCACAGGTTTTGGATACAACATCGGCTGTTACGGAAGAACCAAAGACAGATCAATACTATACTGGAGTTGTGCAAGGCTATCATGTTCTGTAGCAACCAAAGAAAGAACTGGAGACGACGTCTTTGAATACAGTTGTCAACAGCATACAAGGGATTCAAACAATACGGTGTTGACCGGGCTTCCCTAATCATCACCGATCAACGACATTCTCAGGTGAAGCACTAAAGGCGATCAGTAGGTGTGCTGTGATTCCTGACCATCTACAAAGCCGTATATTGCTTACCAAAGATTCTCGCCGCCGGACTTGGTACAGTAGTTTCCTATCCTTATATTTTGACTGCAGTCCAGGACTTCGGTACCCTGTAACTTGCATTTTTGGTGAAATATCATTATATGCTAATCCTGTGGGTCCTTCGCTTTCCCTGAAAATGTGTAATCCTTTGGCACAACATTCTTGAAATCAGTTGCAAACAATTTAAAGATGAATCCAGATGCCAAAAATGTATTGGTTGTCCCGATAATTATCGTCTTTCTTTGTTGCAAGTTCCCGACTTGCATATTGAATTCAGGAGTATAAATGGTGTACTCATCCAATCGTTACAAGTAAATAGCTATTATTAACCATAGTAAAATGAGTGGGCGGTCAATACTACTCTAGAACGTCATTAATATCAAAGTCTTGTAATACAAAGTAAATCATATCCTTCATTATTGGTAATATTGAAATGGATTACTTTATTGAAAGCTGAAAAAAAAAAGGTGACAATGAAAACAAAGAGAAACTTTGGAAAATATGTGACAACAAGAATCAAAACTACTATTTTTGCAACAAGTTTTCAAGTTTTCACCAAGTTTTTTACTATGGATATGCTTTGTGCTAAAAACAACACAAAAAATTCAATCTTTCAACAAAGTTTGTGAGGAATGAGCCAAGAAGTGAAAAGTTGGGCACAACAAAGAGTATAGTTAGGGACAATATCAATGTATCAAATAACAAAGTCATTTAAGAAAAGCTTCTTTCCGAACTTCGTATCTTGGATTAACAGTTTACTCTTTGTACTCCCATTGAAATTACAATTACTAAGGACAATTTAAGAAACCCAACCTAATTGCAACATATCCAAGAGCCTTTTTCACATCATATTCTTAAGTCTTGGTTTTATCATATTCTATGCTACATTGTGTCCCAATCACAATCAGGATCTCAAAGCCCACTTAAATACAATACCAAAATCATACCAATCTAGTTGTGACAACTGGAGAGACAATAAACAGTTCTTCACCACCAATTAGCAAGGATTTAGTTTGTCCTTTGACACTATTCTCCAAGTACTAACAATCAGACTAAATAGTATTGCAAAGATTAGAAAGACTAGCATTTGACACACAGATTGCCAATTTTTGTGGAAATTTCGAGATAAACTTCAGGATCCAAATAATTTTGGATGAAAATCAATCAGATCTCAACTGTTCACATTTACCCACATTTGCAGAAGTGTAAGAGTAGGTTTTCCAGCCCTCTGTGAGCCTGCCTGGCTGCAAGAAGTACACCCGCTGCTTTTCCCAAAGGCAGGCTCAATGATGCCAGCAAGATTCCAAGCTGGTTACTCTTCATTGACCAGCAGGTTATCGTCTAAACACAAACGACACACTTCTTTTGAGTAAACAACTTCTAAGAGTTATTTGCTTGTCTTTTTTGAAAAATGGACCCACTGCGGCAGGATGCTAAAATTAGAAACTTCTGGCAAGCGCCACGTGGAGCATGGAGCACGCATATCGAGGCACGACAAGCTACTCGACATGCGGTGACTGTACTGTACAGTAGTATCCTTGGAGCGGTTTCACCAAACATTACCGAAAGGAAGGAGAAAACAAGTCACGACGTAAGCAGGTACGCAACCCCTTATCTAGTGACATACCTCCCCACATGGGCTTTTAACTCTATGTACATCGGAATCAGGAGAGTGAATTATAGACACGGGTTTAATTCAACATTGTCGGAGGTCCAGTTTGCAACAGTCGCTTGAACACGTCCATTCCAAATGACGAGTCTGAGGAGCTGCAAAACAGCCAAAAAAACAATATCAATTTAGTGAGAGTGCAAATTTATCATACTCCACTCAGGGAACTAAACCTAATTTCAAAACTTACCCAAAAGCAGCATTACACAAACTCTTACCTGCGTGCATAGAAATCTAGGATTAGTTTGGGTACACTTGTTATCCTCACTTACGAAAACTCATAGTTTATTCAGATGTTGTTTAAAAAATACACGTTAGGAGGTTTGCACTTAGTTTTAAGAGTGAGGTTTGCAAGAGTGTGAGGAATGAATCTGGATAAAGCCCTCAGATATGGATTACTTTGCTTGTTAACATCACTCCTAGCACCAAGTGCAAACATAACAATAATGCATTGCAACGTCTTTTTATTAAAAATTTCGCCCAACAAAATTAAGGGAGTCTAATGATATGAACCACGCTTATTTGGATTCTGTTAGGTTTACATGCCTTCAGTTTAGACTCAGTGAAAGAGAAATCATGAGTGCCAAGGACAGGCATTAAATAACGCAAATTGACATAATAGGCAAGAAACAACATATCACGAGGGGTTCCTGCAGTACCTGGGAATAGAGATCTCAAAGGGAAATGAGATGACAACATCGGGTTGCAGAACCGGAGGAATGTGATCCTTCTTCTCATTTACAATCAGCAAGATTTGGGTGATCACATCTCGTAAGGCAGCCTCAAGCGTTGCATGGCGTCTTTGTCGCTCATCCATCATTGTTTCTGCTTGTGGAAGGAAAGTAAAACAAAACAGCTCACAAATTTAGGAGCACAATAAAAAATGCAGAAAACGGTGAAAGGAGTGAATACAATAGTATATTACCCTGCTATGCAGACCCAACGTTCTATAAGGTATGGAAGGCGACGGGGTCCTACCGGATCTAAACGAGGACCTTCATGCATTTATCAAAACCAAATGTCAGTGAGAGACACCGTTTTTTGTAAATTATTCATTACGGTCTATGTGGGACGACAAGTTTCTTAGGATCTTCTTTTGGAACCCTAAGTTTTTTTTGGTTAGATTGTTCTCGACTCGCTCGGATTTGATATATATGAGGTCTTTGAAGAGCACCCTAAAGTCAAGACCATGGGTTTTTATCCGCAAGGTTCTTCAAAGTGTCAATTCTGGAAGAAAGGAGAGGGGTAAACCCTACAGTATGTAGGGTTTCTTTCTCTGGGTCGTTTAAAGTACAAACTAGCCGAAGAGAACAAATAGCATGGTGAGCAAAATCGATAGTTTTGTTAGACAAAGTGAACTATCAAAAGCCTAGACTAGAAAGAAGATCATGCAATCACACATTCCTAAAGGTAAAAAGCAGAACAACAAATTGTATGAAAATGAAGAACAGAAACCTACCTCCTGTTTCTCCCGACTGAGAACTGTCATAGAATGTTTTGGCCTTGAGAGGTGCAGGAGGAACAACGTGAAGCTGAATGCACCATTGTTCCCAATACAGCCGTTCTACCTTGCTGAACCACGCCATATGCTTACTCCTCGTTTCGTAGAAGGATAAACACACCTGTTGCACCAAGGTCCATTAAAATCTGGCCGGAAAAAGATGGACAAGTGAAAAAACAATGGAGCCGAAAAGCACAAAAAATCTGAGCAGGAAAAGAAAAGAGGAGGTTACTTGGTGACAAACCCGAGACTTTTTGTTTGGGTACTTTTCCACCCATGACAGATAATGGTCAATTTTCTCCTCGATCTTTTTCTCTGTAACGGAGTCCCCACACTGTACCTGGTCACCACGTATCCACACGAGTTAGCATACCGAAGCTTGTATTACAATGAACTTTAGTGTGCAAAATACCGGAAGAGCAATTCATGAGTAATGCAGAATCGGTTGGGATTAGAACAAGCCAATAAGAAACCTAATGACCGTGAAAAAGCTAAACTTATGATGCAAGCCTCTCTTGCTTTAGCCCTAAACGATCAAAAATTTCATGGTTTGAAAATGACCAATTCAAGGATCAAATTGTGAACCATATAAATCAGATATGACCTAAAATGAACACCACCAGAATTGAAGAAGAAAAAATAAATCGAACTCAAGAAAGTCCCCGTATGACCTCCTCAAAAATGCTAAGTAAACAAAATTGGAAAAAATAACCTGAGACCTAATTTGGGCCTCTTAGTCTTGTAGCGATTAAACCTTCCACCAATCCAATCGTGTTCCATTAAACCTCTTCTAAAACAATTTTCTGACCATCAAGTTCTCTCAATCACTTCCAAATAAAACTGCAGTAATTCCAAAACCCTAAATTAGAGGTCAAGCGCTTACATAGGTGATCTCAAAAAGCTCAGAATCAACGTCGCGAGGTCGCACCAACCCAAGTGCTCTGTTGAACATAACTGTATGGAGAATGCCTGTCAATAGTGCATAGCAATCAGAAATCAAGAAGAAAAAAAGAAAAAAAGAAAAGATGACCTCTCCGAAATACGAAACAAAGATACATCAGCGCTATCTGTCGGAGGAACCCTATCACGTGAAAACTACTGAAATCGTGGCGTAGTTTGCAAACAAAAACCCCAACAGCAAGCGAATATTTTTCACCCAACCCCTAAAGTTTTGAACTCCAAGACCAACAAAACTGCGTGCGCAAGTAACTGATTCCGAAATTAAAGCATAATCAAGCGTACAAAGATGAAATTTTGAAAGGGAACGAAAGTAATTGTACATCGCAAAACTTCTCGAATCTGATAGTGCTCCACTTCCTGCAATAGCACAGTTTCGTCATTAACACGAAAACCGCAATAGATTTCATTAATAACCCAATGGACCAGAAAAGAACTTCACCACTATGCTGAAGAAAATCGACGAAGAAAAGAGGGAATCACGAGAGAGTACGCTTACAAGTTCTTTGAGGTAGAAGACCTCACAATTCATGGCCGAAATCGCTTGCAGAGTTGCTACTGCTGTGCTGTTATAGCATCGTTTTTTCTCCCTTCGCAACCGGTGGCCATGGATTTGCGATCGACTTCGCTGCGATGGCGAAGAAAGCTTGCAATCGGAGGAGCTGATCAAAAGTTCAGAAACAGGGCAAGACCTTCCGGGCGGAGAGTCCTTCAAAAAGCCTTTCAAAGGCCTTTAGAAAGTCCTGCTAAGGAAAGTCCTGCATTCCATGTGGAATCAGTCGCTGTCGACGTGGTAGTCTGTGGAGGATTGTCTTGTGATGTACAAGCATCATAGAGTTAGGCAAACGCCTAACCTGCCTAATTTTTTGCTTTGACACCAAAGTGAAAAAAGCATAAAACATATTAGAATGCTTGAAATATTATTGATAAACCTCAAATCGTTTTAAATAATAGAATACAACTTTTTCTATATATATATAGATAGAGGATAACACAATTGAGAGTAGAATACAATCTTTTTCTATTTCTCATCATGTATATATAAGAATTCTATGTTGGGTGTAAAGTAAAATAGAGTAGAGTACAAGTTTAATTAAATTTAGAAATGGAAGAAAGTAAAATTTGGGGGCTTAAGGATAAGAAGCACAATGATAGGGGAGCACGGGGATAGGGGACATGGGAATATGGGGCACGAGGATAGGAGGCATGGGGATAGGGGGCATAAGGATAGGGGGCATGGGGATAGGGGGCATGGGGATAGGGGGCATGGGGATAGGGAGCATGGGGATAGGGGGCATGGGAATAGGGGGCATGGGGATAGGGGGCATGGGGATAGGGGGCATGGGAATAGGGGGCATGGAGATAGGGGGCATGGGGATAGGGGGCATGGGGATAGGGGGCATGGAGATAGGGGGCATAGAGGTAGTGGGCATAGGGATAGGGGGTATGGGGATAGGGGGCACAAGTATAGGGGCACATGGATAGGAGGCACATGCATAGGGGGCACGTGGATAAAGGGCACTTGGATAAAGGGCACATGGATATGGGGCACGAGGATAGGGGGCACAGGGATAAAGGGCACAGGGATAGGGGGCATAGGAATAGGGGGCACAAGGATAGGGGGCACAGGGATAGGGGGCATAGGAATAGGGGGCACAAGGATAGGGGGCACAAGGATAGAGGGTACATGGATAGGAGGCACATGAATAGGGGGCATAAGGATATGGGGCACATGGATAGGGGTGATGTGGCATAGGGGGTGATGTGGCATGGAATTGATGCATCGTCTTATCGACCCATTGGTACAACATGTAGAGTATAAGTTTAACCAAAATGTAGAATTTGGACCAAAAAAAAAGTACAAAAATTATAAATGAATCAAGTTGCTAGCATTTGTGAATTAACTAGATTGCATTTTTCTTAAGGGAATTGATATGTGTACCACACCCTTTCAATTATTGTACCACACCCCCTAGAATAAATTTTAGATTTCTACCATCAAAAAACTGAATTTGAGAATTTGGAATTCAAATTTGGACTTAGAGACCATGGTTTAGTCTAAAACTATATAAAAAAGTTGCAATTCAACAACACCCAATGAAAAAGTTTAGCTAAGGAGGAAAGTGTTACTTTTACTTTTGTTTGTAAAAAAGATAAGCTTTTTCATTGGATGTTGTTGAATTGCAACTTTTTTTGTGGTTTTAGACAAAATCACGGTCTCTAAGTCCAAATTTGAATTCCAAATTCTCAAATTCAATTTTTGATGGTAGAAATCTAAAATTTATTTTGGGGTGTGGTTTAGTAATTGAAAGGGTGTGGTTTAGTAATTGAAAAGGTGTGGTACACATATCAATTCCCTTTTCTTAATTGGACACATTTTGTGATAAGATTGATATTGCACTAGTTGATACAAGAGGTGCATATACTAGTTAATAAATAAAACCACTTGATTTATTGTAATTTGGTCCCTAGAGTTAAGTGCACATGTGAAATTAGGCAAATTGAGCATCTCTTTGTAAAACGCCTAATTTTAAGAGGCTTGCTGATGTGTAGCATGTGTAAATTTTTGTGAAAGTATAGGAATGAAGGAAATTATTGTTGCTTTAACTAAGCATAAAATCTTGCTTTCAACTATTACTCTTACATTTTTTTTTGTACATTTATAAATAGGTAAACCAAAGTAAGCTATGTTTCTACTTAATTGTAATATTCTAAAAAAATATTAATTCCTTACTTTTTAGAATTGCAACACGTTTAACTTGAATGATAGATTCATGTAATTATGAATGATCTACGCCTCTAACCATTGGAGGTTTTAGTACTTTGCATTTGTTTTCTCTACTTTAAATTTGGAAATCTTCTTTCACTATTTTGCAAACCAAAATTTTTAGTGAGTTTTTATTTATGGACTTTGGACAATCCAAGCATGATTTAATGTGGCATGTATTTAGTACACGTTAAGTATTGTTAATAATATGAATATACTTCAAGTCCAAAACTTGGTTTATAATATTATTTTCTTAAGCAAACATTATCTCTGTTTTTAATGATATTTGATGAGATTAAGAATAGTAAGACTCTTTGGTTAGTTTATTTGATTATTTGTTTTTTGAATGTCATACTCAATTGTATTTAAGCAATTCAAAGCTCAATTATAGTATAAATACCTTTCTAGTTTAATTTTCAAAAGCAAACCACACGTGCAAAAAGAAAAAAGTGGTGGTAAGACAACAAACACCTTTGCCTCATATAAATGTACAAGAAAATATGAAAGCAAAAAATGTTAATGTGGATTTTAAAAATAATATTTTTGACAATCATACATCACAACAAGTAAGTTACAAGACAAACTTGTCAATTTCAAATGAGCAACAACTCATAAAAATACATTTTTGGAACAAGATGTAACATTCAATATGAAAAAGTGTTAAAGTTTGGTGAGTGTAACAACATTAAAGCCTATTGTGCATATTGTGTTAAGTAAAAAGACAAAGAGAAAATTTGTAGAATAAGAATTGTCATTTAATAAGAAAGTTCTAGCTAGAAAATTTGATGTTGAACTTTGCAATATGCTAATGTAACACATAAAAATGTGATCAACACATCAAGAATTGAATAGTTGATATTTTGTATAATTTGAGAGCTTGTGAATGGACAACATATTGCAATAGATTGCAAAGAGACTTTAATTGAAAATGAAATAAATTTAAAATCAAATAAAGAGTGTGAAAAAATACTTACATTATGCAAGGTTATACGTATTATGTACAATGACTTTCATTGCTACATTGGGTGTTTGTATGGAT